>CM033735.1:26320822-26337441 GCA_019671005.1 Hibiscus mutabilis | reverse complement strand
CTTCGTCGTCCGGCTCCTTGTTAGGATCGGCCGGCTCATCCTCTGCTTTATTTTCAAATATAAAGCAGAGGCATTGGTGACATATCACATCAGGATTGGTTACCTGGCCCTATCCGTATCTACATCTACGTCCTGATTGAGTTACATAGAAACTAAGAGAACTTGAAAGCAAGAGATCCAACAGGAATGAAATGAATATATATTTAAAAATATAGTTAAAAATCCCTCGAACCTCTGATCCGATAGCAGCTAGAATATGCATCTACGACTAGCTACATGAACTATATGAAAACTTCTACAATAGGGAAGAATGCATTCTGACATCGAGTCCTCAATCAATGTAGATGATTCAACAAGGTAGACCGAAGCAACTCGATGATCAGCTATCACCACATCGTTGCCGAGAATGGCATAACGATCAAACTAGTGACTGTCTACGGCTTATGCCTTCACTCAAGGCCCATCCAAAAAGCAGAAAAGTGAAGAAGTGACGTCCAAACCCTCGGATGGACCTAAACTAGACTCAGTCCGAGCTCCTGCAAGAGGGTCCAAAGTAGAGTGTCATGGAATCTACCGGAAAAGATAGATCTGAGAATTGCGTATATTGAGTGAGATGCCGCTTCAAAGATGCTGCTTACCTAGGATGGTGTGCTTTTCGCTCCTTTGGCTTTCTTTCTCCCGGAGACTATGCCATTCCTCGACACCGACCTTCAAAGTAAAATGAGGAGCTGGCTTCCCTCAAAGTAGCTCTGGCTGACTTGCTCGTTCCGCTTCTCTCTCGCTTTTGGGCGGTTGAGAGTCCCAAACTGGCGGGAGGAGATGTTTTTTACCCTTATTTTCGAAAGCTGCTAAGCAAGTGCCTTCTAGCTGATATCAGCCATTGCCATCTATCGCCTACCGTCTACTTTGATGAAGGAAGGGCACTGAGGAAGGCCTCTCTATGAGATGATGATGTTTGCAAAAGATCCCAAACAGATATCTATGCGGGACAACCAACCCGATGGTTTGGGAATAAGACCAAACAAAGGAAAAATATCTTGGCAAAGACATACGCTCAACTCAACCAGAAAGCGACTACGTTCCTCGGCAGACAAATAGGTAGAACGACATCATATAATTGAAGAAAAAAGCACTACTTAAACCTTTAATTGAAATTATTATTATGATTCCATTAGTTGATATGGAATCGCTCAAAGTAAGAGCAAAAGTAATAATAAAATAACATAAAAAATAGAAGGGCTCTTGAATCGGTTTCGGTTGGCTTGGTTTCTTCATACAGCTGGGAAAAATATACGACAGATCTTTCACTCTTTTGGACTTGATCCTCCCCGATTGAAAGCTACTTGAGCTTCCCTATTGGTCAAGTGGCCTGAAGCTCATCTAAGGATGCCAGTCATAGTTGCTTTCGCCCTTGGCCTGAAACTTCAACCTGCCAATAGAGATAAAAAAGTGGCATGATTCTAATTGCCCGATCCTATGGTTTAGAGGTGGAACGCGGATCCTGCTCCCGTGTGGTACAATCCGGCTTATACTTGTACTAATAGCACCGGTACTTTGCTTCCTTGTTGTTTTGGGGCAAAACCCTTCCTTTCTATTCCCTACACTGAACGGAAGGTCGGTACTAGGAATCTATCAAAAAATCTGGTCCGGGGAGCTATCTCACGAACTGAACTTCTGAATATTAGCTTTGCAACTACGTGCTTCGAACCTTTCCTGGGATTGTTGTGCCTGCTTGTCCTCATCGAATTGGAGAACTTTTTGGTACGCCCCTTCGTCTCTTCTTTTCGAAAAGTCAGACTCTGCTCATAGAGTAATCTTAGATCGGGTCGTGCCCCCCTTCCATCACCCTCGAGGGAGGAATCATTTCATTCAGCAGTCATACGTGGGTCAGTGAATGTCTTTTATTCAAGGATTAGACGGTGACAACTAGTGTTGTTCACAATGCATGCTGGTTTTTATCCCTCTTCTCCTGCTCTAGTTGCTGTTGTCTAAGCTGATGTCTTTAAGGGTTCAGGGAGGATCAACATATGGCTGGCTACTTCTGAACCTTGACCTTCGCTTCCCGTTGATCCCAACGTGTGATAGATTGATTCTAGTAATGAAAGTCTTCTCCCATCCGACTGGATCTTTCTCTCTCCATGGGATGTAGTCTAGTGTTCAAGGTCTTTTGGATTGGGCTGTGATCCCTATCTTTTTATAGAGTTTCTTTCATCTAATGGAATGTGTTGATATCTCTCTCGAGGTTTGAATCTTTTTCATTTATCCGGTGAATCTATTCCTGGCATGCCTTTGGCAAAGTCAAGTGATGTGGAAAAGTAGCGCAGGACATTTTCAGAGTTGTATGTTAGGTCGAAGGTGAGAACTCGTGCTTGTGAACAATCCCTATCATCCCGCACATGAAAAAGGACGTGACAGTTGGTTTAGGCTTTCTTTGCTTTTGTGATCGAAGGCGTGGTAGGCCTCTTTCGTAGGAGACCATGCCCCTTTCTCTTATGTCTCTTCTCCGATTCTTCTTGCATTTTTTTTCGAGAGAGTGGTGCTGCGAGATCAACCACGGGTTCGATTGACCCGTCTCTTCCGAGGTGCGCTTGGCGTTGATAGGTCGTCGCAAGGAATTTCCTCGTAGGTCCCGGAGTCTATTATATAGGTGTTCCTGGCGGTTTTCCTTGACGGGTCCTTCCCATTTTATTTTAGCGCAAGCTTTTAGGTTGATCAAAATCTTTCATGCTAAATATTCCCTACTTGAAGGTGCGTTCGAGACGCGTTGCTCCGAAGTCTTTTCTTTGCCGTCGTTGGTAGGCCGATATGGTGTCTTGCGGCGAGCCTTTTTCATTCAACAACTCTAGTCCAGTCGGGCTTGCCTTTTTTCTGCCATTGGGAGGTCATCTTCTACCAAGACGCTCAGAGATCCCAATTCGACTTCTACCGGGAGGTCCATCCCATATACCAGTGAAAGGGAGTTGCCCCCGTGGCCGTGCGTATACTAGTCCGGTGGGCCCAAAGTACTAGAGTGGGCCTGTCGTACCAGTCACGGCCGTTCTTGGTTGTCTTCTTGATCATCTTTAGGAGCGTCTTGTTGGTGGCCTCGGCTTGTCCGTTGCCCATAGGGTAATATGGGGTCGAGAAGCGATGGTCGATTTTCTATTGTCTGCAAAAACCATCTGTCGGCTCCGAAAATTCGTCCCGTTGTCAGTGCCCTGGCCGAACCTTGCTAGGATGTTTCTTGAAATCGGCTGCCTAGCTGTCACGTTCTCTAGTGACTCGGCTTCAACCCACTTCGTGAAGTATTCTGTAGCTGCAAGTACGAAGTTATGCCCATTAGAGGCTTTATTAGGATAAATCTGATCGATAACGTTCAATCCCCACATAGCGAATGGCCGTGGTGGCGCAATGGTATGCAAATGAGAGGCCGGGGCCCGGATGGATTGGGCATGAGCTTGTTAAGCGTGGCATTTCCGCATATGTTCGTTGCAATCTGATTCAAGGGTCGGCCAATAGTACCCTTGCCGAAGTCTTCTCTTTGCCATGGCGAATCCTTTTATATGACCACCGAAATCCGCATCGTGCATGGCTTGGTTGTGTTGCTTCGGACTCAGTTAGGCAGCGCAGCAGGAGCTGGTTGAAAGAGCGCTTCTAGAGCCGCCCCCCCGCAGATCACATAGCGAGTGGCAAGGTGCCTAATCGTGTCCCGTCATTCTTAGTGGCCTAGGACGAGAATTATCCCTTTTCAAGGAAGTTTAGAATCTCAGTGAACCAGGGTACCCCATGGAGATATTCTGCTTGGTTCACCTCCTCGACTGAATGGTTGTCGGTTCAGTGAAGGCCGTCGAAAGACTTGATCACTCCCTGTTTCGCAGCGTGGGTGAGGGCTGCAAGAATAGCTAGGGCGTCTGCATTGCGGTTTTTATCGTGGGAGACATGATTATAATCAATTTCCTTAAAACCACCTTGGGCTAGGCGTTCAAGTAATTCCTGATAGGGAACGGGTCTCGGACTTTCCATTCTCCGGTAGCCTATCTAATTACTAAAAGAGAGTCACCGGTGACTCTAATCTAATGTACCTGGCACCTAAGCTGAGAGCTAACTTCAGTCCTGTAGTGCAAGCTTCATATTCCGCTACATTGTTGGTGCAAAGAAACAAATGGATCGAATTGCATAGGATTTGACCTTTTCGGGGATGTAACGATCCCGGCACCACATCCCTTTCGAGAGAAATTCTTTTGATTGCGTTCCCGGCTCTCGGCTCTCTTTTTCCCTTTATCCCGTGCAGGTGAATATGAATGTCTTTCTCCGACTTACTACGATTTCGGGGTGGGAAGAAAGTCATTGCTAGCTCTTTGAACGAATACGCTCTTGGGTCGCAGGAAGATTATCTCTCTCTGTCTATTCAAAGATCCGAGACAGCTAGTTGGTTGGTGACATTGGTTCCCGTCCCTACTCTCCTATCTCTCTCACCCTGGTTGGGCTCGGCTTAGTGTGATTAAACGTGAATCGAGTCGGGAAGAAGAAGTCCAGCTCCGGGCTTTAAAGGAGAGAATAAAGACGGCTTCAAGGGAAATGCTTTATTTTAGGAAATAAAGATCCCAAGCTTATGCTGAATCGAGAGTGGACTTGCCTTGGTCTTACGTGTGTGAGTTCCAGGCGTAGCGGTAGTTCGATTCCCCAAGGCTAATTCAATTCAGTCTTGTGAAGGCTGTGAAATAAGCTCTTGCCAACCTCTACGGAATATAGTCGGTGTGCATGAGTAAAGTAAGGATAATAAAATAAGGATGAGATGAAGGTTGGGGATTCAGTTCAGGTACATTAGAGAAAAGAATTAGCTCAGGTTCACAGCCCATTCCTTCCAGCTGCCCTTACTTGATTCAATTCCTAAGGTACCGTAGAGGATCTATTCAATTACCATCGGGAAAGAGAAAGAAGAAGAAGCTTTCCCTCATCCGTAGCAGCCACTGCCTTGCTTCCTTGCCTGGAAATACAGGAAAAAGAGGGCGGGCAAAGTCTTCACTCTGAACCTGAACTGGGTATCAAAAGAGCGATACCATTAATAGGCTACGCACCTCTTATCCGATGAAAATAACTCAAATCTAAGTCATTTACCGAATCTTTAATGATAGAACCAGAGCAAAGGAGGGAACCAAAGACCATACTTACAAGAAACCTTGACAATCGGGGATCAATTAGAGATGAATAGAAGGGAAAATAAATACGGAAAGAGCGATTTGCGGTTGGTGTGCCAATCCGTAGTGATCCATTCAATCCATTCATTCAATCAAGCCGATTTCCGTTATTCCGGTAAATAAAGGTATGGTACCAGCAGTTCCAGTTAATAAGAAGAAAAGAGCGAGAACCGGAGAAGCCTTGCTAAACAGGGGCATTCCGGTTTAGATTGAGATTGAGAACTTGACCTATGAGCCCTGATGGTTCCATTACGAAAAAACATTCGTGGGCTTTCCGGGCCAATAGCTTCATTCATTCGTTTTTTCTTGAGATAACCATTAGCATTGAGGTCAATCACCACACCACCTCTATCATACATACGCCATTACATGACGCGAGAGTGCATGGTCAACACACACCTACCTAAAGCGCCTACGTTCCGCTTGCAGCCAATACAAGCACAACCTAACTTGCACGAGATTCAACAACTGAAACTACTGGTAGTCCCAAGGGGGCGGCATCCTCCTATAATAGTTATCAATACTGAACAAGTGAGTCATCGGTCGGGGGAAAGAAAAGGAAGAACCGAAAGAAGATCTCTAGTTGAGCCTTTGACTTACGAAGCAAATCAATAAGATGAGCCCGAAAGTAGGGATTTATAGGCGCCAAGCCAAAAAAATGGTAAGGTATTCTTAGCAGGTGATGAGAGTTCATAACATTCCGGAATGACACGGGAGAGAAAATTTAGTCAATCCATGTGTTCTGAACTTCTTCGCAAATTCGCCACAAACGTAATCGAGACTAAGGTCTTGTCTTTAGAGACAATGACACCTAAACTATCCAATATACATTGGTAGCGAGAAGAAGACCCTATCACCAAGTGATGATAATATCATCACCGCATACCGATCAAAATATTGACCAGGATACTCTTGTTCTGCTGCTGCCCATACAACAAAATGATGAGAAAGAGATAACAAAGAAAGCCCAAGAGAGTAGTATCCCGGAGGTTGACCAACTTGAAAACTGAATCCTAAGCTATCGTTGGTCCTCTCAAGGATTTCACCAAAGGAAGCCCTCACATAGTGAAGCCGAGAAGATTTCCAACTTCATCGGCAAACTCATGCCCGAAGAGAGACTTTAGAAGATCTAATCTGTATCAATAAAGGCCACCTATATCGTGGTCGCTTTTAGATCGATATAGTAGATCTTCTTTGCACCCACTAGTCTATCAAGAGGGGCACTTTGATTAAAGGTGCCATCTGTTTTCAGATCTCCCAACGCCTCCATTAACCAATTATAGAGAGGTCGGAGAAGCCTCGATTGACATAGTTTCCTACGGCAAACACCTCCTCCCGCCCGCACTGGACTCAACTGAATGCGATAACTGCCGGGATAGCCAAATAAGTCACTAGTACTATCAAACTCCATAAGAATACTTTATGGAATTGTAACATAACTAATGATATATTTGATAGCCAATCATTCCATTCATCACGAGGATATCCGGTAATGGATGACCATAAATAAGGTCTGCTGATCCTTTCGATGTAAGCTTGCGTCATTCCTAATGCTAATGCAGGGCTAACGGACATCGATAAGCGGAGCATAGCGAACGCAGTCACTCGATGTAAAATTGGCAAATATGTCTCTTTCACGGCGAGGCCCGACCAGGTCGCTACGATCCGTTGGCATAGCCTTCCAAGTCGGTTCCCACGATATTCCCTGGGGCGTAAGAGGGCATGAGATAGGTACCAATTGGCTAGTTTACGTATTAACCCTCGTAGCCAATCTCGACTTACGCAAATTTTTGAACGTCGGACATAGGATCGATTATGCTAGCAAACAAAGACGGAGAAATCCATTTTGCTAACTTAATCGCTCTAGATAAACTAAAGAACGATAAGTAGAGTTTCACTAGCATATCAGCTTTGTCATCCCTTTTATAGATTTGTTGTCTATGAAAGGATGGTATGATCCTAGGGTAACCTGATCTAGTGAGTGATACGGGTACAGATAGTTTAGTATGAATATCATACGGGGTAATCCCACCGTACGCTGTTGAAGTGTTCTGCGCACTACTTCAGATATAAGGCGGTGAACAGAGCGCTGTTGGCGATTCATATAAACTACCAGCTTGGCAAAGAGGTATGCTCCGATACAGAGCTCCTTGGTTAGGTTAGACCATTAGTGACTACAAAAAGAAACTTATATTGACTTTAGTAGCCGAAGATCTTCTAAGATCTTCCACCATTTGATGAGTCAGTCTAACTATAGATATCCTATCAAAAAGGTATTCCAGATGGAAGCCATTTATCTAAATAAGCTTTCTACGCAGGTTTGGTTACCTGCATGAGGCCGCTTGATATCATATCTTACCAGCCCCACCCGGGTGGCTTCCGCGTCACCCCCAGTTGCTCCATTTTGGATCCCTGAGTGATAGAATAGCTATAAGCTAGCCCACAAAACCTCACCTTGATGAGTTTCACTAAGAAAGCCATTGGGGGTTGCATATGTGACTAACATAGGGCTCTGCCTTAGCAAGCAGAGTGAGGTTAGAAACTAGAATTTTGTGATATGACTGACCCTGGTGAGAACCAGCCTATCACGCCACCAAGGTTCTTGGAGTTATTCTTCATATTCCTCGCATGATTCATCACTATCGGAGCTCTATTAGTAAATTAGGATTGCTGCGAAGTTTACTGCTACTGCTAGAGAAAGTAAATCATCCAGTTGAACTTCAGGGTCTCAGCCTTCTGTAGTGGATGACTCATAAGCTTCAAATTCTGACCCATCTCTCGTTCCATAATCTGGGATGCACCCCAGGCCGTACGTCGGAAAGCGGATAGCCTCTCATTCTTTAAATGCATTCTTTTGTGCCTTCGTCAAGCCCCTTCCCATTTTTTAGTCCGACAGGATTTTCCAAGTCATAGCCCATTTTTGCATTATCTTATTAGCAATAAGGCTATAGTTGGAAAAGTCCGGCCTCCCTTCTGTAGCAATAGGCTCTACCTTCAAAGCATATGTTTAAGTTGCCCTGTTTTATATAATGGGCCCCTGCCCCCAGTCATTGGTACCACGAAGATAGCTCCCCCAGGTTTCTCAACTGACGAGTGGCACACCAGAGGTGATAGTGGAAGACCTATGCCTACGCGCATTGCTTACCCTATTAGGCCTCTTCTTCACTATCAGATGTGACGCTAATAGTGACCACATTAGATGAGCTTTTCCTATTTTTAGCTGTCGGAATGAACAAGGGCTTAGATCTCGGCCTTATGAGAAATTGGGAAGGTATTTTCATTTTTCTTGTGGAAGGAATAAAAACCTTGGGCTTTTCTTCATTTCATGACTTCTCTCTCAACTCCTACTCTTTCCTCACCCAAGAGCCACGGTTCTTACGCCCTTTAGGTAGGCAGAATTGACCTTCTTTTACCTCATTCCATAGATTTTAACGCCTTCTTTGTATGCGGTTGGTAAATCCCTCGTAGGTTACTTTTAGAAAGAGCTTCCCTTGATCTCGACCATCAATATAGGCAATTCAATGTTTTCGATAAGTTGAATTGTAAATGTCGATTGATCCTCTAGATTTAGTTACTTTTAAGAGAGAGTTATATTTTCTTTTTAAAGAGTGGACTAATGGAAAAGAGCTCCTACCCGCTTTAAAGAGGTTTTTATCGAAGAAATTTATTTACGAGAAAAGGTAGCTAATATTTTTAGCTACCGGATCCATTTGCCTTTAAGCTTCGTTTTGCAAGATTCGTCCTAGACCTTTTTAATATTGTCTATCCTCGCCTGTGGTTTGACCAAGTAGAAGGGCAGGTCCTTTGAACCTTTCGTAGTCTTCAGGACTTAAACCACTTGACTCAATAAGCTTCTTCATGCCCACCCTATGGACAAAGATTTGTTTCACCATAGTGGCGATATCAGCCAAATGAGGACAAGCGGTAGCTTGCGTAAATAGCTGATATATCGGGACAGACTCACCACCACTGTGAAGCCTATAAGCAAGCAAATCAGGAGGCAGATGTCTCTAAAATAGGAATAAAAAATCTCATCCCAAAAAGGGAGAAAGCTTTTATTATGTCTTTCCCCTAGGAGGACTTTAGGCTATCCTCTAACGAATAACGAATCTGAAAGAAAGCTCGACCAAGGGTGCACTTTTAAAGCACATTAATCAAGGCGGTGAAGGTCACGGTGGCTATGAGACCCAGTTAAGCGTAGGAATTAGTCTTTGGAAGCCCTAATAAATAGTAAGCGAGAAAATGAAAAGTAGCCTCTCACTCAAGATAGCCAAGATGTATGGAGTAGATCTAGTCTAAGACAGATCGATCTCTATTCTCCTGCTCGCGTTTATAAGGTTTCTCACTCACTCTATTGAGTTACAGCCCTTGTTGGGTTTTGCAAGAAAGCATCTCGATAGTTCCGCAACTGTGGTTGATGCCCCCACCGAGCTCTAATTCCATACTCGATTTGCGTTCTTCATCCGAGCGGCCCCCGAGGATGCGGAAAGCCAATAATAGGAGTGGTTAAGCTGGACGATTTTTAATTTGATGCCCTATTCATGGCGACGCCTAAGCCGCTTTTTTAGTTTAGTAGGGACGGACTAAAATACCCCATCATAGCACTATAAGGTTCAGCGAGGAACTTTTGAAGCTTCCAGCTTTCCACCTATATGGATTGTTTGGCGTAAGTAGACACGATCTTCGTTCGGTACACGTCAATCCAAAATAGTCTTGCTCCTATAGCTCTCCTCTCAGTTGCGCGTTCAACAACTACAACCTTAAGACTGCGCTCCGAGGCCGCTTTTTGACGCCGACACTACTCCGGACAACCCCGATCTTTGTATGACTACAGAAAGAAGACACTTACATACGTAATTAGAGAGGGATGAGGCCCAAATGCACCAAAAAGAAAAGCCGGACCAGGAATGAAGTAGCTAGCCTGATAGGGCCAGGAATGAGAGCAAGGTAAAAACCGAGACAGCTATCTCGAGCTAAGAGGCAGAGAAAAGAGCTGTAATTGCTTGCATGGAAGGAGGTATTGAGGAGCTGATCGTACAATTCAAAATTCCTTTTCCTAAACTCGTCTAGCGGAATGAGTCTATAGCTAATAAGATCTATTAATATTCCCGATCGGAGTATATAAAGCGTGACAAGCATGTGTGCCGACTTTCTGTCCTAGTGATAGCTCTTCTTCTGTCTTAGTTAGAGGGTAGAAGCTAGGAAAGAGCCATGAGGGAATGGGCATAGGCCATTCGATTTCCCTTCAAAAAAAAGGTGCAATAGAAGCAAAAAGGGCTCGTCGAACTCTTTGTACTAAGCGCTTACCTAAAAAAAAAAGATATATCAAATATTGATATTTCGGATTCTATCTACGGAATGGAGATAAGGCGGAGGAGAGGCATAAGCACGAGAAAAGAACACAGTTAGGACACCTCCTTCTTTTCAAATCTTTGGAGTGACTCTAGCTGCTGCCATATAGCTTTGAGTTTAGTGCTTGCTTTCTCGGACTCTACTATCATGGATAGGCTTACTTTGAGAGGCGCCATCGAACGCAGACAAAGCTTCCTTGAACCAATAAGAAAACTCACCTTTAAGGAATAAGAAGATTTCCCATTCCTTTCAATAAAGCCTTAAAGTGAAAGTAAGTGCGCTTAGTGACCAGGGTTCATCAATCAATAAATCATATCTAGGGAGTAGGGGAGTTCTACTAGTGACCAATAGCGAGATAAAGGGAAAGAAGTCGACTACGAAAAAACGTAGTTATCCCCCTTTAAGAGATAGGGAGATCGTCCTACGAAATCTATGGTTATGATTTTCCCATGGCGGGGAAGGTATTGGGCTGATAAAGCCCCAACTTCTGTTGGACAGCTTTGACGTCTTTGCATAGAGCACACACAACTCATCACCGTTGGACCTCTGCTTCTATCTGGGCCAATAAGAATGCCTTTCTAGGTGAGCCTGAGTTTGATCAACTCCAAAGTGTAATCCAACTCTGGCGTCATGAAAGACCGCGAGACGCCTTTCTTTGCCCGACATAGTCTGCCGTCTTTGTAGAGTAAGTCGTCTAGCCGGCTGTAATCTGTTGTCTGCATTTGGGCCGTCTTCTCCCAGACGCCTTTCTTGACGTCCTTCCGAGTACTCTTTCGTAAAGTCCCCGAAGTCCAATAAAGTGGTAGAAATAGCAGTTGAGGCGCTTTACTAATAACATAGAAAGGGCTTTTCCTTCTTTCATCTACCATCGACCGTTACCACTTTAGTACCGAGGGCGGAGCATAACATCCCGGGGTTGAAAATATACAGAAGGCAATTGGACATCATAGTCATAGAGAAAACCTCAAAACACACCAAAGAATGCAGCCTTGTATCATTCACAGGCGATGAATGGGCAGGAGTCTTGTAAAAAGAAAGGCTTAATAAGGGTCTTTTCTGGAGACATGGTAAACTGGATTTTCCACATACATGGGTTTCAGATGGGATGTCCACTATTACTATATGATAAATATCAATTGGAATTGGAAAGCGAGTTTATCTCAGTACTGGAATAGCCACATCAAATTGGTAAAAAAGACCCTCTTGGAATAGGGAGTCGATGGAAGAGCCAGACCATTCCAGTAGCTTTATTTACTAATCCCTCGGTTTTTAGGCCACCAGAGTCTCCGCCTAGCAGTCTGAAGCTGATTCCTTAAGAAAAGAAGCGCATTGGGTGTGTCCGTAGTGGTTGGCTCTTGTGCCAGGCTTGAATGCTACCTATCTCTCACTGATAATATCTTAGTTGTCCCAACCCGCCCTAGGAATAAGAAGGAAGAACTGGAATGAGAACTTTCTCTGAGTTCTCTGTTTGTGGCGCCTCTTACGAGCCTTTAGGCATGAAAGGAAAGTCTGTCATCTTTGTATACGCAATTAAGTCTTTCGCTTTGTGTTTTTGTACCAAACCCCATTTCCATCCGCCGGGAAGCAAATCCATTCATATAGATTTTGTTGGTTTTCGATTCTCCCCCTCCATCCTTTAAAGAAATTGTTTAGTCTGCGCCCTTGTTCTCGGTGCATCCGAGTCCACTCTCATCCAAGCGGTGAAGACATTTCGTCTCAATCAAGGTGTCTCCGAAGCCCAAGTAGAAGTATGGAAGTCAAGGGGTCGTATGCCCTAAACTTCTAACTTTCTTTGAGCGACTAAAGGCTCTGTCACCTACTCGGCATCTAGTCGTGATACTGAGACGCCTCTCGTTCTATTCTTTGTGCCAGTCCCTCTCCTCTCTCTCGCTTTCATGTTCATACGAATAAGAGAAATCGCCCATCTTGGATTATATAGTGGAAATTCCTCTTCTATCGTGATTGGTTGCTCTCTCTTATTCACTCCCCATCCTCGTTGGGAATAAGACAGATATGCCAATGGCGTCTATCAGAGGTGGTTTCCTGGATTGGTTGGTTTGAGGAGTTCAGGCGTTAAGAGAAATGACAGTAGATTGATCCTCTATCCCGGACCATTCCAAGTATCATTTCCTTCTTCATCTCAAACCAGCTTGTCTCGCTTATCTATAAAGGGCTTGTGGCTCGTATAGAAAGAAAAGTTTGGGCTTGAATCGAAATAAATGGAATCCTCCGGGGCTAGGCTAGAGTTTTAGACTAAAACTTCTGTCTTTGTTTTGTCACGAGCTGGATTTGAACCAAGACTTCAGGTTAAAGGGCATGAGCGACAACTGAAACCTGCGAACTACCTTTTATTCGATTCATGACTTTTGATTACCCGGTTCACCGAAAAGGCTACGTCCGGGGGTGGTGGTTTTATTTCATTCATTTTGATTGAATAGAATATTCAATGTTCGAAACCAATACCCCCTAAGAAAGCTTTTTTCGATAAAGCAAAGGATTCGTTCCGAGTCGCCAATAGGAAGAAGAGCTGATTCAACGTTAGCAAGAAGAGTTTTCGGAAGTAAGGAAGTAAGATAGCAGGTAAGACTGCTTCTTCCGCATCAACTGGTGATTCTTTTCACCCCTAAAGAAGTAAAATCAGTTAATTAGTAAGTTTCGTCGCTCCCAACCAGTTCTTCTTCGACAGCGAGTGAACCATAGCCTTTTATTTGAGATAACTGGTCTTTTTCTTTATTGCCAGGAGCTAGAAACAACATCTTATTTTTGTTCACAGCTTAGTCCTTCTTCCTTTATCTAAGTGAAGAATTTCTTCTTCAATCGATGATTCTTCTTCGCCACTAACCATGAGTTCAGACTCGCCAAGAGTTGTTCGAATTCTAGGAGAGTTTTCAAGTAGTCAATCAAGAAAGACAGTCCGAAAGTCATCGGGTAAGGTTTTATAGTTCCAGGCTAAACGTACTAAATCTATTAGCTTATTGCCGAGTTAAATCCTGTCCCGAAGTAGTGAGATAAGGATTTGCTTCCCTTAAAAGAAATCGAATCTTAGAATAGAAAGACTTGGCTGAGGCAGAACCAGGAATAGCCATTTTGCTATCGCCTGCTAACTCGTTTAAAGAAAGTCAACCCATGCGCGCAAGGGCTTATAACCTAGGGCTGGAAAGTAACTTGCCCCATAGCAGAACCCGCTTTCAACCTAGTCGGATTAGGAAGGAAATAGGTGAGATTGACTATCCCCCCTCCTGCGGGAAAAACTTGCTTTCTTTAATACTGCTCATCGCAATTTAAGGGGCTTCACTCTAAGATAGTACACCTCGTCCCACATCCAAGGGAACTTCCAATGAATGGAATCTGCTACACCAAGAACTTAAGATAAACCTTTTCCTTAAATAAGGACTAAACTCAAACTTCCACTGACTCGCTTGGAGAAAGACTAAAATAGAAATTTTGTGATAAAACTGAATCTTGCCAAGGATAAGGATGCCTTTTAACCCTCTACCCAGCTATATCTGGAATAATCAAAACACCCTATTCATGATAGGACTGGTATACCCCTCTCCCTTAGTCCTTTTATCCATTTTTTACACCCTATAAACCCTTAGGAATAGCCACAGGGATTGTTAGCTTCTTAGAGCTAGAGCCTTAGGAAGGAAAGTTATTCTAACCTTGGTAATTTCTTTATTTACCTAGTGGGTCTAACTTTTATGTCTAAGGAAGAGGAGAATCGCCCTAAAGAGCCTGCCTAGTCCTTCTCGAATCACGAGAGTTCATTCCATTTCGTAGCGAGTGTTCGGTGTGAAGTACTTCAATTCGCCCCTCCTCCAATTGCGGACTCCTTGTCGGAAGAGTTATCAAGCGCAAGGGAAAAGACTAGCAAGCCAATTACAGTCTTAAGGGTTGGTGTTAGAATTCTCTTCTCATTGGATCCAGTTGGAATCGTAGTTCTCTTTCTTTGTTGTGCCAAGCGAGGAGTTCTTTGATAACTCTACCAATAATTAGGGTGCAGAGCAAGTTTACTCGCTTCTCCTCGAATTGCATAAGAAAGATAAGATGGTTACGAGAGAAATCCTACCCGCAAGCATTTGCTTATAGAATGGTGGAGGGAGGAAGAGGTAGCAATACATTCCTTTGATGCTTGATCACTACATTCGTGATATATCAAAAGAGCTCTCCGATATATGATGAATAGTTCCTTTTATAGGATCATATTTCTTTCTAGTCCTAAGCATTTTAATTGGACCTTTCTCCTTGACTTCCTTTTTGGAATATTTTCATCCGGGATTGGAGCGACCTATGTTGTAACGGAGGAGAGAAGGTGAACCAGCTTCCTTTGGTCGCCTCTCCGTCTGGGTCGAGTAGCTTTCGCTCCTTCCTACTTACTTTCTTTATTATAATATAAGTGGCTCGTGGCCTATTGGGAGTTTTTAGTCATAGTGGGAGCTTTGAAATCACTTTGCGGTCAAGATCATAGGAAAAGGGAAGAACAAAGGAGAAGATCTTTTTTTTAAAAGAAGGCGATTCCAAAACAAAAGAAACTCAAAAGCGGAGAATAGGATGCCTTAAAGGTAAATAAGAAAGATCATAAATCAAAAAAATAGCTGCCTAGCCCAAGGGAAATAGAAGGTTAGGTTAGGAAGGGAGAAAGGATATTTACCAAGACTACTGAAAGAGCACAGATTCGGCTTGGGAGTTCTCACTCAGGCTACTAATCTCCTTTTCTCCTACTCATAAGAACCAGAACAGGCACTCGTAATCGTCCCTAACCTCTGTCTCTAACCTGACTCAAAAAAAATGCGAATGGTAAAAAGATAGACTACCTCATTCTATCCCATCTTCATCAATGCTATTGGTGTGGAATGGTGATTTCCCCATATGTCTGTAGCGGGGAAAGCCGCTTGAAGCTCAGCCTGTCAAAGACAAAGAAATATACCTTTCTAGACATCAATTAGACATCAATCAGACATCAATCTTCTTACTGAGAAAACCAAGTTTAACCAA
The DNA here is from genome assembly GCA_019671005.1 of Hibiscus mutabilis. Lineage (NCBI taxonomy): Eukaryota > Viridiplantae > Streptophyta > Magnoliopsida > Malvales > Malvaceae > Hibiscus > Hibiscus mutabilis. Next base: position 26,321,917 of record CM033735.1, on the reverse strand, counting down.
ACATATGGGTCAGAATCCATATTCTACTGAGAAAAAAGGATTTATAAGGGCCCAACAGAAAGAAATGAAAGATTGACTTTCGATGCGCCTTTCGAGGCCGATCAACCGATGCTTTTATATGGATTGTTTATTTAAAAGCGACTAATAGGAGCATGCGAGGGGAGTGAAAAGCCTCCAAGCTAGTAAAGGATTGGTTCTTCAACCGACGCAAAGACCTAGCGTTTTCCCCTTGAACTGGACTTGATTCCCGCACTTAGCTTAAGAGCTAAACTGCACAAAGCCCTTTTCTATATAGTATCATCACAAAGACCGAAAAGTAGGGAAGGGAAAGGCTTATCGAACATGCCCGGCCCTAACGAGTTAATTGATCAATCATCACCGCAACTTTGACTCTCAAGCGGAAGAGCGAGAAGAAGCGGAACATTTCATATAAGCAATCAACTATGCCCTAATGACTTTCACCGAAGTCTACCTTTAGAGCGACTTGCCTCGAGTACAAAGCTAACCAAAAGCTACAAGCGCACAGTTCGGCAAGCAAAGCAAACGGAATCAATCAATCAAGACGCTGCATATAAAGAAGTGATCGACAACCTTCCTTAATTTCATGAGAACTCTTGCTCTTAGAAGTCAAAGAAAGCCCTAGAGCACGGAAACGGAACTATAAGTCCTAGCCCCGGAATAAGACAGATTGTCTTTGATCCTTATAACAGTTTGATAGAAATAGCGAATAACCTGACTTGACTAAGAAAGAGTACAGGACCAAGACCGGAAAGTCACACTTTGATCTCCTTTAGCAAGGAAAAAGCTTTCAAACGCGTATTCGCTGTTGCGAGCCGACTGAACAAGTGGATTTGATTCCTTTGCCTTCTGCCTTCCTGCTGACCTAATATTCATCGACTATTATCCGCTTCCGCTTCTTCTTCTCCTCCGATCAAGACCGAAAGATGGTAGGTCAGCTCGATCTAGCTATCCTGTTTCGGATTGGACGGGGATGAAGCTAGTCTTCTCTCTGGCATGGATAGGCTTTATTCTCGCTCAGCGAGTTGCTCACCTTCCATGGACAGACGGGCTGGGTCGATAGCTGTGACAATAGGA
>CM033735.1:23589012-23914583 GCA_019671005.1 Hibiscus mutabilis | reverse complement strand
TCTCCACATGTGTAACCTTCCATGTTTTCATGTGTTAAGACCATCCACTAAAACTTCTTTAACATGCAAACTTCTAGTTTTTCATTATTTCATTTTAATACTTTAGGTTTGAGTCATCTTTTTCTTCCTTTCTTTCAATTTTGTCCTAGACTCTTAATTTAGTCTAGGCTTAAACATATATACATACAAGTCAATCAATTGATACTACTTCAAGAAACATTAACATACATTTAACCCGGTAGTTGGGGTATTACAATTCTCCCCGCCCCCTAAAAAGGGAAATTCATCCTCGAATTTTCCTGTGAAGAAAAAGGTGAGGATATTACCCCTTCATCTCAGCCTTAGGATCTCAAGTAGTTCTTTAGATTTTCGATTTCTCCAAAATACTTATCCTTTCACCATAGGTTGTATAAATATCTTCTCCATTATCTAGGTAAACTTACAATTTCTCGGATATACTATTTAGTCATCTTGTTCAAACTCAATTTGTTAGAACATGAGTGAAATGAGCTGACGTACGGGATCCATCGGTTATTACCTGAACTGAATAAATTTTCTTTGGGTAAGAAGGTAACCCAAACCATTTATATGGTCCATATATATACATTTCTATGGCCAATAAGATAGTTTAAAGGGTTGCAGAATTCCCTTAAGAAATCAATGTTTAGCTTGATCTTCTAACAAGTTAAGTCCTGAAAACAAATTATGTATTAACAAACTTCATTCCTAATGATCACTTGGTTTCCTTCAATTCTTATTCATCTTTACAAACCTAAGACATTTCAAAAGGAGCTACTAAGAATTTCTTAAGGCAATTCTCACTCCAGAACTTTATCATTTGATACATAACTCTACTTCAAAAAGGTAATATGCCATTCAATTTTAACTCAACTTTCCAAATCAGAGATAATCCTTATATTTCTCAGAGAAGACATCATGAAATTCATCGACATCTAATATTGACTCAAGAGTAAATTTAGTCTTATTATCATAAGATATAGCAACAACCTCGAGAGTTGGTTCAGATGGTTTCTTACTTATCACGATTATGGATTCTTTTCCTACTCCTGAAAAGGAAAAGTCTCTTCTTACTATAGTTTACTCAAACAGGTTGTCTAATTAACCTATCTAATCTCAAAATATGATCAAATTCATGGAAAGGTAGAACTAAAGGGTCAACATGAGAGAAGAATTCTTTGTATGACGGGAGGGCAATTCTCACACACTATAAAGAGGAATGGTTCAATTCGAAATTAAATAATATATTTTTGATACTTGAGTGCAATACAATTGTACTCACAAGGGCATAAACTTCGATACTAGAGTAGCTTATCTTATCAGAATCTTTGGATATACAAACAAAGGATAAATGGAGGAGTTGGAAGGTTTTGCTTCAAAGAGAAACAACTTGTTTGATTAATTCCTTTATACTAAGGAGACATTCCCATTACACGGGATAGATCGAAATACTACTTAAGAAAACATTCCACACTTTCCCCTCTAATGGAGGAATTTACTGGGCTCCCATAACCTGATCAAGACATATCTCAGACATTTCTAATGTCTAATAGCATATAAAAGAGAGCTTTTATGACATTGATCACAAATTCTTATTAAACTTATTTCCTAGGTGGCACAATAACTTATAATGATGCAACACACCCCGGTTTATCCTGAGAATCACTAAACCTGGGCTCTGATATCAAAATGTAATACCCCTAACCCGGTTTAGGAGTAAACCAAATTAGGAAGTATTACCCAAACAAAAACGGATAATAAACAAACAACAATTGCAACATTCAAGTCATACCCGTAAAATAAAATTCATTTATAACGTTCCTCTTTTTATAATAACATAGTTACAATTCCAAAAGTTCTTAAAACACTTTACAAACATCATCATTAATATAATCCAAGGATTTCTCATAGGCAACAGAAATCCACATTGATCAAGATCGCCTAAGCATGATAAGGCTTCCATCTATTTGTGTATTCAAGGATCATGTCCTTTTTATACCAATATCAATTAAGAATCAAACAAAACCAACCATCATGGATAAGTTTAAACCAAGAATTTAAATATATATAAGATGTTTCAAGAGTGATTATAATGTATAACATTTCCAAGTTTCAAGCTCATTGTTAGGTCTCAATGTATTTGACAATGTTTAACTTATTGGGAAGTTGAATCTAAATTATCAACTCATCCATATTCGAAAATGATCTACTTCGACTACTTTTCATCAAGTAATTTCGTTTAATGAAGTTAACAAATAGAAGACAATTGAATTGTAACTAAATTTTAATCTAATCAATTTCTTACCAATATTTGTCTAGAACCAATTCCCGTGAGTTATTTAAATGAAATAACTACATCAATATCATTCAAGTATCCCACCCAATATTGCACAACCATTAATTATCATCAACCCCACCACATGGCATACTTACTTAGAACCTTCGTGATATCATAACATAGAAATACATATGTACCAACTTCTATGAATCATGCATATCTCTAAATTTAACAGGCTACTCCACAAACAATGATTCGTACATGCCTCAAATCAATTATTCTTTTTAATCTATTATAATCATACTTCTGTTACATTCTAATTAACACATACCAACTATTGTTAACCTTTAAATAAACAATTTCCATATGTAATAGAGGCCCAAATACATGATGATTAAGACATTTAGAATTAACTAACATTTCCATGGCTAATCATCGATGACCATCAACAATCTAGTTCTCATAACACATGCTTGCATAAATTCTACCAAACATACGAACATATCAACACATCCAATCATATAGCAACCAAACAATATAATAAAGGCCCATTAAAGAACGTTTAATACTTAATTAAGCTTATTCAAATATAAGCTAAAATCAATTCTAAATGCACTATGCAGCTTATTAACTAAGTGCCACCAACTACGAGTTTCTAAAAGTGTTGGATTGAACCATACTCATTCCCTTGTGATCACGTCCAAGCTCGGGAGAGGCTGGAGGCATTAGACCCTATAATGTATTGAAGAAGATAGAGTAAGCGATTGCTTAGTGAGGTAGTTAAATAAATTATTACTAGTTTCAAAAGTCTTTAAGAAACTCTATTCTCTTCTCAAGCTTAATGGATCTGGGTAAGTACCAAGCCAATCATAGAAAGCAACCCATCATTTTTGCAAAGTTCGACCTTAACTACAGTTATAGATTTATTGTGTACATAAACTTTAGCACAAAATATTGAATACTAATCATCATGGTTGCATGCCTACAAAAATGACATTATTTCTTAATCCGACTATGTATAGATATCACTTAATCTTTAATTACTTAGTTCACAAGTTGATTCGGCAATTCATTAGTTTAACCATAAATTTATGGTTTTCCTTAAAAAAGACATCGTGTTAACATAAAGACTTATTCCCAAAGTTATCAAACATGCCATCTCAAACACGTAGTTTCTTATTACGTAAGCTAACAAACATAACATATCGTGACATGTATAACTTAACAATTAGTTAATATCCATAGAATATCATGACATAAACTACTTCTCCCAAAAGTTATCAAATTACTCTAATGAAGCTTTCATGAAAACTCAGAAAAAATTTGTAGGTATTTTTTTAGAGGAGGTATTCGAATTCAACTTATCTCAAGTAAGCATAGACAATCGAGTAAACCATGATTAAATGTAGACATTGCATTTGCATAGTTCATAGACATTTTAAACATTTTAGTCATACATTATGACAAACTAATAATCCATATAAGTTATACAATCACATAGTTCACAAGCTTGTTCGAGCCCTTTTGACCAAGTAAGTTGTTCTCTTAAAAATGTGATTTAATCACCAAGCATGTATAATTTACTTACAAAACAAATTATTGTCTTAGTCAACAATTAACTCATATCTTCCCAAACCATGTGTTACTTGATACCTAAGTCATCAGTTAACATACCAAGCCATGTACTATTTTCACGCAAGTTATGAAACTTATCATATTATAATTATGAGTTAAATTACTTGACATACAAGATAGCAAGCATAATATATATCATAAGCATGATTTATTTATCATACAAAGTATTGAGGAAACCCTTTTAATTTACTTTGAAATTACATTATTTTTATCTTTATTATAGTCTTGAGAATCGAACTTCAGCCTAGGTACACGAATCCCCAACAAACTGTCGCCAAACATATGGTACAACTGTACCGGTCAATCCCTCGTACTCTCGCCAAGTGACCACACAACTTCCCTCCTACTGTCACCAAATAAGGACCGTAGTCCACCCTATACATGTAACATCCTAAATTTAAAATTGATTTAAATTGATGCCTTACCTTTAAGTTAGTAAGAAAATTTTTAAGGGCCCAAAATGGAATTATGATGTAATCGGGTGGCCACTTTTGAAAGGACCACAATGTACATTTAATTATTCTATGAGCTTGCATGTAAATAACGTAGAAAACTAGGGACTATGCTTATGTGTCCCCTTGAAATCGGTCAAGGAGTTAAACCATCTTCTTCATTCATTCACTTCCACCGAAATGCGAGTTAGTGTGTGAGAAATAGAGTTTATGACAGAAATTCTTGTAGTTGGGGTAGAATCAACCATCGGCTAGAAGGGAATTGGAATGCTAGCTTGAAATTTTCATGTTAAGAAGGTAATGTTCTTCCTTGCTTCTTGTATGTGTAATGGTTGAATGAATGATTAATTGTGGTTCAGTTAGATTGAGAATCTCATATAGTTGGTTTTGGAATGAAATTGAATTTGATGCTATATTTCTTTTGGGAAGTGAATTGAATGGAAAGATTGAAGGCTTGATATATTCGATGCGTGTATATAGATGCTTGAATTGAGGAAAATGAATCGATTGAAATGTGAGAATGTATTAGACTCGAATTATGGACTGCTTGATTTTAAACCTCAAACTGTTTGATTTCATTATTAATCATGTAGAAGTGAGGCTTGAGAATGAATTTATAAGCACATAAAAGAAGTTGAGTGATCATGAAAACATATATTAGAGTCCAATGAGACTGCCCTGTTATTTAGAGCAAGCACCACGACTATGTTTGGGTGCTTTGAACCATTGATCAATATTAGTGATAAATTAGTGTATAAGGACTGTTTTGGTCCAGATTTTTGAGCAGTATTGGGGGCTGCCCTGTTTCGGTTTAAATACTTGATAATATAAAGGTGAAATTATAATATAATAGTGTACCAATGGATTGTTAAGTAAGGCTAATTTATAAAGACATTAATCGAATTGATTTATGGACACGATTGAAGAAATATGAACTATTTTAATGATAGAGGAAGGACTGCCTTGTTTTAGTTAAGTGTTCAGTCAAATTTAATAGGTTTAATGAATATAAGAATATAATACTTTGCTAGTCAAAATGCAGTTTTTAAATGCTTTATTTCCATGATTGTGCTTGTATAATTGGAAGGCTACTAAAAAGGGTGTTTAGTCCCTAATTCAGATCTTAATAGAATTATAAATGAAATTGATTAATTCATGTGATTAATAGAACATTGCAATGTTATATGTTAGAATATGAAAAGGATACGGAGGTGAAGAGGGTTGTTATTTGATAAGTGTTCAAAAGTACTATTTTTATTACCTTTTTACTCATATTATTGTTAGACTTAAGCTCATATTAGTTGCATAATTAGTTATTCATGCATTAATTCATGTTTCTTTCCACCGTTGAGCTTGATTACATAACTTGGTGATTTTTGTGGAAAAAGATGCTGCTTTGGTGTGTTTTTGTGTGTGTGCAGGATCACTTGCCAAAGCAAGGTTAGTGCTAGTTGCCAGGGCAATGCATGAAGGAGACGCCGAGCTAGTTGCCAGGGCAATGCATGAAGGAGACGCCGAGCCAGTTGCCATGGCAATTGTCGAAAAAGAGAAAATGCAATAGGGATGTCGAAATTAATGACTATACAAGCCCAAGATGACGTGGAGCAAAGCTCAAACCCAAAGGAATTTGATTTCCATGCAGAGATTAAAGAAGAATTAAATTCCAAGAAGATAGGAGAAGTTCTAGTAGGAATACAATTATAATAAAGAATTATATTCTTTAAAGATAATTTAATTCCAACTTAAACTCCTCCTCAAAGAAGGACTTTGGCCTAGCCCTATAAATAGCAAGGAGATTTCGACAATCCATATAGAGAAAAATAGAGAAATTTCGACAAGATAGCAAGGAGGGAGAGAGTTCGATTTCTTCTTCTTCTTTGCTTCCACTAGATTCATGGTTTGGGGATTATTCTTTGTATATCTTTTGAACCCAACCATGAACTAACTTGATTGGTTGGGGTTATTGTGTTTTGTTGTTGTGAGAAACAATTGGATTTTGTTTAGGTAATAAGAGTTTGCACTTTTCTATTCAAGGTTTACTCATTCTTGGCTTTTATTCTTGTTTGCGAGTGAATTGGGAGAGGATCTCGTAACTTCATCTATTTATCTAATATCGGGAGAGTTAGATTCAAGAAACGAATGAGTATGGTCTTTATTCAATCTATTGATGGTGAAGATTAATCCGGCTTAGGAATAAGTTAAGGATTTCAACGACTAAGAGGAGCGCAAGATTGGTTGTTGTTCACCCTTGATTCACGCAGGGATGTATTATCAAGGCATGCACAAGTAGCTAGAGTTTCGACTTAGGGATAAGAAGAAACCATTGAAGAACGCTCTGCCGAACCTTGAAGTTGCTGCCCAAACGCCCAAGTAGTTGCCCAACTAGTTGCCCAACTAGTTGCCCAGGCAACCATCGATTAGTTGCCAAGGCAACCCCGTTGTGCAAGTTGTCACGGCAACTGAGTTGCCCGTGCACTCTTTTACCAAGACGGTCCAATCGGCTATCACACCTCAACTCACGATAACCTGGCCTATCTCTCTCTCTCTCGTTTTCTTTCATCTTTTCTTTTACTTTATTGCTTTTACTTTTCTCGTTAATTAAAACCTCTATTATCAATTGTGTTTTTATTTTCAGTGCAGTAACTTAAGCAAAGTGGCCCAAACCAATCCCTGTGGAGACGATACTCGATACTCATATCACTTTATTACTTGTGACGTGTATACTTGCACATTTGCGTAGCACTTATCACACGCAACAAGTTTTTGGCGCCGTCGCCGGGGATTGGCAATTGGTGTTAGTTGTTTTTGTTATTGCATTTTTTTTCTCTTAGTTTTACTAACTTTTCTTTTTGTTTGTTTTATCAAAAAAAAATTAGGTGCGCTACAAGTTAAGGGACGCCAACATGTCGGGAAATAAAAGCCAATCTATTCGAGAGATGATGTTGGAAGATATGAATCAATCCAATCAAGAGTTTCTTGCACCCTTTGATGATTACCTATACCAACCAAGAAAAGCCCAAAGAACTTATACTGTGGAAAAATCTTGTGCTATGTGTGGAGAACATCATGTGTTTGAAAATTGCCCTCACATTTTCGGTGCATATAACTACATGGAGGACCATAGAGGGAACCAGCAGCAAAATTCTTCATGGTATGGTCAAAAAGCTCAAATTTTTTTTTTACCATAACAATTTTGCCGCAGCAACAGATACGCCATGGCAATGTAGTCCTTTTCAAGAGCATTCCAATTCCTTGGAGGAAACGTTACTAGCTTCCTTGGCTAGACTTGACGGATCAATTGAAGAGATTCGAGAACTATCAAAATCTATGGTTACGAGGATAGCTCAGTGGGATGCAACCTTAGGGGATTCAGACGATCAATTGGGGAGATCCACATGTGTCATGGATAACATGCACCAACAATTCATCCCTAGGGATACTGACGTCCCAAGGCAAGAGGATAAGGAGCAATACAAAGAAATCTCTCCAATGTGTGAGGAACAACTAGAACCTCAAAGTCAAGAGGATGCCAATGAGAGAGACTGCCCAACACATGATGAGCATGAACAACAAATTGCCTCGGCAATGATTGAGGAGCCTGAACAGAGCAATGCCGCGACAACACTCAGTGAAGCTAAGAACAACAATACTACAGCAAATTTTGAGGAACCTGATGCCCATAAGGTTACAACGTTGATGTTGAAGCAGGAATCTGTAGATTGCTCTCATCTACAATTGCCACGACAATTACACGACCACACGCAAGATCAACGAGATGATAATACTTTGCCAATGGAATATGAGCAGGTAATAGTTGAACCTTTTGAATTCTTTAAAAACTCACCTCGTCCATTGCAGGTATGTCTTGAGGAACCGAGGTTGGTTGATTTGAAGCCATCGAAATCTCTACTGATGGAGATGTTTGAGAGGCCAAAAGAAAAAGGTGTTTGGATTCATAAAGCTCTTCAGAAAATTGGTTCTTCCCTTGACTTAAAGCAAAATTTGACAACTGATTGCCACGAAAATTGGCTTGAGCAGCAATTGCCACGACAACAAAGGCTACATCCAACCATGATAGAAGTCGACAAGAATGAGGTAATTGAATGGTTGAGAATGGATATAATTTTTCCTATTAATATATTTGTGCCTTCAGGAATAGTAGCAAGGTGGAGAGTATACATGGACTACAAGCGAACAAAGAAGAAAGACACCTCCACCATGGTAACGCAAAAGGGAGTAGTGGCAAGCACATTGGCCAAACTCTTTTTGGGCAATATTATCACCCGATGGAGGGTGCGGATGGACTATAAGAAGTATCAAAAACGGCAACCTTCAACACCGCAGCAACTCTTGATACGCACGCCTTGGCAACCATGGACGCGCACGCCTCGGCAACTCCTGACGCCTCGACAGCCATGGATGTGCATGCCTCGGCAACCCTCGACGCCACAGTAACTACTGATACATTTATTTTTATTTTTATTTTTTGAACTATTTTGTTCTATTATTTTTTGTTATTTTTTTCTCTTTATTTTTTAGGATATATTTTATTTTTCTTCATTATCTTTAGTTTCCAGGTTTTCTTTATTTTCTTTTCCACAACAAGACTCACAACCACCATGATAAGGAAATTTACTGCCGACTACTCGCCACAGAAACCATAACAGAAACTGGCGATGCCCAGGCAACAACAATGGCTTCGGCAACTACTGATGCACATGCAAGTAAACCTGCATCGGCAAACATGGACCAAATCAAGGTAATGCTATTCACGCGGTACCAGCCACAAGCATTCAACCACTGACCAGAAATTGAATCAAGCAAACGACACGAAGGAAACTCATCACTCGAGGTGACGACCTCTCTGACTAACTCATTTCATTTAGTTTCTTTTAAATTTTGTTTCACTTTTACATGCATTGAGGACAACGCTTCTCTCGAGTTTGGGGGGGTGTTGGTTTCTAGTTAGTTTCATGTTGCATTCTAGTTAGTTTCATGTTGCATTCATCTTTAGCAATCACATATAGGTTGCATATGTTACTTGCCATGCCTTTAATTTGATTTAATTGCTTAAGACTTGTTGCATATCCAATGATGAATTTTTGCCACTGCACTTAATTGAAATAACCTTTAATTTTAGGATTGCATGAAAAGAACTTAGAATTTTACTATGATGCTGAATTTTTTTACACAGTTGTGGGTTGTTGATTCAAAGAAACGTAGTGAACTTAGGTTGCTTAAAATTTGGGTAAATTTAAAATTGAAAATTAAAAGTTAATTTCTTGCTAGAGGTGCCCAAAACTGGCTCTAGTAGTAAATACACTTTCGTGCTAGAGGTGCCCGAAACTGGCTCTAGTAGTTAATGCACATTAAAGAATCGCTAGAGGTGCCTGAAATTGGCTCTAGTTGACTAAAATAAAATAAGAAATTGCTTACTTTGCTAGAGGTGCCCGAAATTGGCTCTAGTGAAAATGAAAATAAATGCCCCGACAATTAAATTGATAAAAGCCTATTGTTCACATAGAATCTTGAAAATCAACTTGTACACAACTACGCACACACATTGTCACGAGCATTATAGTTTTGTTCCGGGAAATTTTTGTGCTATCTGAAAAATTTAAAAGGTGATCATACTTTGTGCCGTGGTTCCAAGGTTTGAATTCAAGTTTGAAGCATGTCTTTGATGATTAAAGTCTTGGCAGGTAATTGTTAGTTTGCATTGCTTGAGGACAAGCAATAGTTCGAGTTTGGGGGCGTGATAAGTGTTCAAAAGTACTATTTTTATTACCCTTTTTACTCATATTATTGTTAGACTTAAGCTCATATTAGTTGCATAATTAGTTATTCATGCATTAATTCATGTTTTTTTCCACCGTTGAGCTTGATTACATAACTAGGTGATTTTTGTGGAAAAAGATGCTGCTTTGGTGTGTTTTTGTGTGTATGCAGGATCACTTGCCAAAGCAAGGTTAGTGCTAGTTGCCAGGGCAATGCATGAAGGAGACGCCGAGCTAGTTGCCAGGGCAATGCATGAAGGAGGCGCCGAGCCAGTTGCCATGGCAATTTTCGACAAAGAGAAAATGCAATAGGGATGTCGAAATTAATGACTATACAAGCCCAAGATGACATGGAGCAAAGCTCAAACCCAAAGGAATTTGATTTCCATGCAGAGATTAAAGAAGAATTAAATTCCAAGAAGATAGGAGAAGTTCTAGTAGGAATACAATTATAATAAAGAATTATATTCTTTAAAGATAATTTAATTCCAACTTAAACTCCTCCTCAAAGAAGGACTTTGGCCTAGCCCTATAAATAGCAAGGAGATTTCGACAATCCATATAGAGAAAAATAGAGAAATTTCGACAATATAGCAAGGAGGGAGAGAGTTCGATTTCTTCTTCTTCTTTGCTTCCACTAGATTCATGGTTTGGGGATTATTCTTTGTATATCTTTTGAACCCAACCATGAACTAACTTGATTGGTTGGGGTTATTGTGTTTTGTTGTTGTGAGAAACAATTGGATTTTGTTTAGGTAATAAGAGTTTGCACTTTTCTATTCAAGGTTTACTCATTCTTGGCTTTTATTCTTGTTTGCGAGTGAATTGGGAGAGGATCTCGTAACTTCATCTATTTATCTAATATCGGGAGAGTTAGATTCAAGAAACGAATGAGTATGGTATTAATTCAATCTATTGATGGTGAAGATTAATCCGGCTTAGGAATAAGTTAAGGATTTCAACGGCTAAGAGGAGCGCAAGATTTATTGTTGGTCACCCTTGATTCACGCAGGGATGTATTATCAAGGCATGCACAAGTAGCTAGAGTTTCGACTTATGGATAAGAAGAAACCATTGAAGAACGCTCTGCCGAACCTTGAAGTTGCTGCCCAGACGCCCAAGTAGTTGCCCAACTAGTTGCCCAGGCAACCATCGATTAGTTGCCAAGGCAACCCCGTTGTGCAAGTTGTCACGGCAACTGAGTTGCCCGTGCACTCTTTTACCAAGACGATCCAATCGGCTATCACACCTCAACTCACGATAACCTGGCCTATCTCCCTCTCTCTCTTTTTCTTTCATCTTTTCTTTTACTTTATTGCTTTTACTTTTCTCGTTAATTAAAACCTCTATTATCAATTGTGTTTTTATTTTCAGTGCAGTAACTTAAGCAAAGTGGCCCAAACCAATCCCTGTGGAGACGATACTCGATACTCATATCACTTTATTACTTGCGACGTGTATACTTGCACATTTGCGTAGCACTTATCACACGCAACATTATTGAACAAAACAACGATAGGAAGAAGGGAATTAGGATAGGGGGCATCACTAACTTGGAAATTTCTGTAAGTGTAACATATATTAAAGATATGCTTGTGATTGTCCTATTTTTGGTTAAATAATGAATGTCAAATAAAGGTTAATGTATTTGGAAATTGGCTTGATGAAGGTTTGAGTGAATGCTATTGAGGTAAGTATCTTGAGGTAAGCTTAAGCTAGCTAAGTTACTTATTCATGTTACACTTTTCTAGTTAATTCGAAACTAGATTCGAATGTGAATTGTATGAACCAAATTAATGATTTAAGGAACTTAGTGCCTCTTGATTGAAAAGAAAATAAGCTTATAAATACAAGCCTTGATTCGAGTTAGTTTAGACACAATTGGCATGCCATAGAGTCCGTCGAGCTCGCTAGTTTGGACTACGGTCCCTTGTTGTTTTAGATCAAGTGATCTATTGGTTTGATTGGTACCCTTGTTCAATAATGAAATAGATTCGGTACCTTGTGTACCCTTGTTCCGGTACTATGTGTACCCTTGTTGTTGTTGTTATACTTATTATGGATTCGTGTGTCTAGTAACTTGTCAATCAAGGATCAAGATAAACTTAATATTCTTGATAATGAATCTTGGTATCTTGAAATGAAAAATTGGACTAGATTTCCTGGATGTATGGTTGGATATTGATCCCTTGATTAGGTTTGGACTATATGTCCCTAGAAAGTACTCGATTTAAGCTATTCCAAGGAAGATGTTTTGAATGTACTCGAATTGAATGAAATAATAGATTGTTTTTTTTGAAATGATATTGATAGGAAGTCTATTATGAAGTTAAATCAAGCTAAATAGAATTTTTTTATGCTTGCTAGATATTGCTTAGTAAAACCTCCAGAAATAAAGCATATTGACTTAATTGCACTTGTAATGGATGACTAGTAACATATTAGGAGACTTGAATTAGATCTTCTGTTTTCTTATTGTTTATTAACCTTTTTTTGCTAAGATCTTATTAGCTCTCCTCAATGTGTTCCAGGTTGATTTTCATACTAGTAGATCAAATTCAAGGAGCCTAGCAAGATCACAAGAAGCTTAAATGTATGTTTTGCCAATTTAATTTGACTCCTAGGATGGTGGCACCCACTTGTTTTGTACATCTTTTGATGGATACTTAGCATGTAAATAGTTAAGACCATATATGTTGTATGTATTTATGTCTAATGCTATCTACGGTGTAACTATTCAGTTGAAGACTCATGCTTGTCCGTGATATGTTTGTTGGAGTGCTTGAGATAATCAAGTGGTTTGTAGTAGTTTATATTAATGTTATGTGATAAATGATCATGTTACAGTTTGCTTATATGACATGTTTGGTTGGTTGCTTGGGTGTATAGTTAGGTTATATGAACCTTGAGGTTACCATGTTTAAATAGGTCACCATTTGCTATGTATGCGAGGTAAATAAACTGATCTTTGAAGTGTAACCTAGGAGTGTTCAAATCCACCTAGATATGAGAAATTGTTAGGAGCATCATGTTTGGTTACTTAAGGCTCAAGTTAATGATGCTCGAACTTCTATAGAATTGTTGAATACTTGATCTTAGTCAAATGGCATGTTCCCTCATGTGCTTGATTGAATTGTTGAATTGGTTAATTACCATGTTAGGGGTCGAACAACTAAATATCTAGAGTATTATCTTTAAGGATAGGAGTTGTCGCTACCAAATAATGATTTGATGTATGAAACTTGAACCAAATAAGACAACTCAAAATGTAACCCAAAGTTATTGATCTTGTCATTCCTTGCATGTTTCGAATGACATAGGACCAATGCATCTAGTTTTGGAATGTTTATTCTCTAACTTGTGATACAAGTTAATTCTTGAATCCTTAGACCCGGCTTACTACTAAGCTGGGCTGGGGTTGTTATAAATTGGTATTTAGAGCTAAGGTTTAGTCGTTCCTAGGAATAAACCAAATTCTATTGTATTCTTTGCCATATTGTGCCACCTAGTTGTCAATTTCAATTTATACTTGTGATCTTGCTTAATAAAGTATCCTTTGAATTCTATTAATCTTTGCAGACGTCAGAGACACATTTGGGTAGGGACAAAGATAGTCTTGCTGCTTCCTCCAATGAAGGAGGAAGTGTGAGAATGAACCAGGAACATCAAAATCCCCAAAAGGCTGCTGAACTTCAACCTAAAGCTCCTCAAATTAAACCTATTTAGAAAGAATGTTTATTGAGCATGACTGAGATGTTCAATCAGTTTATCATCTCGTTAAAACAAAACTCCTCCCTATTTTGACAAGTTTGTGGTTTTATCCATCAATGATATTCTCATCTACTCCAAAGATAAGGATAAACATTCGAAACACCTTCGAATTATTCTACGAACTCTCCGAGACAAGCAACTTTATACCAAGTTCAACAAATGTGAATTTTGGTTATCTGAAGTATCTTTCCTTGGACATGTTATATCCGTAGAAGGAATTAAAGTCAATCCAAAGAAGATTCAGTCGGTGATTGATTGGAGACCTCTTAGGAATGTCGATGAGGTTAGAAGCTTTCTAGGATTAGCTAGTTATTACCGAAGGTTTGTAAAAGGGTTTTCCATTTTTGTTGCTCCTTTGACCAAGCTTCTTTGAAAAGATGTGCCATTTGTTTGGTTAGATAACCAACAACAAAGTTTTGACCAGTTAAAGCAAGTTTTTGCACAAGCTCCAGTTTTGACACAACCTGAATTAGGAAAGGATTTTACAGTCTTCAGTGATGCATCTCATCTTGGATTAGGATGTGTACTTATGCAAAAAGGAAAAGTAGTAGCTTATGCTTCTCGGCAATTGAAACCTCCTAAATTGAATTATCCAACACATGATCTAGAATTGGCTACTATCGTCTTTGCCTTAAAAATTTGAAGGCACTATTAGTTTGGGGAGAAATGTTACCTATTTACTGATCACAAAAGTTTGAAGTATCTCTTGACTCAAAAGGAGCTGAATCTCGGACAAAGAAGGTGGATAGAGTTACTCAAAGATTACGATCTAATCATTGATTATCATCTGGGGAAAGCGAATGTTGTGGCTGATGCACTCAGTCACAAACATTCAATTGGTAAGAATTTGAATAAGATATGCTTAAGTTCTAATTGAATTCTAATATATAATCTAAAGATATTTCATTGTATTGTAGCTCCCACTGCAATCAATGCCCATTTTAGGCTGCAAAGGATTCAGAAACTTCTAGCCAAACTTAAGGTTTAGTCTGACTTGATTTCAAGGATCAAAACCCTCTAACAATTAGATCTAGAACTTCAAAACATAATGCTTAAGCTAAAAGATGAACCTAATCCAGACTTTTCTCTTAAGTCAAATGGATTACTCTATTTTGAAATAGAGTGTGTATACCGACTGGCGAAACCCTTAAGAGAGATGCTTCATGAAGCCCATAGTAGCCATTTCTCAATCCATCCTAGACCAGTTAAAATGTATAAAGATCTAAAGGAACTATATTGGTGGCTGCAAATGAAGTCTGCTATTATGAAGTTTGTAACCATGTGTCTAACTTGTCAAAATATCAAAGCAGAACACCAAGTTCCTACGAGACTTTTGCAACCTATTGAGCTACCTCAATGGAAATGGTGTCGAATAACCATGGACTTTGTAAGTGGATTGCCTTTATCACCAAGAAAGAATGATGCAGTGTGGGTGATAGTTGATACGTTATCTAAGTCAGCTCATTTGATACATATTCAAGTGAGTATGAGCTTGGGACATTTGGTCGAGCAATATATAAGAGAAGTGGTACGTTTACACAGTGTTCCTACTTCCATAATCTCAGATCGAGATCCTCGTCCACTTTTAGGTTCTAGAATTTGTTGCAAATTGCCTTAGGAGAAATCCTTACCTTTGGCTGAGTTTGCATACAACAACAGTTATCAAACATGCATCCAAATGACACTGTTTAAAGCTTTATATAGAAGAAAATGCAGAACTCCCTTGTGCTGGTCAGAATTAGGTGAAAGCAAGGTCTTAGGACCTAACCTTCTTAAAGAAACTGAAAACCAAGTGAAGATTATCCATAGTAGGCTAAAGAAAGCTTTTAATAGACAAAAAGCATATGCTGATCTTAAAAGGAGAAATATACAGTTTAATGTGGGAGATAAGTGTTTTTAAAGGTATTCCCTTGGAAGAAGGTATTTAGATTCGGGAAGAAAGGGAAGCTTAGCCCTCGTTTATTGGTCCATTCAAAGTTGTTGAGAGAATTAGTCTTATTGCTTATTGTTTGGCTCTTCCCTGTGAATTTGACAGGATTTACAACGTGTTCCATGTATCCATGCTCCGTAAATACCGTTCTGATCCTTCTCATGTGCTCAAACTTGAAGATGTTGAGCTTAATCCAGATTTATCCTACGAAGAATAACCAATCCAGGTTTTAGATCGTGAAGTTAAAAGACTTTGTAATAAGTTCGTTCCTCTAGTTAAAGTTTTGTGGAGAAACCATAAGGTTCAAGAAGCAATTTGGGAACCTGAGGCAGCCATTAAGGATCAATATCATCATTTATTCCCCTTAGGTAAATTCGATGATGAATTTTTCTTTAGGGGAGGATAATTGTAATACCCCAAAGATTGGTTTAGTAGAACACTATTAATTTAGTACAATTTAATTAGTTTTGCTTCGTTCTTAAACCTAGATTAATTATGAGTCTAGGACCAAATTGAAAGAAAAGGAAGAAAGGATGGCTTTTGTTTAATGAACTAATCTGAATAGTATGGTAAGTGTGAGTCTTGCATGCTAAGAAAATATTAAATTATGGTTCTTACACTTGTCAATCAAGAAAATTAAACATGTGGGGAAAGGGATTTCTCAGTGGAAAGATGAAAGAAGCATCTCCTTCATCTTCTCCAAACCGAGCAAGGTAGTTTAAGAGAGAGAAAGCTAGGAAGTTTGCTAGGAAACAATTTCTTGGAACCAAATTGGATGATTTTGATTCGAGCAGCTAAAATTGGAGGGTAAGAAGCTCTTCCCACCCTTGAAAGTAGTTAAGAGCTTAGGTTTCCAATCTTAATCTCTTTAGGAGTACTTAGATTTTAGACTGGATGAATGATGTTTCTTGTATGTTTGAGTTTGGGATTGAATAGATGTTAGAATGATCATGCTTGGTATGTGTTTTGTTGAAGAAAAATTGTTGTTATAAATCTATATGTTAGACTATTTGAATGATATATATATATATATATATATATATATACATGCTTAATTATCATGTTTTTGTGATTTTGCAAATGTAGTTGGGATATTAAGTTGCTGAATTTTTTAATTCTATAGTTATCAAGATAGGTTGAACCTTAGGATGAACCATAGATATATGTATAAGTTGTGCTTGGAATCGAATTGTGCTTACATTACTTGATAGGAAAATTAGAGGGTTGTTTTGTACATACATGAACATATAAGGGACTGTTACAGATGTATAAATATGTATATAAGTGTAAATGACCTGTTTTGTGTATCTATAAACACATGATGGACTGTTCTGGATTGATAAAATTAGGGGAGGGGCTGTTTTGCAAGTGTAAGGGGTTGATAAGGCTTCATGTGGACTGTTTTGGTACATATATATGTGAACAAGTGTAATTGGATTGTTTTATGTGTACATGAAAGCATGTGGGTTGTTTTGGTGTATATAAGTATGTATGAAAGTATATAGACTGTTTTGCATGTATATAAAAATGTTAAGGACTGTTTTGCATCTACATAAACATTAGTGACTGTTTTGTATATATATATATGGAAGTGCATCTGACGGTTTTGAGTGAGAGTATATGGACATATGAACCTTAATAGACTGTTTTGCATAATTAAGAATATTAGTGGACTGTTTTATGTGAATTCATATGTATACATGAGTAATTGAGTTGTTTTGCAAGTGAATGGGTGTTAGGAATTGTTCTAATATATGATTTTACTCTTTGTTATATTTAGACTAAGAAGGAGTTGAAGGAGTGAGAACTAAAGTAGATCAAATTGTAGATAAGAAAAAGGGGATCGTGATTCTGGAGCAAAACTAGCTTGGAACGAACTGTGAGTGTAGTTTAAAGTATCGGGATAGGCTAGTAACCTTCCAGAGCATTTCTTGCTATTTTTAACTACATCATTTTATCTTGAATTATGTTATGCATAACCAAGCTTGGACGTGAGGTAAGTCCCTAAATGTTATGTATGATGTGTTATGTAATACTCGATTCAATGATATGCTCATGGTAAGACCAATGTATGTTTGCTAAGTAACCATTACCATTCTATCACTTGACTAAGAAAAGGGTTATGAATTGATAATTATGTATATGAACTATATATGTGCTTAATAAGATGACAATAAGTGATGTTCATATGATGTTCTGATTAAGGAGCTATGCTCATTTTGTCTCTGATATGATAAGAATTAAATTAAAGCCTTGGTTTCGAGTTAGTCTTAGGTATAGTTAGCATACAATAAAGATCATAGTGCTCGTGTTTGGGGTGAACTACGGTCCTTATGGGGTGACAGTAAGAGGGATGTGTTTTGGTCACTTGGCGACAATATGAGGGATTGATAGATACTTCGAGTATCATTTTATTGGCCACAGTTGGTTGGTGATTCATGTACTTGGGATACTTGATTCTCAAGGCTATGTTAAAAGAGAAATCATGAAAGTTTATAAGACAAACTAATGAAATCTTCAATAACTTGTGTAATAAGTAAAATGTATTCTAGTTGATGATTGTATATTTTTTTGGAAGAATAGATTTGCTTTGTTAGAATGCACAGCTAAATAAATGAGCTTTTGTGTGAATTCTTATAGATAGATAGATAGATAGATAGATAGAGTATCCATGACTATTTAAGTACATGCTTGTTTCAAATGTCTTATTCTACAGTAGCTAACTTTTTGTTCAAGCTTATATTTATATGTGATTACTAGAATTTGGTGAAAGGATAGATTACTTGTTTCATGCTATTAGTACTTTAAACTACCTAACTAAGTGTATATTTATGCAATCCTTTCATCACATTTCAGGGTAAAGCTTTGATTGCTAATTACCTTTGGAGCTTAGTCGGATCATAAGTACATCAAAATACGTTTTGTAAGCCTTTTTTAGAACTCCTAGTTAGGTAGCAACATGTTTTAATGCATGTAGAATTGTTGATAAGTCTTTTGATATGTAATGCTCAAGACCATTTGTAAGATTCTAAACATTTGTAAAAGGCCTATCTAATGCTTGGTTATGCTTAAGTAGTTAATACTTGGTTTGAAGGTTTGATAATCAAGGAGTTGAACTTATGAATGCCTGAATGAGATAACTAAGTATGTCGAATGAAATGTAGGTAGGTTCTTAAAATGTATAAATGAAGAGTGAAATGTGATCCTTGTTATGCTTACTTCAAGGGTTTCTAGTTTTAACAGATTGATGAAATTGTTGCTTTTGGAATATCTTAAAATGTATAAATGAAGAGTGAAATGTGATAAGAAATAAGTTAAACCAATTTAGAGTATGTTTCTAAGGGTGTCTAATAGGTTAATAAGGTCTAATGAATTTTTGATGTTTAAGTTACATTCTTGTATTTCTCTCTTTCGATTGAAATGCACCTAGTCTAGTTTAAATTTAACATACTAATGATGTAACAAGACGTTTAATAGCTAAGCTTACTTTAGTTGTGAAAATACATTGATCTTTGTACAACAAATCGCATGAATGGCCTTAATCCTTCTTGAATTTTTTATGTATGTTCATCTTTGTTTGTTGGTTGAATGTTCTTGTTTGTTGGTAATACTCCTTAACTCGGTTTAATTCGTAAACCGGTCAAGGGGTGTTACATACGCCAAAACCAAAAATCACTTTTAGCTTGTACCAACCCTTTCTAATATCCAATCAGCCCTTCATAAAAAATTCCCAATTCATAAACTATTGTAAAGATCATCAAACTCTCAAAACTACAACCAACATGAAAGGCTTCACTTAACCATAGATCAATATCTATCCTTAAAGAATAACTATCTCAATTTATTCACTTAAACTAATTTCGAGATCAAACTTGTAAAACCAATTTTAGATTATTATCAACCAGTAAGAAATCCTCAGTACCCATTAGAAAATAGTACGTTAGAAAAACTTAACCATGTTTTGTTCTTGAAACAATTATAAAACAATTAAACTCAATTAAATTTATTTTAATCACAAATGTTAATAGAAATAATAGATTAAGGACACAAAGTCTATTGAATGTCAATAAGAAACAATAATTCACCTTGCCTGATAGGGATTCAACAAAATGAGCTTCCTCTTGTATTCTAACGTAAAAATCATTGTTAACCAAAATCTACCGATTTACTTAAGTTTAAAAATATTTTAGATGAAAATACATTAGAAATGAGATCAAAATATCAATTGATCATTGAAAAACGTTTTAGAAATTTAGAAAACACGAAAACAAAAGTTCTAATTTGAAAGAAAATTTAGAAAACCCATGCTTCAGAGAAAATGTTAACCATCGGTAGTTTTTTTGAAAGCAAAACGAAGAAAACGTGTTATTAAAGTAAAAAGGGTGAAATTGCTCCATAAATATTCTTAGTCTGTGTCCCCTTTCTATTTAATTCACTAAAACCACTTTTAAAACCAAATTGTCTCCATTTTTTTCAAAAAAAGTTATCAAAAACATAATCCTTGATATTTGATAAACCAATTAATTAACCTTCCAAAACATTGGCCATGTCCAATTTGTCATAATCCTTTGAAAACACATTCGATTTTTAACCCAAAACTAATTAACTGACTAAACCCAATCATGCTAATATTTAATTTTATATTAAATGTTAACCATCATCTTTTTTTGTTAAGAAATGAGAGAGAAAAAGATATTTTAATAATTGGTTTAATAATCCCAATAAAATATTGCTTTAATTTCTTTTTTACAATATTGCCATTACTAATATTTTACAACCTTTTGCAAAATAATCCCTATTTAATTTAATATTAAATCAACCCATTTAAAAATAACTAACTTAATTTCTTCCTTGATTAAACTCGTTAAATATATTTTCACAAATATTTGTCACGACAGATTTATCGGAAACCAATTTAATCAAGTCAAATTATTTTCTAGAATTAATTAATTAGCTAAAGCCTAACCCAAAATTCCAAGCCAAATTCGATAATTCACATGAATCTTGTAGCACATTTTTGAGGTATTACATTTCTCCCCCTCTAAAGAAATTTAGTCCTCAAAATTTACCTAAAGGGAAAAAAACAAACACAAACCTTACTTTATCCAACATCTTCCTCAATTACACTTACGCCGCTTAACTTCCACAAATTCAATCGTCTCGATTAGCAACCCCTAGATGCTAGAGACATAATCAGAAACATCCCATACCTACGGTAGAACCAACAATTCCCAACTTTCTCATTACAGGGATAATAAACAAAGGGTCAATCAAACCTTGTCATATAAACGTAGGCAACTCATCAAATGCACATTTGAACTTAATACCATCATGACACAACATGTCACAAAACTGGTATTCCCATTTATCTACATATTGTCCATTAAGACTTGATTCAACACACCATTACAAACTATTCTCTACAACCTTTAGCCACAGAGAAATGTCGAGAAACACTCAACCACCCATATGATATCGGTTTTCTCATCGTCTCAATCCGTATAAAACTTATCTAACTCTCATCCTGAAACTACGCAAAAACCAAAAAACACTTTTAGCTTGCACCAACCCTTTCTAATATATTTAATCAGCGCTTCATAAACAATTATCAATTCATAAACTATCGTAAAAATTATCAATAACATTCAAAACTACAACCAACATCAAAGGCTTCACTTAACCATACATCAATATCAATCCATGAAGAACAACTATCTCGATTTACTCAAACTAATTTCGGGATCAAACTTGTAAAACCAAATTTAGATTATTATCAACCAGTAGGAAATCTTCAGTACCCATTAGAAAATATTAGGTTTGAAAAACTTATCCATGTTTCATTCTTAAAACAATTATAAAATAATTAAACTCAATTAAATTCATTTTAATCACAAATGTTAATAGAAATAATGTATTAAGGACACAAAGTGTGTGGAATGTCAATAAGAAACCATAGCTCACCTTGCCTGATAGGGATTGAACCAAAATGAGCTTTCCATTGTATTCTAACGTAAAAATCATTTTAACCAAAATCTACCAATTTACTTGAGTTTAAAAATATTTTAGATGAAAAATAGATTAGAAATGGGATCGGAATATCAATTGATTATTGAAAAAGATTTTAGGAATGTAGAAAACATGAATACAATTGTTCTAATTTCAAAGAAAATTTAGAAAACCCCTGTTTTAGAGAAAACTTTAACCATCGATAGTTTTTTAAAAGCAAAATGAAGATAACATGTTATTAAAGTACAAAGGATGAAATTGCTCCCTTAAGATTCTTAGCCCCTATTCCCTTTCTATTTAATTCACAAAAACCACTTTTAAAACCAAATTGTCTCCCGATTTTTAAAAAAGTTATCAAAAACATAATCCTTGATATTTGATAAACCAATTAATTAACCTCCCAAAACTTTATCCATATCCAATTTGTCATATTCCTTTGAAAACACATTCGATTATTAACCTAGAACTAATTAACTAACTAAAGTCAATCATACTAATATTTAATTTAATATTTAATGTTAACCGTCATCTTTTTTTGTTAAAAATAAGAGAGAAAAGATATATTAATAATTTTTTTACTAATCCCAATAAAATATCACTTTAATATCCTTTTTACAACATTACCATTTCTAATATTTTACAATATTTTGCAAAATAGTCACTATTTAATTTAATATTAAATCAACCCATTTAAATTACCCAAACTTAATTTCTTCATTGATTAAACTCATTAAATATATTTTCACAAATAGTTTTCACGAAAAATTTATCGGAAACCAATTTAATCAACCCAAATTATTTGTCAGAATTAATTAGCTAATGCCTAACCCAAAATTCCAAGTCGAATCCGATAGTTCACATGAACCTTCTAGCCCGTTTTTCTGGGTGTTACAGACATTATCGTCAAGTTAGAGGTAGGAAGGATGATCTTCAATGGTTCGGTGTAAACCACGATAGCTAGAGGATTAACCTCTAGTCCCTCAACTGCCTTGACAACTTCTGCTGGCCTCGCAGCAACTGGCTCCAAGTCAGGTCCTTTTTTGTTGCATCCACATCATGGGATGCAACGACATCTGCAAGATTGCCAACTTTTTTTCTTTCTTTTTTCTCTTTCTCTTTCTCTCTCTCTTCTTCAGACTCATCGACAAGTACTTCCTCTTCTTTCGGTCCTTAAAGCATGGCATGAACAATCTTATCAATAGCATATTCATTTCTCTTCTCCAAATTGGCATCAATCATCTTGTTGATCTTGTAAAAGCACTATTCAAATTATTTAATTTTGTCCTCTTTCAGAATTCCTTTGATAACTCTTTAAATAACATGTATTTTCCCTCGATTTATAGGTCTTATTCTCCCCACATTGATATCCATTGCATCCATTTCTGCATTTTCGTGTCTATTTCTGCATATTTTCTAACTTAGTTCTAGTGGCTTGAATTTTGTATATTTCTGTCTATTTTTGCATTTTTGTCACTAAATTGCTAATGTACCTGCAGAGGTGGGTTTCACGACTACATCTAGTTCGACACTGTATCGGCCAGCTGTCTAGCCTGCTTGAGGATAAGGATGAATATGCCATCTATCCAATTTATTATAACAATTTTGTATGATGTTGAGCACGCAAATAACCTACTAGGACAAGTGTCCTTCCTTGGGTGGCCTATAAAAGGACTATTTTGGAGGAGAGAGAGAGAGAGAGAGTCGTGAA
Organism: Hibiscus mutabilis; assembly: GCA_019671005.1. Classification (NCBI taxonomy): domain Eukaryota; kingdom Viridiplantae; phylum Streptophyta; class Magnoliopsida; order Malvales; family Malvaceae; genus Hibiscus; species Hibiscus mutabilis. The sequence continues at coordinate 23,891,008 of CM033735.1, read as the reverse complement.
ATTCTTATTTTTTCACATCATCTTCAACCTCGCTTTCTCCCTCCTTCTATGGCGGCTTAAGGTTGTTTCTAGAAATCCGAGGCAAAGTATGGCAGATCTATCCAAGGAAATAAGGAGTCAAGTGCTGAATCAAGGAAATATATTGTTATCTCCTTAAATTCTTCTCTATTTTGATATTTTTGGAGATTTACTTTGTATTTTGAGCTTATTTTGATGTTGGTTTAATAAACTGCTTCTCCTATTTAATATATATCAGTATTAGCTTTTTCTTAAGCTTTAATTGTCGGATCTAATTACGTTTTGTATGAGAGTGTTAAATGAACCACTAACATCGACAGATATAGTGACGAATCAAATTAACGAGCTTTTACAATGAAAGTTGATTTGATGCAATAAAAGTTGGTCCACTTGTTCAAAGAGCTATAGACTCGACTTACGATGAAAGTTGAAGCCGATTTACATTCCTGAGTCAATAGTTGAAGGTTAAATGGAAGTTAATACTCAAGCTGACTACATCATCGTTGATTAAACCAATCTTTCCCCTTGAAGTGCATTTGATCTTTCTATCTACCTGAACCAAGGAGATCAAGGCTTTATTATCATATTTCTTTATCTTTTATTACACTATGTATTTGCTACAACATTGAATCATGTATTCACCATTTTATTATGTTATTGCAACCAAAATTGCACCTACAACTACCACTCTTACACTATTGTATTGTAGTCACATAAGTATAAGCGTAATACAACATCCTCGTGGGATCGATATTCAAACAAGATTTACTTGTTTCTGTTCTTGCACCGATAGTGTAGCTTGCACTAAAAAGTGTGACGCTTTTACACTAATCAAGTTTTGGCGCTATTTTCGGGGATGACGTTATTATGTCCTTATGTTTCTGCTTGCAATTATGTTTTCTTTATTTTAGTTTGTAGTTGTTTCTAATAACTTTATTTTTGTTTTTCCTTTTCTTTTCATTACTTTTCTTATGCATTGTATGCTAGAAGTGCTACTACACCACTCGTTATACCAGATCTAGAAGTTGAGAGAAATTTTCGAAGAAGGATTCGTGAAAATAGTGGAATGGCTAGACAACCAAACATCAACGAGGAAATTCCTTATGCTCAAGAAAACCCACCATTGTACCCACTAGCCTAGAACAGAACAATCTGCAAGGTTGTTGTTCCCCAGTTGGATGATTTGCAACCGATAATTGTTAGACCTCATACTCAGGATGGGAACTTTGAGTTGAAGCTGATTAAGTTCCAAATGCTCAACTCCAATGGGCAGCATGTAGCGTTACGTCATTAAGATGCTTGAGAGCATCTTCAATCTTTTCTTTTAATTTGTGCTTCATTTAGCTAGCAAGGTGCTCCTGATGATGCCTTACGAATGCAATTGTTTTCCTATTCATTGCAAGGTAGAGCTTGCACATGGTTCAGAGGATTACATACTTGCTTTATTACATCGTGGAATGATCTTGAAATGCAATTTGTTTTGCGCTTTAATCCACCGACAATGAATTCGCTCCTGAGTAATGACATTACAGCCTATTATCAATTAGATGATGAGACTCTTCACACTACATGGGAAAGATATAAATCTTTTTTGCTACGATGTGCCAACCATGGAATTCAACATGAAACTCAGCTTGAAATTTTCTACAATGGGTTGAATGCAACCACAAGACATCTTGTTGATGGATAATCTAATGGTCCATTACTTGATTGCACCTACAATGATGTTGTTGTGTATTGGAGAAATTTGCTTAGAATTATTCACAATATCCTTTTTCAAGGGCTGCATTTTGCAAGGATACACCAGGAGTATTTGAGCTTGATTATCTATCTTCTTTAAAGGCTTATATTTCTACTTTGGAGAAAAAAATCAAGAATTTGGAGGGGACAAGCGATGATGCTCCTATTCAGCTAGCTCAACAGACAAATACCCTTGTATTTCTCTGTGAAATTTGTGGCACGAACCATAGTTTTGAGGATTGCCCACAACATGCAGAAAATGCTAGTTATGTCAGCAACATGCATGGTAACAACATGGGTACATATTACAACGCAACTAATTAACAGTCTTGGAGTAACTCTAATCTTGCACAAAACCAAAGATTATTTTGCTCTAGGAATAATTCATTTCAAGGCAATTATAGTGTGCGTCAAGGAAATTTTGTTTACTTGCAACAACAATTCACGCCGCATACTCCATTGCAGCCACAATAGAATCGGACGCAACCACAACATATTGCGTCACAATCTCAACAATCACAATATGGTGCACCATCGTAAACTCAGTCTCCAGTGAGTTATTATGCTATATCAAGTATTCTACACCCACTTGCTCTTATTGAAGAGATGATGTGCGATCATTTGTCTCGCACCAAAGCTATAGTGCAAGGTCACTCTTCATCAATACGCACTTTGGAAGCTTAGTTGGGACATTTAGCTACTAATATGGATTCTAGATAGAATGGTACATTACCTAGCAACACTAAGAGGTCGGTGAACAAGGGCAAAGAGCATTGCAAGGCTGCTATTCTCTGTAGTGGCAAACAGATTACTGACTCCATGCAACTAGTTCCCAGATCTACTCACGAACAGGGAGAAAATGATGGCAAGTCGAGTAATATGTAATGCCTCTAATTTGGGCCTAGAAGTTAGCTAGATAGATTAGATGGTTTGGGTGAACCAGATTAGATGGTTTGGGTGAACCAGATTAGTCGATTTGAGTTAGTTTCAGGGATTAATTCTTAATAAATGTTTTATTGTGAAATAAAATTTAGAAAAGTGTGGAAAATGTTTAATCCATATATGGAGGGTTTTGGTAAACTCAATTTGATAAAATAAATTCGGGTAAAATAACTTTCTTTGTTTTGGTGACTAAAATATAAGATTTTCAAAATTGTTTTAGTGACTAAATCGTAAAAGGATCGAAACTTAGAATCTTTAAGGAGATAATCTACCAATGTTTTTAATTAGACTTTTCCCTTAATTTAAGCTATTTTAAATGGTTTTAAAATGCTTATTAAATAAAAACAAAATAGATTTAATTAATTTAGTTTAAATAGCTAATTCATTTTTCTCACGTAACCACTTTTGCTTTCAACTTTTTTATCAATTTTCCTATCAACCAAATTACCTTTCTGATTCTAAAATGTATGTGAATCAACTCATTTTGATTTCATTTTGATTCCTTAATTGATTTCTTTGATTTCCACATAAAACTTTTCTTATTTTCTTGGAGGTTTCACTCAAGTCATGCCAATTAAGGGAGAAACTAACCATTAGAGGTGATTTTCATTTCTCTCCTCTAATCAAAGATTCTTTACTAAAATTCCCAAGTTCTTGATCCTTTACAATCAATTTTTGATATGTGTTGATGATTACATCAAGATGAAAAGGTTTAAAGTGAGTTCTAATAAGAAATTGGTAGATCTTTGTTGTAAATCTGATTTGTGGGGGGCTTGATTGATTTAGATCACATATAAGGTATGTTTTAATGTCATGAGAAGACATTTACAAAAGAAATTCCCAATTTAATTGAATTGCTAATTTTCTAGGTTGTGAATAGTTAGATTTTGTGATGTTTGTGGTGTTAAAAGGTTGCTGGAGGTGTAAGATGAATTTGTAAATGTTTTTAGATATCAATTGATGTTGTTAATATGTCCCAATTGTTAGGTTGTGGTTGGGCTTCGTTTAGGTTATGTTTTGAAGTGTTTTCGGTTGTTTTTTGAAGACGTTTGATGATTTTCAGTGAGGTGATGTTGGGAATTGTTGTTGTTGGGATTAGGGATGAATAATGTTGCATTAATCCTCTGTTGCTATGTGGATAAAACAAGGGAGATTGATCCAACAACAATTGGAGAAGTTTCAGAAGCTTGATTTCACATCGGCAAGTGGAGCTTTGTGTTGTTGGTGAGTGGAAACGAGATTTATAGGTTATTAAAGGTTTGAAAGTGGTTTTGGGAGTTTAGATTAAGCTTGAACACTTGTCTAGCTCGGAAGTAAGTATTGAACGTTCTCTCTCTCGTTTTCAGTTTCACAAAATACATTCTCATGCACTTGTTTTTGAACTTGATACCTACTGTTATATGCATGTTTTAGCCATGAAAAATATTGCAAATGATCATATGTTGATGATATATATATGGAAAAGGTTTATGAAATGATTTTGAGAATGCTAAAATATATGACTTATTGCATTGGAAATTGGTTTCATTTGATGCATATTGTCACGGGGCTAGCGTTTCGACCTAGCTAATCGTACGACCTTAGTCGATGTTCTTAGAAAAATGTCTAAGTCAGCTTGAATTCTCATTCAGGAAGATCAAATTCTTCCAAGGCACTAAGAACACTGAATTGTTCTAAGCGGAAGCAAACTATAGAGAATGGCCACTCAAGAACAAAAGAAGAACAAGAAGAACACTCAAGAGAGGGTTTAGAGTAAGTGCCTTTTTACTTAAGAGAATAGATGGAATTAGATGATAAAAATGATGTGGGAGGCTCTCTATTTATATTTGAGCTTCCACACAATCAATGGTCCTGAACGATTTACATGAATGGCCAGGATTAGCCCAAATCTTTACAAGATACCCTAATCTAGGAAAGAATATCAAATCCTATTTAATCACATCAATTAGAAGGTATCTTTCCTCGGATAGGTGATCAAGCTTGACATGGCAAGATTCTTTCACAATCTCCTTTAATTTTTTGCCTTATACATTTCTAAAAAGCTAATGTGATCGGGCTCTCTAGCATTCTCTATGTGATGGGCCAAGTCTGGTGGTCTTGACAAGCTCGACCCCTTGCATGGAACCTCTCTGTCGGACACTTGTGCCATTGTCTCAGACCTAAATTTTTTGGCCGTGACATTTCCCCCCACCGAGCTTTACGCTGCCCTCGTTGCTGCACTAGACCAATCCTGGGTTGGGCCACCTTGGATGCTCCTACTCACTGCCTCAACTTGGTGCGGTTTACCCATATGATATGCTCGCCTCGGCTCTTGCCACCATGGAACACTTTGATCCTCTGCACCATTCCTCACATAATGTTGTGGCCTTTCGACGTCTCAGCTTGCTCGTGTTCCCCCATAAGGACTGCTCGCTTTGACTCTTTTTGCCAAGGGATGACACATGCTAAGACACTTTTAGGTACATCTCCATCGTAGGCGGTTTTTCCTACAAGCCTTGATTTGCCTCCGCTCGACCCCACTCGGTCCTACGGTAAAGTCTTGGAAGTCTCCACAAAATTGAACATGGGACGAACTCTCAAACTCGTCAGCAACTCAGGTTTGCTATTTAGAACTCTAAGAGGTCCCTTCCAAGCTTTGTCTCTCCCGCATTGAATGTTAGGTCTCACTCTACCTACACTCAACAAAGGTGGCAAATCAATCTCAAAAACACTAGAATTATGTTTGTGATGTACCTTCCTCTCGGTTGCATTTACTCTAAAATGGGTCAACTCTTTTTTCTCCACAAAGTTTGGCCCTCTTTGCATCAAACCTTCTTCATTGAAGTTCTTTTCACTATTTTGCATCGGCCCTTCTACGAAGTCCGGTGCCCCTTGTAACATCCGCCCCTCTGTCTTGAAGTTTGGTGCACTCTTCTTGCATCAGCTCTTCTTCTTTGAAGCCTAGTGCTTCCACTTGCGTTGGCACTTCTTATTTGTAGTCCTCCGCTTCTTTCCCATCTTGCCCATGGTGATGTCTCCACGGTTGCTATGTCCCTCAATGACTTGGCCCCCTTCGACCTTATTACAGATGTGGTCTCTGAGGAAATGTTATTTACACGAACACCCTCGACAATCTCCTTGGTAACATTCTCAAATATGACCAACCCATTTTGCTCTCGGTCTTTACTTGCCTTGGAAGAACTCAATGGGCATTCGTGCAACTTGTAAGGCCCCTTACACTGGTAGCACTCCAATTGCTTCTCCCTCGGCTTAATGGCTTTCTTCATCGCTATCGCACTAGGTCTCATCATTGGCTTCACTACTTTGACACTTGTAGTCCCACCACAGATCTCCCTTAGCTTGTTGACACTTGTAACTGCACCAAGCCTGGCTTCTCCTCTTTTTGGCTCATTTTCTCATTTGATGTGTGTTGCGTGTTTTGAGTGCTTCGCAATTGGTGCAAGTATACACGTCGCAAGTAATAGTATAGTAAGATATCATCTCCACAGGGATTGGCGAAACTCTGATTTCTAACTTCTTGCTCTGGAAAAAGAGAAATGAATAGTGATGATAGGTTTTTGGAAATAACAAGTAAAATAATTAAGCAAGTAAAATAAATGGGAAATGTAATCGAATAAGAGAGTAGGCTGGGTTATCGTGAGTAGTGGTGCAATGGCTGATTGGATTGTCATGGCAATTGATTGTTGAGGTAACTGAATTGCTGTGGAAACTAAGACCAGCTAGATTGCCATGGCAACTGGGTTTCCTCTTTCAAAGCTCGGCGAAGCGTTCTTCAATGTCTTTGTGTTACCGCTAACCGAAGAGCTGGTAGATTGCGCATGCCTTGGTGATACATCCATGCGTTAACCTTGGGCGAGCATCCACTGATCTCACACTTATGTTAGCCACCGAAAGCCATTCCTTATTCCTAAGGCAGATTAGTTCCCACCAACGATCGTTCAAATGAGAATTGTGTACACTCATTTCTTGAATCTAGCTCTCCCGAGCCTAGATAAATGGATAACACTCGAGATCCTCTCCCGATTCTCTCAAGATGGAGATTAAAAATCCAAGAGTGAACAAACCTCAAAATTTATTGAAATCAAAAACCTAAATTATTCAATCGTTTATTGCACCACAAATCCCAATAACCCAAGCGAATTTAATTTAGTTCATGGCTGGGGAAAAAGAAAATAAAATTAAAATAATCCTAGACATGGATGCATAAACAAAAATGCAGAAGAAGATGTGTTGGAATTGTGCGATCAACCCTTTTCTCTCTCTAGAATCCCCCTCCAAAAGCTGCGATTTGATCTTCTATTTGTAGGAGAGTTTGCGATCAGATTTGTTATAGATGAGGATAAGAATAAGCTTGAATTAATTTGAATAAGAGATAATTAATCTCTTTTATCCTTATCTCCAAAATCTGAGCTTTTATCTCTATCCAATTCTGCGTGTAAAGTGAAATTTGGGGAATTATCCCTTACTTTTCGTATTTATCCTGAAATTGGGCGGACTTATCCAATTTTATCTAGATATGGTTCAGCAATCAGCTTCAGCAACACCTTCAATATTCTTCTCAATTTCCACGACAATCCCTACTTGCCACAACAATTCTGTCCTACACAAAATAAAGCATACCAGCAGCAAATTTTCCACGAAAACCAACCAAAATGAAATACCAAACTTAATAACGAAGGAAACTAGGAAATTATGCATGAATGCCTACCAATGCAACTAAAATGAGCCTATGTTTAACAATAATATGAGTAAAAAGGGTAAGAAAAAAATACTTTTACACATTTATCATACCCCCAAACTTGAACTATTGCTTGTCCTTAAGCAATGCAGAACACTAACAATTACCTGCCAAGGTCCTTACCACCAAAAACATGCTTCTTACCTGACTTCAATGCTTAGAAGCGTGGCACAAAAAGTTGATTACCTTTCGATCTTCAAACATCAGAGAGAATTACTCAAAATCAAACTACAATGCTAGTGAAAATGTGTGTGCGAAGTTATGTACAAGTCAACTAATAGGACTCCATGCGAATATTAGGTTTTATCGAATTATTTTTCAGGGAATTTAAGTTTGCTAGAGCCAGTTTTAGGCACCTCTAGCACAATTTCTTTTTTATATTTAATCAACTAGAGCCAGATAGGCACCTCTAGTGATTCTTAATGCGTGACAACTAGAGCCAGATGGGCACCTCTAGTAAGAAATTATCTTAATTCAAATTGTATTTTAGGCTAGAGCCAATTTTTGGCACCTCTAGCACAATTTACCCATTTTTAAACAACCTAAAGTTCACTAGGTCTCCCTTAATCAAGAAATCGCAATAGTGTCAAAATATGCAGTATCATAGCAAAATTCCAATTACTCTTCATGCTAATCCTAAAATATATGATTTTATCATGTAAGTGCAGTGGCAAAAATTCATCATAGGATATCATAGCAGGTTTAGGCAGTTTAATCAAGTAAGAGACATGGCAAGTAACATATGTAATCTAACATGAGACAACAAAAATAAATGCAACTAACTATGAAACAACCCCCAAACTCGAGAGAAGCATTGTCCCCAATGCATGCAAAATTAAACAAATAAAAAGGAAAATAAAATGCAACTGAGTTAGTCGGAGAGGTCATCACCTCGAATGACTAGTTTTCTTCGAACCATTTGCTTGGTCCTTTCTTCAGCTCGTGGTGGCTGTTGACGCGATGCTGGTGGTGCATCCTGAACCATAGTTTTTGTGACTTCTTCACCCGGTTCATCCTCTTTGGCAGCCTCCTCTAACTTAGAAGTTTTATGCTTCGATGGCAATTTTGATGGTGCGGTCGGAGGGGACCTCATTGGCGCTGAAGAGGATTCGTTTGAATCTGTAAAACCATGTAGAGATTCAGTACATGTAGATTCAGTAATAGGGTCATTACCTTTTTGTGGGACAACAATTGCTGCAGCAATGTTGCTGGGCATAGGCACAGATTTAGATGCGGGGGCGAGTAGTGCAACAGGGAATACAAGGAAAGGGATGATGTTGTTGGGATAATTCTCCAGGATAACTCTCTTGAGGGTTGTGTCTTGATCCTTCATGTAGCGTATAAACAACATTTGACATTCCCCTATATGGTCCAGCCGTTGTGTAAAAGGAAAAAGGATTTCAGCCATTCCATGGATACTTGTCGAGGCATATCCACTTGCCTGGGTAGTGTCGAGAGCAGAAGGCTTCTTTGCAGCTGCTGGCATCTTTGGTGGCTCCTCTCGCATCATTCACACATATTGACTCCATGTCCACCCACTTCTTTCAAGAACTTTTCATCTATAGCGTCAGCTGGCACATGCTCTCGTTGGCATAATCTAGAAATTAAATTAGGAAAATAAAGTGCCCCCACATATTTTTTGCTACAAGCATAGATTTCATCAACAATGAATTTTCCAAATTCAATAGTACATTTGTGCAAAATAGAATGAAGTAGTAATAAACGAGAATAAGAGACAGTAGTATTATGTGTAGTAGGCATCAAACGAGTCTTTAGGAAGTTGCTCCATAGTTTAGCCGTGGGCTTTAGCAAGATTTGGTTCACCGTTCCCTTTAAGGCCCCATCATTCAATGCGCCTTCCTCGACTGTGAGATCTCAAAAAAATTACTCCTCTTCTTTGGCGGTGATGTGTTCATCAAACTTGGTATGCTTGTCCTTTTCAACATAGAGCCCAATGTATGCGTTGATGGCAACAACATCAACAATAATTGCCCTACCTCGCACAAAAACACAAGGGTTATCTTGATTTGAAACATGTGAATAGAATTCCCTTACCCATGAGATGTTTCTCAGCTTCGGTTGTTCACAGAAAAACTGCCACTGGTGATGCTTGATGATCTTGAAGACTGAAGCTTCGAGTCCATAGTTCTTTTTGGAAACATCATACTCGAACCCTTGCTCCCCCCATACACTTGGATTTGCAAACTTTTCTAGAAATCGCCTCTCAATGAGTGGAGACACGAATCGCCAAAAAGAGGGCTCGAGTGCTTGGGAAGAACTTGCTCTGGGCATAGTTTTGAGGTTCTTGTCCATGGTTTTGAGTTTCTTATGGGTGCTTGATTGGAAAAACAAAGGAAATAAAGGGAAAAAGATGGAGTAGATGGGCAATAATCGGTATAATGGTGGAGTAAAAAGGTGTGAGATGTGATGGATGAACGTGTGAGCAATAGGGAAAAGAAAAGGCAAAGATGGTGATTGGTGGACTGTGCGGCTAGGTTTAGCAAAGGAAGGGTAAATATGGGTGAAACAAAAGTTTAAAAGGGTGACTAATCCCTAAGTAGTAGCCGACTGTGCACCTTCTATGGGATAAGAATTTCATTCAAATAAAATTCTATCCTAAGCCCAACTTCTTATCCCTTGAAACTCTTATCCTAAAATTCAAAAATAAAAATAAAAGGATACATATCAAAATAAAAACAATAAAAATATAGATAAAAATAAAGATAAAAAAATTAAATAAAAAGGAAAAGATAAAAAAATGAATAAATAAAAACAAATATAAAAACAAAAAGAAAGATAACGATAACGATAAAAACGAAATCAAAATAAAAAGAAAAAGATAAAAGACATATCAAAATGAAAATAAAAAATTGAGAAATTTAAAACACTTAAGAAGAGCATTTTCATGCATCTTCTAAGGTTACTGCTTCCTTTTCACGGTCAACATGGGTACCAACATAGTGCTTTAACCGTTGTTCGTTAACCTTACACTCATGTCCATCCACAGTTGAGTTGATCATAAAAGCTCAATGGGAAAAAGTTTTGACTACCTCAAATGGCCCGATCTATATCGACTTCAGTTTTCCCGAAAAGAGTTTTAGTTGAGAATTAAAGAGAAGCACCAGTTGCCCTGGCAAGAATTATGGCGACAGTAGCTTCTTGTCATGCCAACGCTTCATTTTTCTTTGTAGATCTTGGCATTATCATAAGCTAAGGCACAAAATTATAGAATCCCCCTCCAAAAGCTGTGATTTGATCTTCTATTTGTAGGAGAGTTTGCGATCAGATTTGTTGTTGATGAGGATAAGAATAAGCTTGAATTAATTTGAATAAGATATAATTAATCTCTTTTATCCTTATCTCCAAAATCTGAGCATTCATCTCTATCCAATTCTGCGTGTAAAGCGAAATTTGGGGAATTATCCCTTACTTTTCGTATTTATCCTGAAATTGGGTGGACTTATCCAGTTTTATCTAGATATGGTTCAGCAATCAGCTTCGGCAACACCTTCAATATTCTCCTCAATTTCCATGACAATCTCTACTTGCCACAGCAATGTTGTCCTACATAAAATAAAGCACACCAGCAGCAAATTTTCAACGAAAACCAACCAAAATGCAATACCAAACTTAATAACGAAGGAAACTAGGAAATTATGCATGAATGCCTACCAATGCAACTAAAATGAGCCTAAGTTTAACAATAATATGAGTAAAAAGGGTAAGAAAAACAATACTTTTACACATTTATCGCACCCCCAAACTTGAACTATTGCTTGTCCTTAAGCAATGCAAAACACTAACAATTACCTGCCAAGGCCCTTACCACCAAAAACATGCTTCTTACCTGACTTCAATGCTTAGAACCGTGTCACAAAAAGTTGATTACCTTTCGATCTTCAGACATCATAGAGAATTACTCAAAATCAAACTACAATGCCAGTGAAAATGTGTGTGCGGAGTTGTGTACAAGTCAACTAATAGGACTCCATGTGAACATTAGGTTTTATCCAATTATTTGCCAGGCATTTAAGTTCGCTAGAGCCAGTTTTAGGCACCTCTAGCACAATTCCTTTTTATATTTAATCAACTAGAGCCAGATAGGCACCTCTAGTGATTCTTAATGTGTGACAACTAGAGCCAGATGGACACCTCTAGTAAGAAATTATCTTAATTCAAATTGTATTTTAGGCTAGAGCCAGTTTTAGGCACCTCTAGCACAATTTACCCATTTTTAAATAACCTCAAGTTCACTAGGTCTCCCTTAATCAACAAGTTGCAATAGTGTCAAAATATGCAGTATCATAGCAAAATTCCAAGTACTCTTCATGCTAATCCTAAAATATAAGATTTTATCATGTAAGTGCAATGGCAAAAATTCATCATAGGATATCATAGTAGGTTTAGGCAGTTTAAGCAAGTACGAGACATGGCAAGTAACATATGTAACCTAACATGAGACAACAAAAATAAATGCAACTAACTATGAAAAACCCCCAAACTCGAGAGAAGCATTATCCCCAATGCATGCAAAATTAAACAAATAAAAAGGAAAATAAAATGCAAATGAGTTAGTTGGAGAGGTCATCACCTCGAATGACAAGTTTTCTTCGAGCCATTTGCTTGGTCCTTTCTTCAGCTCGTGGTGGTTGTTGACGTGATGCTGGTGGTGCATCCTGAACCATAGTTTCTGCGACCTCTTCACCCGGTTCATCCTATTTGGCAGCCTCCTCTAACTTAGAAGTTTTACCCTTCGATGGCAATTTTGATGGCGCGGTCGGAGGGGACCTCATTGGTGTTGAAGTGGAGTCGTTTGAATCTGCAAAACCATGTAGAGATTCAGTACGTGTAGATTCAGAAATAGGTTCATTACCTTTTTGTGGGACAACAATTGTTGTGGCAATGTTGCTGGGCATAGGCACAGATTTAGATGCCGCGACGAGTAGTACAACAAGGAATACAGGGAAAGGAACGATGTTGTTGGGATAATTATCCAGGATAACTCTCGTGAGGGTTGTGTCTTGCTCCTTCATGTAGCGTATAAACAACAGTTGTCGTTCCTCTATATGGTCCAGTCGTTGTGTCAAAGGAAAAAGGATTTCAGCCATTCCATGGATACTTGTCGAGGCATGTCCACTTGCTTGGGTAGTGTCGGAAGCAAATACTTATTTGCAGCTGTTGGTGTCTTTGGTGGCTCCTCTCGCATCATTCGCACATATTAACTCTATGTCCACCCACTTCTTTCAAGTAACTTCTCGTCCATAGCGTCGACCGGCACATGCTCTCGTTGGCATAATCTAGAAATTAAATTAGGAAAATAGAGTGCCCCCACATCTTTTTTGCTACAAGCATAGATTTCATCAACAATGATTTTTCCAATATCAATAGTACACTTGTGCAAAATAGAATGAAGTAGTAATAAACGAGAATAAGAGACAATAGTATTATGTGTAGTAGGCATCAAACGAGTCTTTAGGAAGTTGTTCCATAGTTTGGCTGGGGGCTTTAGCAAGATTTGGTTCACCGTTCCCTTTAAGGCTCTATCATTCCATGCGGCTCCCTCGACGGTGAGATCTCAAAAAAATTCCTCCTCTTCTTTGGCGGTGATATGTTCAACAAACTTGGTATGCTCGTCCTTTTCAACATAGAGCCCAATGTATGCGTTGATGGCAACAACATCAAAAATAGTTTCCCTACCTCGCACAAAAACACAAGGGTTATCTTGATTTGAAACATGTGAATAGAATTCCCTTACCCATAAGATGTTTCTTAGTTTCAGTTGTTCGCATAAAATTTGCCACTGGTGGTGCTTGATGATCTTGAAGATTGAAGCTTCGAGTCCATAGTTCTTTCTAGAAACATCATACTCAAACCCTTGCTCCCCCCATACCCTTGGATTTGCAAACTTTTCTAGAAATCGCCTCTCAATGAGTGGAGACACGAATCGCCAAAAAGAGGGCTCGAGTCCTTGGGAAGAACTTGCTCTGGGCATAGTTTTGAGGTTCTTGTCCATGGTTTTGAGTTTCTTATGGGTGCTTGATTGGAAAAACAAAGGAAATAAAGGGAAAAAGATGGAGTAGATGGGCAAGAATCGGTATAATGGTGGAGTAAAAAGGTGTGAGATGTGATGGATGAACGTGTGAGCAATGGGGAAAAGAAAATGCAAAGATGGTGATTGGTGGACTGTGCGGCTAGGTTTAGCAAAGGAAGGGTAAATATGGGTGAAACAAAAGTTTAAAAGGGTGATTAAATCCCTAAGTAGTAGCCGACTGTGCACCTTCTATGGGATAAGATTTTCATTAAAATGAAAATCTATCCCAAGCCCAACTTCTTATCCCTTGAAACTCTTATCCTAAAATTCAAAAATAAAAATAAAAGGATAAATATCAAAATAAAAAAAATTAAATAAAAACATAGATAAAAATAAAGATAAAGATAAAAAGAAATATAATCAAATAAAAAGGAAAAGATTAAAAATGAGTAAATTAAAACAAATATAAAAATAAAAAGAAAGATAACGATAACGATAACGATAAAAACGAAATCAAAATAAAAAGAAAAAGATAAAAGACATATCAAAATGAAAATAAAAAAATTGAGAAATTTAAAACACTCCAGAAGAGCATTTTATGCATCTTCTAAGGTTACTGCTTCCTTTTCGCACTCAACATGGGTACCAACATAGTGCTTTAACCGTTGTTCATTAACCTTACACTCATGTCCATCCACAGTTGAATTGATCATAACAGCTCCATGGGAAAAAGGTTTGACTACCTCAAATGGCCCCGACCATCTCGACTTCAGTTTTCTCGAAAAGAGTTTTAGTTGAGAATTAAAGAGAAGCACCGTTGCCCTGGCAAGAATTATCGTTACAGTAGCTTCTTGTCATGCCAACGCTTCATTTTTTTCTTTGTAGATCTTGGCATTGTCATAAGCTAAGGCACAAAATTCTTCTATTTCATTTAAGTCCAGTAAATGCTTATGTCCTGCACTTTCCCAATCCATGTTCACGGTCTTGATAGCCCAATATGCCTTATGCTCGATCTCCACTAGTAGTTGGCAAGTTTTGCCGTAGACAAGTTTGTAGGGAGACATGCCTAAGGTCGTCTTGAATGTTGTTCGGTAGGCCCAAAGTGCATCATCAATTCTTATAGACCAATCCTTCCGAGAGGGATTTACAACCTTCTCAATGATAACCTTCAATTCATAGTTGGAGATTTCAGCCTGCGGGTGATAAGCCATGGCAATTTTGTGAGCCACTCCAAAACGTTGTAACATCTTGGCAATAAGTTTATTGTCAAAATGTCTACCTTCATTGCTAATAATTGCCCTTGGAATTTCGAACTGTGTGAATATGTTTTTCTACAAGAAACGCTGCATAGTTTTGGAATCATTTTTAGGAACTCTAGCTGCCTCAACCCATTTAGACACATAGTCTACGGCAAGTAAAATGTATAGATTACTGATAAGTGTTCAAAAGTACTATTTTTATTACCCTTTTTACTCATATTATTGTTAGACTTAAGCTCATATTAGTTGCATAATTAGTTATTCATGCATTAATTCATGTTTCTTTCCACTGTTGAGCTTGATTACATAACTTGGTGATTTTTGTGGAAAAAGATGTTGCTTTGGTGTGTTTTTGTGTGTGTATGTGCAGGATCACTTGCCAAAGCAATGCCGAGCTAGTTGCCAGGGAAATGCATGAAGGATATGCCGAGCTAGTTGCCAGGGCAATGCATGAAGGAGACGCCGAGCCAGTTGCCTTGGCAATTGTCGACAAAGAGAAAATGCAATAGGGATGTCGAAATTGATGACTAGACAAGCCCAAGATGACGTGGAGCAAAGCCCAAACCCAAAGGAATTTGATTTCCATGCAGATATTAAAGAAGAATTAAATTCCAAGAAGATAGGAGAAGTTCTAGTAGGAGTACACTTATAATAAAGAATTATATTCTTTAAAGATAATTTAATTCCAACTCAAACTCCTCCTCAAAGAAGGACTTTGGCCTAGCCCTATAAATAGCAAGGAGATTTCGACAATCCATAGAGAGGAAGAGAGGGAAATTTTCGACAACTCCATAGAGCAAGAGGAGAGAATTTTCGACAAGAGAGCAAGGGGGAGAGAGTTCGATTTCTTCTTCTTCTTCTTTGCTTCCATTAGATTCATGGTTTGGGGATTATTCTTTGTATATCTTTTGAACCCAACCATGAACTAACTTGATTGGTTGGGGTTATTGTGTTTTGTTGTTGTGAAAAACAATTGGATTTTGTTTAGGTAATAAGAGTTTGCACTTTCTATTCAAGGTTTATTCATTCTTGGTTCTTATTCTTGTTTGCGAGTGAATTGGGAAAGGATCTCGTAACTTCATCTATTTATCTAATATCGGGAGAGTTAGATTCAAGAAACGAATGAATATGATCTTTATTCAATCTATTGATGGTGAAGATTAATCCGGCTTAGGAATAAGTCAAGGATTTCAACGGCTAAGAGGAGCGCAAGATTGGTTGTTGTTCACCCTTGATTCATGCAGGGATGTATTATCAAGGCATGCACAAGTAGCTAGAGTTTCGACTTAGGGATAAGAAGAAACCATTGAAGAACGCTCTGCCGAACCTTGAAGGTTGCTGCCCAGATGCCCAAGTAGTTGCCCAGGCAACCATCGATTTGTTGCCAAGGCAACCCCGTTGAGCAAGTTGCCACGGCAACTGAGTTGCCCGTGCACTCTTTTACCAAGACGATCCAATCGGCTATCACACCTCAACTCACGATAACCTGGCCTATCTCTCTCATTCGATCTCATCTTTTCTTTTACTTTATTCCTTTCTAGTTTAGTTATTAGTTAAACTCCTATAATCCCTTAATTGTGTTTTTACTTTTCACAGTGCAGTAACATAAGCAAAGTGGCCCAAACCAATCCCTGTGGAGACGATACTCGATACTCATATCACTTTATTACTTGCGACGTGTATACTTGCACAATTGCGTAGCACTTATCACACGCAACAAGTTTTTGGCGCCGTTGCCGGGGATTGGCAATTGGTGTTAGTTGTTTTTGTTATTGCATTTTTTTCTCTTAGTTTTACTAACTTTTCTTTTTGTTTGTTTTATCAAAATATAAAAAAAATTAAATTAGGTGCGATACAAGTTAAGGGACATTAACATGTCGGGAACTAAAAGCCGATCTATTCGAGAGATGATGTTGGAAGATATGAATCAATCCAATCAAGAGTTTCTTGCACCCTTTGATGATTACCA
Source organism: Hibiscus mutabilis (assembly GCA_019671005.1). Classification (NCBI taxonomy): domain Eukaryota; kingdom Viridiplantae; phylum Streptophyta; class Magnoliopsida; order Malvales; family Malvaceae; genus Hibiscus; species Hibiscus mutabilis. The sequence continues at coordinate 23,874,311 of CM033735.1, read as the reverse complement.
ATACCAACTGAGAAAAGCCCAAAGAACTTATACTATGGAAAAATCTTGTGCTATGTGTGGAGAACATCATGTGTTTGAAAATTGCCCTCACATTTTTGGTGCATATAACTACATGGAGGACCATAGAGGGAACCAGCAGCAAAATTCTTCATGGTATGGTCAAAAAGCTCAAATTTTTTTTTACCATAACAATTTTGCCGCAGCAACAGATATGCCATGGCAATGTAGTCCTTTTCAAGAGCATTCCAATTCCTTGGAGGAAACGTTACTAGCTTCCTTCGCTAGACTTGACGGATCAATTGAAGAGATTCGAGAACTATCAAAATCTATGGATACGAGGATAGCTCAGTGGGATGCAACCTTAGGGGATTCAGAAGATCAATTGGGGAGATCCATATATGTCATGGATAACATGCACCAATAATTCATTCCTAGGGATACTGACGTCCCAAGGCAAAAGGATAAGGAGCAATACAAAGAAATCTCTCCGATGTGTGAGGAACAACTAGAACCTCAAAGTCAAAAGGATGCCAATGAGAGAGACTGCCCAACACATGATGAGCTTGAACAACAAATTGCCTCGGCAATGATTGAGGACCCTGAATAGAGCAATGCCGCGACAACACTCGGTGAAGCTGAGAACAACAATACTACAGCAAATTCTGAGGAACCTGATGCCCAGAAAGTTACAACGTTGATGTTGAAGCAGGAATGTGTAGATTGCTCTCATCTACAATTGCCACGACAATTAAACGACCACGTACAAGATCAACGAGATGATAATACTTTGCCAATGGAATATGAGCAGGTAATAGTTGAACCTTTTGAATTCTTTAAAAACTCACCTCGTCCATTGCAGGTATGTCTTGAGGAACCGAGGTTGGTAGATTTGAAGCCATCGAAATCTCTCCTGATGGAGATGTTTGAGAGGCCAAAAGAAAAAGGTGTTTGGATTCATAAAGCTCTTCAAAAAATTGGTTCTTCCCTTGACTTAAAGCAAAATTTGACAACTGATTGCCACGGCAATTGGCTTGAGCAGCAATTGCCACGACAACAAAGGCTACATCCAACCATGATAGAAGTCGACAAGAATGAGGTAATTGAATGGTTGAGAATGGATATAATTTTTCCTATTAATATATTTGTGCCTTCAGGAATAGTAGCAAGGTGAAGTGTATACATGGACTACAAGCGAACAAAGAAGAAAGACACCTCCACCATGGTAATGCAAAAGGGAGCACATTGGCCCAACTCTTTTTGGGCAATATTGTCACCCGATGGAGGGTACAGATGGACTATAAGAAGTATCGGAAACGACTCTCCTCAAGTTTTCTTAGATATGCAGTAACATTAGAAGTGGTCACTTTAGGAGATGCCTGAGCATGCTCTCCTTTCAATATTTTCTTTTTCTTTTTATTTTCATTTTTATTTTTAGGAGAGATTTTATTTTTTCATTATCTTTAGTTTTCAGGTTTTCTTTGTTTTCTTTTTCACAACAAGACCCACAACTACTATGCTAAGGAAATTCACTGCCGACTACTTGCCACAGCAACCACAACAGAAACTGGTGATGCCCAGGCAACAACAATGTCTTCGGCAACTACTGATGCCCATGCAAGTGAACCTGTATCGGCAAACATGGACCAAATCAAGACAATGCTATTCATGCGGTACCAGCCACAAGCATTCAACCACTGACCGAAAATTGAATCAAGCAAACGGCACGAAGGAAACTCATCGCTCGAGGTGACGACCTCTCTGACTAACTCATTTCATTTAGTTTCTTTTAAATTTTGTTTCACTTTTACGTGCATTGAGGACAATGCTTCTCTCGAGTTTGGGGGGTGTTGGTTTCTAGTTAGTTTCATGCATTCATCTTTAGCAATCACATATAGGTTGCATATGTTACTTGTCATGCCTTTAATTTGATTTAATTGCTTAAGACTTGTTGAATATCCAATGATGAATTTTTGCCACTGCACTTAATTGAAAGAACCTTTAATTTTAGGATTGCATGAAAAGAAATTAGAATTTTACTATGATGCTGATTTTTTTTACACGGTTGTGGCTTGTTGATTGAAAGAAACTTAGTGAACTTAGGTTGCTTAAAATTTGGGTAAATTTAAAATTGAAAATTAAAAGTTAATTTCTTGCTAGAGGTGCCCAAAAACTGGCTCTAGTAGTAAATGCACTTTCTTGCTAGAGGTGCCCGAAACTGGCTCTAGTAGTTAATGCACATTAAAGAATCGCTAGAGGTGCCCGAAATTGGCTCTAGTCGACTAAAATAAAATGAGGAATTGCTTACTTTGCTAGAGGTGCCCGAAATTGGCTCTAGTGAAAATAAAAATAAATACCCCGATAATTAAATTAATAAAAGCCTATAGTTCACATAGAATCTTGAAAATCAACTTGTTCACAACTACACACACATTGTCACGAGCACTATAGTTTGGTTCCGGACCGTAGTCCACGGGCCAAAACACATCCCTCTTATGTTGCCTTACAAGGACCATAGCCCACGGACCGTAGTCTACCCCAAACATGAGCTCTATGGACTCTATGGCATGGTAACTATACTTATGACTAACTCGAAACCAAGGCTTTATAGTTTATTTATATCATATCGAATTCAAGACTGAGCATAGTTTCATATTCATTTGTTTAGCCAAAATTTAACTTATTGATCATCTTATCAAGCACATAAAATATCACATACTATTCTTAAGATTCAACATATACCTTAGTCAAATTTGTATAAATATGGAGTACTTAATATTTAGGTACTTACCACACATCCAAGCTTTAATTTAAGCATAAATTAGCTTGATAATAAAGCAATGTAGATTAACACAATTAAAGGTGCTCGAGAAGGGCACCTTCTCGAGACCTAAACTACACTCACAGGTTATTCCAAGATATGTTAGATCTCGAATCACTATCCCAGTTTTTTTTCTACAGCTTGCCCCGTCTTGGATGTTAACTCTTCAATTTTCCCTTGGTCTAAGTACAACAAAATACAACCATGCATAAAAATCCTTTTTTATCTCATTCTTAACAACGATATGCATATGCATTATGAATGAACTTAACATATCTCACTTAAGTTGCTAAAACAGTCCCAAAATAGTCTCATGTTTCTAGATTTACAAAACAGTCCATTAAATTTATCAAAACAACCCATATTTTAGTGCAAAACAGTCCCCCTTAATTCAAAAAATAGTCTATTGTTTCCATAATTATAAATCAGTCTGATTAATCACAAAACAACCCCATTTTGATTGTTAAACTGTCTTTAATATAAGTTTACGAAACAATCCCATTTGAATCGTAAAACAGTCCATTTTAATTTAAAATCAGCCCCTAATTGTTACAAAGTAGCCCCTAAGATTCTGGTTTTAATAAAATACTCCATAAGCATCATTGTTAATCTTTGTTTGATCCTATGCCCATAGATTCAAGAATTAGCAACAATATTACTCTAACTCAATTTATTACTTCCATTGACACATATATCTAACCCTGAGGCTGTCCAAAACTATTCGAAACAGGGCACATATTCATGAAGCATTTGCATGTTTCAATTTGAACTAACTAAATGTCATGACCCTAATTTAAGTTCAATTATGATTGTACAATCAACAATGGTCTCAATCGAATGCTCAAGGAAAATTCATAACATGTATTTGCTTCTACATCAACTACATAGAATACATGAGAAATCTATACAACATTCATAAGTCAAGTCCTAATTTCAGAGAAAGAGAGAAAAAGCTTACCCTACTCCTTAAGCTATTCGAACAAGAGTTTAAAAATTTGGATTAACAAAGCTTGAATTTCCAATTCACCATGGATGGAGCTTCATTCTCTCTTTCTTTTTGGTGGTTCTTCTAATGGAAGAAGAAGATGATTCAAGTTTGGTTATTCTCCCCCCAAAGGCCGAGACCCCCTTCACACTTGCCCTTGCTAAATCATGACAGGTTTTCAAGTCCTTAGGCTTATTTTTATTTAGCATGCAACCTCCCAATTAGTCCTAGTGTTCATTTTAGTCCTTTCTAACATTGGCTATCCACTTTTTCCTTTGCATCAATTCAGTCCTAGCACCACTCAATTAATCAATCAAATGGCATATTAGAATTATTAGATTAGCAATTGAATTAATAATACTTCTAGGCCAAATTTGGGATAATACAATTCTTCTTCCCTAAATGAAAATTCATCCTCGAAATTTACCTGAGGTAAACAAATGATGATATTGATCTTTAATGGTTACCTTAGGTTCCCAGGTAGCTTTCTCAAAATTGTGATTCTTCCATAACACTTTCACCAAAGGAACCGACTTGTTACGAAGTCTTTTAACTTCACAATCAAAGATTTGAATTGGTTCTTCCTCATAAGTAAAATCTGGGTTAAGTTCTACTTCTTTAGGCTCTAACACATGGGAGGGATCTAATCGATATTTGCGAAGCATGGAGACATGAAACACGTGAATCTTATTGAATTCATTGGGGAGAGCTAATTTATATGCCAAAAGACCAATATTTTCAATAATCTCAAAGAGTCCTATGAAACAGGGACTAAGTTTTTTCTTTTTTTCAAATTTGAATACTATTTTCCATGGAGAGACTTTCAGAAACACTCGATCTCCCACATCATACTAAATATTTCTTCTTTTAAGGTCAGCATATGTTTTTTGTCTATCAATGGCCTCCTTCAGTCTACTGTGAATGACATTTATTTGATCTTCCATTTCTCTAAAGAGTTTAGGCCCTAAAGCCATGTTTTCGCCCAACTCTTACCAATACAAGGGAGTTTTGCACCTTTTTCTGTATAAAGCTTCAAACAGGGCCATTTGAATGGATGCTTAGTAACTGTTGTTGTATGCAAATTCTACCAATGGTAAAGATTTCGCCCAGTTCTTCCCAAAATCAATTACACAAGCACGAAGCATATCTTCTAGGGTCTGAATTGTCCTTTCTGATTGACCATCGGATTGGGGATAAAAAGTTGCATTAAGGTTGTTCTTGGTTCTTAAAGCCTTTTGCAAGGAATTCCAAAATCTTAAGGCAAACCGATAATCTCGATTTGATATTATGGAGGTAGGGACACTGTGCAACCATATCACTTCTCGGATATACAATTCAGCTAATTGTTCAAAACTCATGCTCATTCGAACATGTATGAAGTGTGCTGACTTAGAAAATCTATCAACTATCACCCAAACTGCATTATTCTTTCTTGCTGATAAAGGTAAACCACTTACAAAGTCCATAGTTCGATGGGTTGCAAGAGTCATATAGGGACTCGATGTTTAGCTTTAATCCTCTGACAAATTAAACACTTCGATACAAATTCTGTGATAGCAAATTTCATTCATGGCCACCAGTACAACTCTTTGAAATCCTTATACATCTTGCCAGACCCAGGGTGGAACGAAAAAGGACTACTATGAGCTTCCTAAAGCATTTCCTTCTTGAGGGTTTCATCTTCTAGTACACAAACTCTATTTTGAAAATAATGTAAGCCATTAGGATTTAGAGAGAAGTCTAAATTATGTTCATCTTTTAGCTTAAGAAAAAAATTTTGAAGCTCAGGGTCGGATTGCTGAAGAGTTTTGATTCTCGAGATCAAGTCAGATTTAACTTGAAGTTTCACTACAAGGTTTCGATTCTTCTGTAGCCTAAAATGAGCATTGGTTGCAAAAGGAGCTACAATACAATGAAACATCTTTAGGTAACATAGTCAAAATTTGTTTTAAGGCTGAGATATAATTTTGTTTAAAAACTTACCAATGGAATGTTTGCGACTGAGTGCATCAGCCACTACATTTGCTTTTCCCGAATGATAGTCAATGACTAGATCGTAATCTTTAAGTAGTTCTATCCACCTTCTTTGCCTGAGGATTAGTTCTTTTTGAGCCATGAGGTATTTAAGATTTTTGTGATCTTTAAACAGATAACATTTTTCTCCAAAGATATAATGCCTCCAAATCTTGAGAGCAAAAACAACAGTAGCAAGTTCTAGATCATGTACTGGATAATTCAACTCGTGAGGTTTAAGTTGTCATGAAGCATAAGCTACCACTTTCCCTTCTTGCATAAGTACACACCCCAGCCCAAGATGAGATGCATCGCTAAATATTGTGAAATCTTTCATGATTCAAGTTGCGTCAAGACTGGGGCATGAGTAAGAACTTGCTTTAATTGATCAAAGCTTCATTTTTGGCTTTCCGACAAAACAAAGGGTACATCTTTTCGAAGAAGCTTGTTCAAAATGGTTGCCAAAATGGAAAACCCTTTAACAAATCTTCGGTAATAACCGGCTAACTCTAGAAAGCTTCTAACTTCAACAACATTCCTCGGAGGTTTCCAATCAACAAAGGGTACAACTTTTGATCGACTTTAATCCCTTTTACAGATATAACATGTCCAAGGAAGGATACTTTAGATGACCAAAATGCATATTTGTTGAACTTCACAAATAGGTAATTGTCTCGAAGAGTTTGTAGAACTATTCGAAGGTGCTTCGAATATTCATCTTTATCTTTGGAGTAGATAAGGATATCGTCAATGAAGACTACCACAAACTTGTCCAAATAGGGTTTAAAGACCCAGTTCATAAGGTCCATAAAGGCAGCTAGAGTAGTTGTTAAACCAAATGGCATTACGAGAAATTCATAATGACCATATCGAGCCCTGAATGCAGTCTTGGGCACTTCGGTTTTTTTAACTTACATCTGGTAATACCCTTAACGAAGATCAATCTTAGAAAACACTGTGGCATCCTTAAGCTGATCAAAAAGTCTTAAATTCTTGGTCACAAATACTTATTTTTGATTGTGAGCTTATTCAATTGTTGATAGTTGATGCACACCTCATCAATCCATCTTTCTTCTTTACAAACAAAACAAGGGCTCCCCAAGAAGATGAACTAGGCCTTATGAAACCTTTATCCTGAAGGTCTTGCTACTGAATCTTAAGTTCCTTAAGCTCAATTGAAGACATCTAGTAAGGAGTGATAGAAACTAGATTGGATCCTGGTTGAACTTCAATTCCAAATTCCACTTCCCAGGCTGGTGGTAATCCTAAAAGTTCCTCAGGAAATACATCAGGAAATTCAAAAAAAGTTAGGATAGATTCAAAGGCAAGTTTAGTCTTATTGATTTTGGGTATAGCGGCAAACACAGAATTTGATTCAAAGGGTTTCATATTTATCAAGAGTATGGATTCCATCCCTAATCTATGAAGGAAAAGTCTTTTCTTACAACAATCTACCCAAGCTTGGTGTTTTCCTAACTAATCTAACCCCAAAATAAGGTCAAACTCCTGAAAAGGTAGGACTAACAAATCGATAGGAAAAGGAATGCCTTGTATAAACAAGGGACAATTTTTACACATTCCGTTTATAACCACTCTATCACCTAAAGGATTAGTAGCAACTAGATTATGGTTTGTAGGTTTAGAGTTTAATTTGAATTTTTCAATAAGGGTAGAACAAATAAAGGAATGGGTTGAACTAGAATCGAACAAAGTATATACAGGGTTTGAGTACAATTTGATTGTACCTCCTATAACATCAGGAGAGTCCTCCTCTTCTCGACCTCAAACATGATATACCCGAGAAGGTGCTCATGATTCATGATGCGTAGCATTAGAGGATTGACCCCAGTTCTTTCCTGAATTACCAAACTGAGCTTGTTTTGGTCCTCTACCTCGATGTGACTGAACTGGATTTGAATTCTTTCATACAGGAGTTTGAAGCTTGTTCGGGTTCTGAGGGCAATCTTTGATATAATGATTTGATTCCCCACATATGAAGCAAGCCTTCACTTGTCTTCTACATTGACCCGAATGATTTTTTCGACAGAAATTACAAGTAGGAACTTGTGAATCTCTTCCCGAATTCCCAGTGCTATTGATAGAGACTGATGGTGTTGAAGACTTGACCATAGACTGAGGCTTAGGCAATAAGTTACTCTTTAGGGAGAAGCTAAAATTCGAAGAGCTTCTTCCATGATTTTTAGACTTCTTGGATGGCCACTGGGCTTTATTATCATTCCTTGATCTTTTGTCACTCTGGAGTGATTCCCCATTCTTTTCTTTTATGCCTTCAACTTGGCTTCAGTAGCAATTGCTCGATTCACCAAATATTGGAAATCAGTAATCCCCAAAGCTGTGAATATAGGGCTTAGTTCATCGTTGAGTCCATCAATAAACATCTGGCATTTGTCTTCTTCCTTCTTGATGTACTCTGACTCGTATGTACAATACTTGCAGAATCATTGACATATTGCTCTAACGGCCTGCCTCCTTACTTCAGATACAGGAATCGCTTTCTGCGCTTAGCAAGATACTGCTCACTTATATACTTTTTCCAAATTTCTTTGAGGAAGAATTCCCATGTGACAACATTTGCAAGAGTAGTAAGGCTTGTAGTTTGCCACCAGCTTAGTGCTTCATCAGCTAAAAGAGCTAGAGCACACTCAAGCTTATGTTCATCACTAGCTCCCGCAAAAGTGTAGGCTCGAAGTTGAGCTAACTTGTCTATCGGTGCTCTTGTTGATACAAATACAGGAGAAGCAGGAGGAGTTGGAGGGTTTTGTTTCAAAATGGTAGCCAATTTATTAAACATCTCTGTCATGTTGAGGAGACATTCTCGTTGTACAAGATGAATTTGAAGAGCTTCTTGTTATGGTTCAACAACATTCTTAGGATTCAGCTGCTCCTCTTTCATCCTTACACTTCCTTCTTCATTGGAGGAGGCAGTCAGGCTCTCATTATCCCAGCCCAAATGTGTCCCATACATCTTTAAGGACTAATAACATGAAAAGGGAGCTCTTATCAGACACAGATCACAAGTATATATCGAATTTCAACTCTTATGTGGCACATGTAACATATGATGATGCAACAAGACTCAGTTTAGTCATAGAATCAACTAAACTCTAGCTATGATACCAATAAATGCAATGCCCCTTGACCGGTTTAGAAGATAAACCGAGTTAAGGAGCATTACGTAACAATTAAGAACCAATTGATTAAACAACTCTGTCATATTGAGGAGAAATTAAAACTTATGAATATCATGCTTATAACATTGGTACGTTATCACAAATTGAATTAAAGATCATTTGAATTGAGTTTAAGTTCATTTATTCTCTACCTTGCTAATTTAAAGTCTCTTATTAGCATGATTCGAAACTACCAAGCTATAGGCATTCATCCAAATTCAAATAATCTTGATACAATATCATAACACAACTATCAAAAGGGTAACCAACATGCACCGAATGGTTTTACAACTAGTTTAATTAGGCAAGTATAATCGTATACCATAGAAGAAGATAATAGCAACTAACTCCCAGGGAAGCATCGAACAAGATCCAATTACTATCTAACGTTTCATATTACAATTACTCACTTTAGGATTATAACATGTATACTTTTAGACTAGTTTTAATTTTAGGCATGGCCCACACATTGAAATTGAGATCTTTAGTGTTTTATTATTATGGCTATTCGATCCAAGGTCAATACAACATAACCAAATCCATGATTTACTAATATAAATCTACTCATTTAACAATCAAAAGGCAATTCTAACAATCAAAAAGCAAAATCATTCAAGTATAACAAGTTTAAGCCTAACTATATCTCGAAACATAAAGGAACCACATCATGAAGTTAGAAGGCTTAATACAACCTCTACAGTACCATAAATGTTACATTCATATAGTCTTAGCATTGCCTCAATGCATTTATATATACAAATAAACTATTGTGCCACATATGTAGGTGTTCTTTTGCTAAGGATTTCAAAACATGCATTGCTCTTGCTTGTGATATGATCCGAGCTCGGTAGATAGAAACAGTAAAAAGGTTCACCTTGAAATGTAAACAAAAGGATAAGTAAGCAAACATTTAGTGAGGTGGTTCGAGAATAATTGGAAACATGAAGTAACAATGAAGCAATTCATAACTAAATTTTTATTCTTTTGATACAAGTTCAAACAATGGTATATAATATTTGAATTCCAAAGATAGTTATATTGGATAAAATAACTACCCATTCAAATTATAGCATTATTTTGATTTAAAGGTATTTAAACAATCCATAGATATGCTTTTACTTATCATGCAAGCAACAAGGTAGTTGTTCAATTATATATCCATTTTCATTATTCTTAACATTGGTAATCAAGTAGTCTAGGTACTTGAATCCCCAACCAACTGTCTCCAAAATCAGGTACTGAAGTACCAGTCAATCCCTCCTACTGTCGCCAAATGACCAAAACACATCCCTCATACTGTCACCTCATAAGTACCGTAGTCCACCCCAAACATGAGCTTTGTGAACTCTATGGCATGCCAACTATACCTATGACTAACTCGAAACCAAGGCTTTATAGTTTATTCATAACTTATCGGATTCAAGACTTAGCATAGTTTCATATTCATTTGTTTAGCCAAAGTATAACTTATTGATCATCTTATCAAGCACATACAATATCACATAATATTCTCAAGATTCAGCATATACCATAGTCAAATTCGTATAAACATAGATTACTTAATATTTATGTACTTACCTCACATCCAAGCTTTAATTTAAGCATAGCTTAGCTTGATAATAAAGCAATGTATATTAAAATAATTAAAGGTGCTCGAGAAGGTCCTAAGCCCTTCTCGAGACTTGAACTACACTCACATATTATTTCGAGCTATGTTTGATCTTGAATTACTATCCCAATTTGTTTTTCTATAGCTTTCCCTGTCTTGGATCTTATCTCTTCAATTTTCCCAGTTTGTCACAGCTTTTGGCGTCGGGACATTTTTGTCTCACATCATTCTCTCAACTAAAGCCTCATTGATTGGACCTTTGTTCTCAATAATCTCCTCCATCTCTTGAGGTTTTATTCCCTTCAGATGGCACAACTACATGATTAGTGAGGGAAATGATAAAATGCTCTCATTTGTCTTGTAGAATAGTCAGTTAGTCCCTTATGGATGATTAGGCCGACATCAATATTTCCGCCCTTGATGATGGAATATATTAGACACATTCTCTTGAGAGCCACAGTAGTTCTATAGGTGGAAGGGATCAACCTGAAATTGAAAAAGTGAAACCAAATCTTTGCTTGAAGATTTAAAACTTTTCTGTGCATTATGATACTTCTTGCATTGGTCCCCGACCAAATGCACCATCAACACATATATCCTTGAACAAAAAATCCAACTTGGCGTCATCAACATTTTCAGCAACACACTGAGTGTTCGTCCTTGCTTACACTCGTATTGAACAAATTGTTAATAGCTACAACACTCCAAGGTATAGAATTTTCTCGCACAAAAAACAACTTTAAAGTAGGTTCATACATATTGTAATGGAATTCCCTTACCAATGAGAGACTTGATGAGTGTGAAAATGTCACACTTTTTAGTATAAGCTACACTATCGATGCAAGAATAGAAACAAGAAAATCTCGTTTGAATATCGATCCTACGAGGATGGTGTATTACACTTATACTTATGTGACTACAATACAATACTATAAGAGTCGTAGTTGTGGGTGCATTGGTGGTTGCAATAAAAGTATAAAAAGGAGAGTAAATGATTCAATGTGGTAGCAATAACAAAGTCTAGTAAAAGATAAATAATTATGAGAATAAAGCTTGAATCTCCTTAGTTCATCTCGGCAAAAAGATCAAGTATGCCTCGAGGTGAAATGATGGTTCAATCAACGATGTAGTGGTCAGTTGGGGTATTAGCTTCCATTTTACCTTCAACCATTGACTCAGAGATGTAGATCGGCCTCAACTTTTGTTACAAGTCAATACTATAGCCCTTGGAACAAGTGGACCAACATTCATTGCATTCAATCAACTTTCATTGTAAAAGCTGGTTAATTTGACTTGTCACTGAATCTGTCGATGTTAGTTGCTGGTTTTACACTTTCATGTAAAACGTAAATCAGATCCAACAATTAAAGCTTAAGAAAAACTAACATTGATATATATTAAACTAAGAAAATAACTTAAACAAGTTCATAGAGCTCTAGAAAATTAAACCATCGTCAAAATAGCACAAATACAAAGTAAATCTCCAAAAAAGCATTTAAAATAAAGAGAATTTTAAGAAGATAATAATATATTTCCTCGATTCAGAACTTGACTCCTCATTTCCTTGGATAGATCTGCCTTACTTCACCTCAGATATCTAGAAATAAGCTTAAGTCGCCATGGGAGGAGGATAAAAGCTCGAAGGTTGAGATGGTGTGAAAAAAAATAGGAAAAGTGTGACTTTCTCTTCGTACAAAATTTGCATGCTCAACATCGTACAAAATTTGTTTAACATACTGGACAACTGGCATATTCGTCCTTATCCTCAAGTAGACTAGACAGTTGGCAGATACAATGTCGAACTAGCTGCGGTGGTGAAAACAGCCTTTGCAGGGACATTAGTATTGGAGGGGCAACAAGGCAAAAATAGGCAGAAATATACAAAACTTGAGCCACAAGAACTAAGTTAGAAAGTATGCAGAAATAAACATGAAAATATAGAAATAGATGCAATGGATTCTAACGTATGGAAAATAAGACCTATAAATCGAGGGAAAATGCATGGTCTTTAAAGAGCTATCACACCCCTAAACTTTATTTTTTAATTGTCCTCAAGTATAGATCAAAACAGCAAGGTCAATCAAAATATAAAAGGCATTCTAGATACTTGAATCATTCTAACCAACCAATAAATCTTATACAACGACAAAAAAGATAAATGTATAACTAATCTCCACATCAATAGATAAGCTAGTAATTAGTGAATACCTAACATCATCCCTGACATCTTAGATTCATTCCTCCTATCAGCATTTATTTAACAACACAAATAATATCATATATATATTCCATATTTTTCTTCTTTTTATTTTTTTTATTATTGAAGCGAAGAATATCAAACAATGAATGAACCCTAAGCCCTGAGATGTAAGATGTTGTGCAATGAACCCTTAGGAACTACCTCATTGTAATGGCACACACTCATGCAGCGATAGCCTTCGGCCAGATTCCTTTTTCTAACGCAAGCAAAGTAGTTTCCCCGCTTTAAGCTACTTAATTTATTTTATTGCACTCACATTGGAATGCCTTTATTTATAAGATATAAAAATATAGATATATATCACACATGCTGCAACAGGAAAAGATCATCCAAAAACAAAAGGAATGATACAAGATATTCTCTAATCAAACCAACAGATATATCAATGCAGAGCTGAGAGATGCAATTATCCATCATGTATATCTAACAAACTTATCAAAGATTAGAGCAATTCAAGATTTATACATCGAAGACAAGCAGGAGAATTTTCAAAGAACAAGAACCTTGCATTTGTATAGGAAAATTGAAATTTTTGAAATAGAGGTGCATTTCAACTTCTAGGTGTATACCCACGAACTTAAAGGTTGCATTGTCCCCAATGCAAAAGAAAACAAAATGAAATGATAAAATGCAATAACAAAATGAAGTTACAATGATGAATGCACTTCAATTACAACTATATGTTGTTACATTGTAGATGTGGTGAGAAGAATAAAGAATGAAATTACACTATATGAAATGCAGGCCTAAAAAATAAAAATAAACTAACTTAGTTTTTAAGCTAATGGGAGGAGGAGGTGGGGCATCTCTTCTTCTTTTTTCTTCTTCTTGCTCTTCTTCTTGGACTTTGAGCGCTTTCTTTTCTTTTCTTTCTTGGGCCGATGAGTCTCTTCTTCATCACGCTCAACATTATCTACTTTTGTTGGCTCCTCTTCCTCATCAGCATAATCGGTTGCATCGTTAGATATGATGAACTGTGGTGGTGCCTTGTAGAGCACCATTGCAAGAGGTTTTTCCTCTGGGTCATCCTCCGTGGGTGCAACTTCTGTGGGTCTCGCTACAGTTGGCTTCATCTCAGGTCCTTTTGTGGTTACATCCACACTCTTGGATGCTACCAAATATTTCTCAATAATCTTCTTGATGGCAGTCATCTCAACATCAAAGTCATCCTCTTCTTCTACATCGACATCCTCAACGAAAACTTCATCATGCTCATTAGTTGTGGGTATAGCAGCAACATCCTTAGGGACGTTCAAATCGAACAAACAATCTCTACTAATTTTACTTGATGCCTCTTCTCGTGGTGGGTCACCAACTTCGCTGACATTGTCAGGGGAATTCACTAACTTTGCTAGTACCTCTTTGGTTGCAGCATCAAAGGAAAAATCATAATCTCGAACGATGGGAGGAAAACAACAAATTCTGGTGGATCAACTGGATTGAATCAGTTCAGGGCAACAAATGCATATGTGTACCACGTCTTCACATAGGCATAGAATAAATTCTTTGCCAGATCTATGGCTTGCACAGTTGCCACAACAACTCCCAGTTTTTCTAATCATTGCATCGAGTTTTTCCTCTATCTTCAAAACTTCTTTCCAGACTTCATCACTCGATGAGACATTTTCTGGTGCAGCGTCCACTTTAGCCTTACCCTTTCCCTCCCTCGTTGCAGTACCCAGCCTTGATGTAGGAACTTTAGACGCATGAATCATCATTTCTATGGCAACCTTATTGATAGGTCCCTTATTGGTTGTCTTCTCTTCATTTTTCAAGGGTTTCACCCCCTTTAATTCATAGAGCTACATGATTAATAAAAGGAAAGCCAATATACCAATCTTCTTTTTAGAAAACCCCTTAATCTCCTTGTGTATGATTGCCCCTACATCAATTTTCCTCCCCTTGATGCTAGAATGTACCAGACACATTCTATCCAGAGAAATAGTCGTGCTATGGGTGGAGGGCAGCAACCTGGAGTTGATGAATTGGAACCAAAATTTGGCAAGCAGGGTAAGAAATTTCCTGAGCATGGTATAATTTCCAGCATTGGTCCCCAACCATAATGCACCTGCTATGCATAAATCTTCAACTTAAAGCTCAAGCTTTTCATTAGTTATCTCATCCATAAATAGTGCATGTTCATCCATATTCACAGTAATACTAAATATCTTGTTAATAAAAGATGCATTCCAAGGAAAATAGTGTTCTTACAGAAATACAAGTTTTAAAGAAGGCTCGTACAGATTTGCATAGAATTCTCTTACCAAGGTAGTGTTGTAGCTGCCCAAATAAGTTCAGAATCTGCCCGATTTGTGGACTGGGATGGTGTTGTGGATGGATTTTCCAGGTTCTATATTAGTAGAAAGTTTGATTCCTTGCTTTGGACGGATGCTTCTCGTTTTGATGTGTTCTGTGAAACGTTCACCCACAAGCCCAGTTTGAAAAACCTTATTCCTAGGATTTTCTTCCTGAGTAATAGGGTCTTCTGGTTGAGGGTTTGATTCAGAGCTTGGAATGTCTTGAACAGTGGTTTCCTTCAAGATATTTTGGGTTGCTTAGCCATGAAGAATGATAAGAAAGAAGATGAGAAGGAAAGAATTTGCAGAGAAAAATGCAATCTTTACAACTTCAAATACCCAGAGAAAGCAGGGAAATAAGTGAGCATTCAATGAGATTTCAAGCTACTTAATAAAGAAAAAGAAAAGAGGAAAAATGAAGAGGCATAATTATTACCGTCCGATGCGATGAGTTGTAACAACTTGATATTGGCGCAAAAATCATGTTTGTTCATTGTGTTTCCCACTCTTGTGATGAGAGGCTGTGATGATTAGGGGTAGATTGATGCAATTGAATTTTTTTATTTACCCCCCAAAGTTGTTAGAGAAGAGACAAAACAAAGATATTATTATTGAAAAGAAACAAATAAAGGAAAATAAAATCTAAACCTGATAAAGAAATTAAAGAGAATTTCAAAAGAATTCGACCAACTTAATGGTATCAAAACATCCAGGGTCAAAGTAACCACAATAGAGTTTTAGTCTTTGGCAATTGAATTTGAATAGAGTTCCCCTTTTTGTATCTTGGATTGTGATAGAACCTTGTGGAAATGCTTCCACAACTTCAAAAGGTCCAGACCAACATGATCTCAATTTCCCTGGGTGCAGTTTCAACTAGAGTTAAATAAAAAAACCAACTATCCAACTTCAAATTGTCAGTGCAAAATTATCTTAACATGTCAGTGCTTATTATTTTCCTTGTAAATAGAGTCATTTTCAAAAGCGTTGCGTAGAATTTCCTCTAATTCAGTAATTTCTAACAAGCACTTCTTTCCTGCTCCCTCATAGTCAAGGTTGAGTTGCTTAAGAGCCCACAAAGCCTTGTGCTCAAGCTCTACTAGAAGATGACATGTAACGCCCCAGTTTTGGGCCTAAAGGTTGATTAGACGGTCTGGTAGATCGGAATTATAGATTCAAATCAGATTCGGCATAAAAATCAAAATAAATATTTTTAAGTGAGAAAAATTATGGGAAATATCTTAAAATCATTATGTAATATATGGATATATTTTCTGAAATCAATTTTGGAAAATGGGTTTTGGACATTTGACATTTTGGGTTAGTGACCAAAATGTAAAGAATGAAATTGTTTTAGTGACTATTTTGAAAAAGGGTCAAATCTTAGAATCTTTAAGGAGCCAATTTACCAAAAGTTTTTATCAAATTTTCCTCTTAATTAGGATTGATTTTAAGGAGTTTTAATTAAGGAATTAAAAGGGGATTTAATAAAAGAAGGTAGTTATTTTCTTAAACCACTTTTGACGTAACTTTTGCCCTCAAGATTTCTTCAGCCAAACACTCTCTTTTTCATCAAAGATTTTAGGTAATGATCTTGATTTCTTAAAATTTTGATTTCCAATGGATTCTTCAATCTTGTTTTCCAAAATCTCATTATTTTCCATTTTTTTTCAAGAGTAAAACATCCAATTGAAAGGAATTCATTCATTGGAGGTAAGGTTCATTCTTATCCTCTAATGAAAGGTTATTTATTGAAATTCTCAAGTATTTGATCCTTATTTAATGTTTTCTAATGAGTTTTGATGATTTACTAATGCAAATTGGTTAAATCATGGTTTATTTGTTGAGATCATATGATTTTTGTAATAGATCTTTTTTGTTGAGTTCTTGATTGGTTTTAATCATGATTTTGATGTTTGATAATGTTAATAAGGTGGTTTTAACATTGGAACGTCGAAACTAGGTGATTCTCTAATTTCTAGGTTGTTGGTTATGGATTTTGGAGGTATAAAGATGTTATTATATTGTTTTTGGATGTTAATTGATGGTAATTGATGGATTAAACCAGTAGGTTTTGGATGGGTTAAGTTTGGAAGGTGTTTGATTTTGTTTTTGATAGTTTGGACTAGCTTTTGGAAGGCGAATGTTGAGGTTGCAATGGATCTTTGTTTAGTAGCGAGTTGAATGCATAATGATGCATTTTCCCTATTTTTTATGTGGTTAAATCAGGGGACGATCAAGGCGGGTTTGCCTAGTGGTGTATGTTGCTTATCTGAGGCTGAATTCGTGTTGGCAAGCAAGGTGAGGCAAATCAGTGAGTGAAAATAGGTTTAAGCTCTTTAAAAGGTTTGATCGTTGGATCATGGGGGTTTATTTATAGCCTAAAAATCTTAACTAAGCTCAAGCGTAAGTCGTTCTTACTTCGCTTGCTGTTGGTTTCGAGATGCGCTTGCGGATTTCATGTTGGTTTAAACATGGTTGATTTTCATGTTTTCGTTTTAAACATGGTTTGATTTACTTACTATAAATGCATCATTTTGGATAAATATGAAATGTTTATCAAAGTATTTGAATGCATATGAGCATTGAGAATTGTTCCTAAGAGGAATGTGATGTTGCCTTTGGCAATGTGGTATTGCATATGAAACAGTTTTATGAATGCATTGGAAAATAGTAAGTAAATGTATTTGGAAATGATATATTGGCTTTGTGACGCAATGAGAAAGTTTCAGATATAGTTGGTTAGCCATAGGATGAAAGTGCACTATAAATACAAAATCAATCGTGTGAAAATCTTCGGTTACACAATAAGGGTAGGCTATTCTGAAGTGATAGGGGCAGTGCTATCACAACGGGATAAGGGTAATTCTATTCTCGGTCGAAGTGAGTTATGGTGGGGGTAGTACCGCCATGAGACTTTATGGGGGTAGTGCCATCAAGGGAATTCGTGTATCTGAACATGTATGGATAGGGGTAGTGCTATCCAAGGATAGGGTAGTGGCATTCGGGTCACTTTAATTTCCAATATGTGAATCACTGAGATAAATGATGTTTATATATGTTTTGATGCATATGGTTATTATGCATTATTTGTTGTGGAAACAAATGAGATAATTCTTGGGTAGTAAAGCATGTTTTGAAAACAAGATGGGTTATTGTTTTCAAATGGATTTTTAAGCAAATGTGAAGTGCTTGGAAAGTAAGCATGTTTTGGTTTAAAAGGCATGATAATGTCTTGAAAGTGGTTTTAAATGATGAACTCTTTGTGAGTTGGAAATCGGTTCTAATTGCATTGGTGATGTTGTGTTTTGAGCACTCCTCACTAAGTCTTGTGTGCTTACACTCTCTTTTTCCATCAATGCAGAGAATTAAAGGTTGGAGGCATCGAGCAAGCGAGGGAAGATCCAATGACTTGTTAATGCAAAAGTATGAGTCTTTGAACTAGACTTGTAGTAATAAAGGCAATGGGTTACATTATTGATTAGAGATGGTTTTTGCTAAATTCCATGTTTGGGCAAGTTTGTATTGCTATTTTGGGGTTGTAATTGGCCTTATACGTTTGGTTGTTACTTTGGATTTATGTTCTGTATGGTGGTTGGTTGTTTTCTAGGAAGCATGCCTCTAGTTTTTCGTTTGAAGTATGATGCCATGATTTGATCATGTTTCTAAGATGTTTTAACATGGTTTGATCATTAAAATTGTTGTGTATATGTTTGGGGTTTGATAAAGCATGTTTGGACCCTTGATTGTACGAAAAACCAACAAAATTACGCAATCCAGGCCCAATTGTATTGGTATGGGTAGAGGTGTATCGATACGGGTAAGTGCATTTTTGTTCTAAGTATCGGTACGGGTAGAGGTGTATCGATATGGGTAAGTGTATATTTGGCTTGCGTATCGGTACGGGTATAAGTGCATCGATACGATTTTGAGCTATTTGAATTATAGGAAAATGATTCGTAACCCGCGTATCGATACACCTATAGACCGTATCAATACGCCCCCACGTATCTGTACACTTTGAGACCATATATGTACGCCTGGTTGTTATGTTAGTTGTGCTTGATATTAAAGGTTTTAGACTCTTTCATTTTGGTCCCTAATTGTTATGCATGTAATTAAATGAGTTTAGATGGTCGTTTTAAGCTGAAATTTGACATGTGAGCATGGAGCCTAACTAATTAAGGATTGGTAACTTCAAAATGGATTAAGTCCCTATAGTTTTCCATAATTGTAATTTGGTCCCTAAATTACAATTGCGTGCAATTGGATGTCAGTTCGACCCACTCCCAGTATGCACAACATAGGTTATAATATTGCATCTAGATAAAATAAAAGAAAAAAATAGACGTAATTCAAGTTAAATCTTTACGGGTTTGTTTCAGCAATCCCAATATTGCTCGCTTGGTTAGGTCTAGCGACAAGACCAGGTCAAGGGGGTTACATGACAGGATTTTTCAAACACAAATTGATATTGTGACATTCCAATGGAGTCTTATATGCAGTACGTATAGCCCACAATGCATCATGTAGACGAGAGGACCAATCTTTTCTAGTGGTGTTCACCACTTTTTCTAGAACATTTTTAATTGTGGGATTAGACACCTCTGCGTTTCCATTCGATTGAGAATGATACATTGTAGTCAATCTATGATTTACTCTATATCGTTTCAGCGTAAAAACCATATGGTTGTAGTGGAAATGTTTACCCTGATCACTTATCAATGCTTTTGGTGTTCCAAAATGAGTGAGTATGTGTTTCTGAAAGAACTTTAATATTGTGTTTGCATCATGTTCATTTGAACAGGTAGGAAGTGAGCAGATTTGGTGAACCTATCAACGATCACCCAAATAGCATCATTTTTCCTCAGTGATAGAGGCAATCCCGATACGAAGTCCATTATTATACACTCCCACTTCCATTGAGGCAATTCGATGGGTTGTAGGAGTCCAATAGGTAGTTGGTGTTCAGCCTTCACCTTCTAGCAAGTGAGGCACT
The DNA here is from genome assembly GCA_019671005.1 of Hibiscus mutabilis. NCBI lineage: Eukaryota > Viridiplantae > Streptophyta > Magnoliopsida > Malvales > Malvaceae > Hibiscus > Hibiscus mutabilis. The sequence goes on along the minus strand of CM033735.1, from coordinate 23,854,142 downwards.
TCGATACGAAGTCAACAATATCGGTCTTCAATCCTGGCCACCAATAGACTTCCTTTAAATCCTTATACATATTGATCACTCCCGGATGTATTGAAAAAGGACTACTATGTGCTTCTTGAAGCATTTCTCTCTTAAGGATTGGATCATTGGGTACACAAACCCAGTTCTTGAAGTAGAGCACACCATTCGATTGAAGTGAGAATTTAGTGCTCGGTTTGGAATCAATCTCTTCCAATAGCTTCTGAAGTTCAGGATCATTTTGTTGAAGCTCTTTGATCCTAGAATTGAAGTCAGATTGAACTTAAAGTTATGTAACATATCTCTGATTCTTTAGGAGCATAAAATGGGCATTGAAAGTAATTGAAGCTACAATTAAAGGATTTCGATTAGTGGATTCATATTATCCATTCGAATAGGGGATAAACAATGTTGGGAATTCGTATTTGATCTTACTAATTGAATGTTTGCGACTGAGTGCATCAGCCACAACATTTGCCTTGCCCGGGTGGTAATCAATGGTTATATCATAGTCTTTTAGTAGTTCCACTCATCTGTAAATAATCGACATTTCTCTCCATATAGATTATGTCTCAAGATCTTTAAAGCAAACACGATTGCAGCTAGCTCCAAGTCGTGTGTTGGATAGTTCAATTCATATGGCTTGAGTTGCCGAAAAGCATAGGCAATGACCTTGCTGTCTTGCATCAATACACACCCTAAACCTAGATGGGAAGCATCACTGAAGACTGTAAAGTCTTTTCCCGGTTCAGGTTGGATTAGAATAGGAGGTTGAGTTAGGACTTGCTTTAATTGATCAAATCTCCTTTGCTGGTCCTCGGACCATTTAAATGGAGTATTCTTTCTAAGGAGTCGAGTCAATGGAGTAGCAAGAATCGAGAACCCTTTCACGAATCTTCTATAATACCCAGCTAAACCAAGAAAACTCCTAACCTCGCTAACATTTCTTGTAGGTCTCCATTCGATGACGGTTTAAATCTTCTTAGGATCAACCTTTATCCCTTCAGCTGAGATAACATGGCCAAGGAAAGATACTTCCGAGAGCTAGAACTCGCATTTGCTCAATTTGGCATATAGCCGATTCTCTCTTAATGTTTGGAGTACAATTCAAAGGTGATTAGCATGTTCTTCTTTGTCCTTTGAGTACAAAAGAATATCATCAATAAAGACAACCATGAATTTGTCCAAATAGGGTTTGAACACTCGGTTCATTAAGTCTATGAAAGCCGCTGGAGCATTGGTTAGCCCGAAGGGCATAACTAGGAATTCATAGTGATCATAACGAGTTTTAAAAGCCGTTTTGGGTACCCCGAGTCTTGTATTCTCATCTGGTAGTACCCCGATTGCAAATTGATCTTGGAGAAGACTTTGTCATCCTTGAATTGATCGAACAAGTCCTCAATCCTCGGTAATGGGTACTTATTCTTGATAGTGAGCCGGTTTAGCTGACGATAATCGATACATAGCCTCATCGACCCGTCCTTCTTCTTAATGAACAATACGGGTGCTTCCAAGGGTGAAGAGTTGGGTCGAATGAAGCCCTTGTCTTGAAGTTCTTGCAATTGTTTCTTAAGTTCTTTGAGTTCAATAAGGGTCATTTGATATGGAGCGATAGACACTGGATCACTCCTGGGTTGAACTTCAATCTTGAATTTGACTTCCCGAATAGGGGGCAATCCCGGCAATTCCTCAAGAAAGACATCAAGGAAGTTAGAAACAACAGGGAAGGAAGTCTTACCGAATTCAATTCCATCACTTTTAATCATAGCAGCAAAGATGCTAATAGGTTTTTTATCGAGAAAGGTAATGGATTTTTCTCCTAAACGACGGAGAAACAATTTTCTCTTTTGGCAATCTACCCAAGCTTGATGCCTTCCTAACCAATCTAATCCCAGAATGAGATTGAGTTCAACAAAAGGCAATAACAATAGGTTGGTTAGGAAAGGGATGCCCTAAATAAACAAAGGGCAATCCTTACATATTTTATCCCATGATCGATGTTTGGAGTGTATCTTATTGTATAAGCAATCTTACTTGTCTTTTACTTGATGTTTTTTAAAAATTGAATTAATCATTTCAGTTCCTTTCAATGTCTTTCAATATCATGGCTCTAAGATTCAGTATTTGTAGGATAACTGGTTATTTCCCTCTTTGATAAGAGACTTCAACATTCGTAGTTAGCTGCTCTATGCGAGCCTTCAGTATATGATCATGATTCACAGATATCACATAACCAAGCAATAATCAGAATGACATCGTGTCACCCGAGATATATGCAACTACGCTCACATTGAATAGGATGGATCACACGAACTTCCTGTTGAACTTGTTGAGGTTCAACAGGCTTCTAGGGATCTTGGTTCATCCTTACACTCCCTCCCTCATTGGAGGAGCCAGTCAGGCTTTCATTATCCTTGCCCAATCTTGTTTCAGACATTCTATATATAAGGAATAAGAAAAGTCAAGCTCAAGTCACAATCCAATCAATATTCAAGTAACTCCTAGGTGGCACCTAAATGATCAATGACAATAGCCTATTCATGCAATATACCTTAGAATCATGCAACTATAAGCTCTGATTACAATTCTGTAACATACTCTAACCACCCTAGTAGGATTAGGTAAGTTACTACAATTACAATCAATGATTCATTTAATTTAAGGTAGTGAGTTCAATTCGTTTTAAGTCTTTCTTGCTCATTAAGCAAGTGTTCGAATAGGAGAGGACCAAATGATCTAAACAATGCATGATGCACCTATTAGATATAGTAGGACCCATAATGCAATATGTTATCATAATCAAGACCATTTAAGAATTACTTGATCTCCAAGCATCCATTCTAACTAAGTGAGAAGCCTAATAGATAATTTCCATTCAATGTAGCTATTAAGCATAACATTAGGTGATTTACTTAAGTGACCTTAATCAAACATATGTGCTTACAATGTTTACACACCATTCGGCTAGTTCTATATGTGATCAATGTGGTTCAAGTCAAAACATGTGGATTACTACATTTAAATGTTGTTAACTAGCAATTTTCAAAAGTTCTATTCATCCATTTCATGCATAATTCAACCATGGAAACCTAACATTCGGCTAATCAACCAAACAAGTTCAATAAAGTGCATACATGCTCATATATATACATATCATACTCTTATAGATCATAGATGGGCTTAATTTATACAAACCATAACTAATTGATCATGAATATACATGCCTTAGGTGCCACCATCCTAGGAGAACTATAACAAGATGGAAACATACTCTTTTAAGCAAAATGTGACTTGTATAAGCTTAGACTTCGAGATAGTATCCAATATCAACCTGAATCATAGAAATGAGACTTGAATAAGCAAAAGCTTAGTGAGCGAGTTAAATTTACAAGGCAAACAATACAATAAGTCTCAACTATGAACCATCAAATAGATGGTATGGTTCCCCCATCAATAAGGAACCATTCGAATTAGGAAAACAATGCTAGGTGCATTGCTTAATTTTCAATCCAATATCAATACAAGGCTTGAAGTTTAGACATGCTTAATCATCCAGTTCGACTACTTTAAGCATAACATATCCTTTGAACACAATCAATGTTTCGATACACAAGTAATGTTCAATAGTTCATGGGATTTTATGTTTCCTTTAAAATCAAGCAATCTCACAAGCAATATTCAATAGTTCATGGCATTTGATGTTTCCTTTACAATCAAGCAATCTCATAAGCAATGTTCAATTGTTCATGGCATTTGATGTTTTCTTTACAATCAAGCAATCTCATAAGCAATGTTCAATTATTCATGGCATTTGATGTTTCCTTTACATTCAAGCAATCTCACAAGCAATGTTCAAACAATGTTTCAATATCAATAGTTCATTGCATTCAATTTTCCTTTACTATCAATCAATGCAATTCAATGTAGCAATAGGTTCAATGTACATGAGTTATTAGTTCATTTTAGGTATAGCCTTGAGAATCGATTACTCAGTCTAGATACTCAAATCTCCAACCAAATTGTCGCCAATAACAATAGTCAATATGGTACCAAGTACCTGGTCAAATCCCTCCTACTGTCGCCAATGACCAATAACAATACTTCCCTCCTACTGTCGCCAATGACCAATAATAATACTTCCCTCCTACTATCGCCAATTAGGGACCAATGTCCCGGACCGTAGTCCACCCTGACAATGAGCTCTATAGAATCTATGGCATCCCAACTAAATCTAAGACCGACTCGAGACCAAGCAACTACATAGCAAGCTCATTACTAAATCTATGGCATGATTCAATTCAATGTGCACATTTGTGCCAATATCCCCTTTCATTCGAATATGGTTCAAGCAAATACCATTATCAATGTTTCAATAGTCAATGAAGATGTGTCAATCAATATGTCATTAAGCAATGTATTGGGTTATTTCAACTATAACATCGTGCTTCATTTCAATATAGTTCAATTAGGCAAGAAGCATATCATGTCAATCAATAGTAATTCAAGCATGCTTCACAATCAAGTAACTACACAAAAGAGCACTTACCTTGCTAATGCTCCATAGCAAGCTCATTAAAAAATTATACTAAGAATCAATAAGAAATACAAATCAAAAATGGACTTGGAGAGGTTACCACCCTCTCCAAACTTTAAACTACACTCATAGAAATTTTCTGAGCTATTGTCGATCCCGGATTGTAATCCATTTCCCTATACTAGCTTGCTAATCTAAGTGAGCCCCTTTTTCCTCAATTTCTTGATCTAACACTAATACAATACATAGTGTATTAGATACAATCCCGCAACCAATTGAGTCATTATGTGACTCCATACTCAAGCATACAATTCAATATAAACATCTAGACTGTTGCTGTATGGCAGCATGTGCACTGCTTACTTAAATGTTCATATCTTTTTCCATATGTCAGAATTTCAAACCATTTACACCGTTAGAAATATAACTTAATTGTCCTTCTAACCATATAAGCCTTACATTTTAATCCTTTTCCAATTAGTACAATTTTTAGCTTAAAGACAGAGCAATTTACAGCACTGGACAGTTTGCATTGTCCCTAGTGTTTATTCTCTACAATTAATTCTACAATCCATAATTTAGTTCTGTTTTCTCCTAATGAATTTAGACATGTTAAGGCACTGTCCATAAAAATTTCAGCCTCAATTTCCATTTATACAATTTATGGTGATTTTTCAAAGTTACTGCCCAGAACAGATTTTTCTGGGCAGATTACATTAGGTTAAGCTTCTTACTTCATAATTCATCTAAACAAGATTCTAACATATTTGTTCAGCATATATACTCATTCATACATGTCTAGGTCAGTCCAATTATGTGTCCAACCTATAAAAACAGGGCAATTGAGCAACATTTACAATTTTATTCATTAGGACATCAATTTACTAGAATTTCCAGCATCTACAATTTCAATTCACATATCAATCATCCATTCTAATCATCATCCAAATTTTCCAGCATCTAGCATAGCATCAATTCACTATCGATTCATCAAATTCATGTAATTCAAGCAAGAACCCTAAATCTACATGCATCATTTGAATCTATAACACATTAAGGAAGAGATTTTACCTTCTTATCAAGATTATATGAATGTTAGCAACTCCAATTTCACCAAATTTCAAGCTTGAATCTATGAATCATGGAGTTTTCTCACTCAACTTCTTTCTCTCTTCTTTGGTTCATCTAATTGGCCACAAGGAGGAGGATGACAATGGTTCATCAATTATCTCCTTCTAAAATGTCTAATTTATCCTTAAGTATCCACTAATTAATGACATGTGTAGGGGCATTTTAGGAATGTATGAATTTTTGCATGCATTCCTTCAATTTGTTGTTTGTTTCGGTTTGGTCATTTATACATTAGGTTACCACTTTTTCAATTATATCATTCTAGTCCTTAATAACTAGACTTAGCACCTTACTTTCAATCAATTAGGGATTAATGAAAGCATTGTAGTAACTTATTTTATTCTAGTTTTGAGGATATTATAGACCGACAATGACTTGACGTCCTAGGTTCAATTTGTCATCCATAGGGGGCACGAGTGTAGTAACGTGGATGCCAGATGTGATGCGATGTTTTGTAATCTTTCCCATTCACAACAGAGTGCGAAGGGTATCGCGCAGTTTGCAGGTGATCCTATACGATGTGGTCCGCGTGCGTTGTTACGCTCATCGCCAGATGTCCCTTGTGTTATGTTATTCCGCAGTCTTATTTATCCTGGTCTCAACACGTGGCGGTACGTGTTTATGGCTGCTAACAATTGCCCCCAGGTGAGGGAAGGTTATAAAGTGACCTTGGCGAACCTGAAGAATCTAAAACGGGCTCGACAGTTATGATTTTTTGTATTAATAGTTTGTGAAATTTTTAGGTTAGATTGCTTTTATGAGATTTGTGAAGATTTTACGAAACATTGCATAATGAAATTTATTGATAGACCGGTCGGTTTTCTTTGGTGATAAATCGATGTTTCTAAAATGTCACATTACAAACTTATTCATTAGCGAAGCATGTCGGGGAAGACATGGTTCTTGGTTATAAATAAACTTTAGTTGCCATTTCTGGGTTTTACTTTGTTTGTCTCATTAATTGTTTTTGATTTTTGTGAGAAGGGGAAAGGAGAACTTTGGAAAGGAAAATACAATTTTCCTGTGCTGATGGTTGAGTCATCTATTGTAGTGAGTGATAAGGTTTATTGTGCTACTGAATCAGACGTGTAATACCCCAAAATGTAATCTAGAACCTTGACATAAATCATAAGGTAATTCAATTTGATTAGAATGCTTTTAGAATAAAAACAAATAAATAAATAAAAACTAAGGAGCTTTAGGACCAAATTGAAATCATAAAACAATAGGTGGTTATAATAGGAAGGACTAACATAGAATGTTGATAGGAATCAAGGAATGCATGTTAAACAATCAATATTCTAAGGATTCATACACTTGTCTTGACAAGTGTATGTTAGATGGATTAAGGAAATCTCGGTCAACAGATAACCAAAAGATGAATCATCTCCTTTCTTACCATCATCGGAATCACTACTGGAGAGAGAAAGAGAGAGTAGAAACTCCATGGTCGTTTGATGAAGCTAAGCCAAATTTTTGATAAATCCTTGGATATCAACTCGAATAGTTATAAGGGGAAGGTGATTTATTCTTCCTTTTTACTCTCTCATGTTGAATTGTTAAAATGATTATGAAATCTTTGGTTATATTAGGGAATGCATGTACGAAATCTCATGTTTAAAAATCTTGTATTATAGTTAAATTGGTTTTATTGCTTGAAATTGAACAACAGGATAACTTGAGATTATAGGTATTTCAAATAGGACCTTACTTGATTGTGAATTTGATGCATGAGCCTGAAGTGGATGGTTTTGCTTGCTGAAAATTCATTTGGAGCTGTTTTGTACATAAATATATGTTTACGTATAAAAATGGACCGTTTTAAATAGACATAAAAGTACATGGACTGCTTTGATTAGTTAAATATATACCTTAAAACAGGCCATAAAGTACCATTACAAGGACGAATTTGAACATATCTTGAATGTTACTCATGTGTATGCTTGTATATAGAATTGTTTGGTTATGAATAAATAAGAAATGTGAATTAAGGCTATCTTGAGCATATAGTAATTAGGTTGGAACTGTTTTAAGTAGATGAATACTTGCTAAAGGATGTTTGTGAATGTGTAATTGATTACATATATTTTTTTTGGAGACTGTTTTTGTGCAATATGAATACTACGGGCTGTTTTTATTAAATCTGGAAATAGGGGCAGTTTCATAAAATTAAGGAGACATTTTTATAGAGTTCATGGACTGTTTGATGCATAAAAATATGTATGCAAGTATAAGGATCATTTTGGCATGAATATAAACATTAGAAGACTGTTTTGCATACTTAAGGACTATTTTAAAGTATGAAAATTTGAATGCAATTGTTGGGGACTAATTTGGAAGTATAGATTCATAAAAGGGACTGTTTTATAAGTATACACTTATATGGTAAACTGTTCTGAATATTAGGAACATGAGAAAATGTCTTAAGAGCACATTTAAGGGCTGATTTGCATGAATAAACTGAATAGAGGGCTGTTTTGGAGGGTATTCACATATATGAATGAATTTTGGACTGTTTTGATGGAAACAAAAGATTATGGGACTGTTTTGCACTTGTTTGAAGTTATGGAATTGTTTTGTGGCTAGTTAAGGTGAATAAACATATGTCAAGGACTAGCTTACATTTATAGGAAGGTTGGTAAGTTGTCTTGTACGTACATGAGTACAAATATAAATAATAAGAACTGTTCTGTAAGGATATATGAATTAATGGACTGTTATGTGTGTATACAAAGTATTTGGGGCTTATTTGGTGCATACATGAATATAAAATGGACTGTTTGATCATCTATACATATTCACATGAATTTTTGAAATGATTTGAATGTATATAAACTTTGGCATGTTTGAAAAGCATGTGGATTGCTTTGAGTGTATAATTATATATATATATATATATATATATATATATACCTATATATGTAAAATCTAAACTATTTTTGCATGAATATGAACTCTAGTGAACTCTTTTGGTTTGTGAAATTGTGAACATGAGTATGGTGGATTGTTATGCTTAATTTAGAAGCTATAGAGACTGTTTTTGATGTGTATAGATGTGAATATAAGGACCGATTGAGTATGCAATTGAATATGTATATATTTTGGATTGTTTTGTTCTTGTATGAGTACACAATGGGCTGCTTAGTATATATATACATCTATATGTTTTGGATTGCATTGAAAACTTTGTTAAAGGGGATAATTTACAAGTCTAAATAAAGGTTTAATAAAGAAATAAATTGTGGAATTTAGTATGTAAGATAAAGGAGCAGCGTAATACCCCCCACACCTAGCCTAGAAGGTATTACATAGCTAGAGGTGGACAATCTAACTTGTCAACAAGTTAGCATTCGAACAAAGCAAGGAAGTTCAGCCAAAAGACTAGTATCCCTAATTCATTTGAATCCATCAACCTTAACCACACAAGCAAAATCATCCCATTAATAAACATCAAGCCAACCATGTCATATACAAGACTTTAGTTAATTTATTTACAAACCATCATAAAGCACTCAAAATAACATAGCTAGCCAATACAATCTAGTGCCACCTTCTAGGAGTTTAAAATTTAAAAACTTCAAAACATACATTTGAGCTTCTCGTGACCTTGCTTTGACTCCCCGAGTTCGATCTAGATATCAACCTCTCCTGAAAACATCAAGGTGAGTGATTAGGATAGTAGTCTCGCAAGATAAATTAAACAAGGAGTGGAAACAATATGACAAATGATTCATTATTTAACTATTCGATCTATAAGCACCAATATCATCGAGACTATATATCCAAACAATCTAACAATGTTCTTTTACATAACATGCACACTAATCTGAAATCAAGAAGCTTACTTCTCTTAAGCTTACACAATTTAATCAACATGCTTCCAAAGAAGAATTATACAAGCAACTCCTCAAGTTGTTTGAATAAAACAAGCTAAACTCTTCAGTGATTCTTATGTACAAGCAATTTAATTGATTTATATGGCCTTGACTAGTTACTAGTCTAGATGTACAATCTCAATTCACAAATATTATCAAGCAATGGTGACTTATACCATTGAGACATAACTTATTCAATCGTTTCAAGGGTACATTAGTACTGTTCAAGGGACCATAGTCTCAATCAAGCTGAGCTCAGGACTCTCTATTGGCATGCCAATCTAGCTAGAACTAAAACTAATCAAGGCTCTTACATAATTTCAATAGTTCAATATATACTCTTTTATAACTTCAAGTACTTAGACACATATATTGTAATATCCTCAAAACTAGTATAAAGAAGTTACTACAATGCCTTCATTTAATCCCTAATTGACTGAAAGTAAGGTGCTATATCTAGTTAATAAGGACTAGAATGTTATAAATGAAAAAGTAGTAACTTAATGTATAAGTGGCCAAACCAAAACAAACAACAAATTGAAGGAATGCATGAAAAATTCTCACATTCCTAAAATGCCCCTACACATGTTATTAATTAGTGGATAATTAAGGGTGAATTAGTCATTTAAGGGAGAAATTAATTGATGAATTATCATCATCTTCCTCATTGTGGCCGGGTAGAAGAGAAAAAGAAGAGAGAAAGGAAATTGAGTGAGAAAAACTCCATAACCATACATTCAAGCTTGAAATTGGAGAAATTGGAGAAATTGGAGTTGCTAACATTCATAGAATCTTGATAGGAAGGTAAAATCTCTTCCTTAATGTGTTATAGATACAAACAATGCATGTAGATTTAGGGTTCTTGTTTGAATTACATGAAATTGATGAATAGATAGTGAATTAATGCTATGAACTAGTGAAGAAGTTCCATTGATTGATTGATCCATGAAATTGATATGTCATTCGAATGAATATGAGAAATTGATGTTTTCAATATCCAATTTGATAGTGAAATGCTATGTTAGATGCTAGAAAATTTGGATGATGATTAGAATGGATGATTGATATGTGAATTGGAATTGTAGATGCTGGAAATTCTAATTAATTGATGTCCTAATGAATCAAATTGAAAATGTTACTCAATTGCCCTGTTTTTATAGGTTGGGCACATAATTGGACTTATCTAAACATGTAGGAATGAGTATATATGCTGAACAAACATGTTTGAACCTTGTTTAGATGAATTATAAATCTAGAAGTTTAACCTAGATAATATGCCCAAAAAACTCTGTTCTAGGCAGTAACTTTGAAAAATCACCATAAATGTATAAATGGAATTTGAGGCTAAAATTGTTATGGAAAGTACCTTAATATTTCTAAATTCATTAGGAGAAAACATAACTGAATTCTAGATTGTAGAATGAATAGTAGAGAAGAAACACTAGGGACAGTGCAAAGTGTCCAGTGTTGTAAATTGCTCTGTCTTTAAGTTAAAAACTGTATTAACTGGCAGAGGATTAAAATGTAAGACCTATATGGTTAGAGAGACAATTAAGTTAGCTTTCTAACGGTGTAAATGGTTCAAAATTCTGACGTACGAAATAAAAGATATGAACATTTAAGTAAGCAGTGCACATGCTGCCAGGCAGCAACAGTCTAGATGTTTATATTGAATTGTATGCTTGAGTATGGAGTTACATAATGACTCAATTGGTTGCTGGATTGTATCTAATACACTATGTACTGTATGAATGTTAGATCAAGTGGAAATTGAGGATAAAGGGCCTCACTTAGATCAACAAGCTAGTAGAGGGAAAGGGATTACAATCCGGGATCGACAATAGCTCAGAAAAATTTATGTGAGTGTAGTTTAAAGTTTGGAGAGGGCGGTATCCTCTCCAAGTTTATTTTTGATTTGTAATTCTTATTGAATCTTAAGTATAAATTGTATAATGAGCTTGCTATGGAGCATTAGCAAGGTAAGTACTCTTTTGAGTGGTTACTTGATTGTGAAGCATGCTTGAATTGCCATTGATTGTAATAATGTGCTTATTGCCTAATTGAACTATATCAAAATTAAGCATAATGTTATAGATAGAAGTAACTCAACTCATTCTTGAATGACATATTGATTGATACTCCTTCATTGACTATTGAATCATATTGGATTGAGCCCTATTCGACTAAAAGGGAATATTGGTACAAAATTTGCACATTAAATTAAATCATGCTTCTAATTGATTGAAAGTGATAACTATTGTAAGCCTTGGTCTCAAGTCGGTCTTAGATATAGTTGGCATTCCATAGAGTCTATAGAGCTCATTGTCGGGGTGGACTACGGTCTGGGACATTGGTCCCTATTTGGCGACAGTAGGAGGGAAGTATTGTTATTGGTCATTGGCGACAGTAGGAGGGATTGACCAGGTACTTGGTACCATATTGACTATTGTTATTGGCGACAGTTTGGTTGGAGACTCGAGTATCTAGACTGAGTAATCGATTCTCAAGGATATACTTAAAATGAACTAATAAATCATGTACATTGAACCTATTGCTACATTGAATTGCATTGATTGATAGTAAAGGTAAAAAAATTGAATGCCATGAACTATGGATATTGAAACATTGATTGAACACTGCTTATATGAGATTGCTTGATTGTAAAGGAAAATCAAATGCCATGATCTATTGCTATTGAAATATTGATTGAACATTTCTTATATGAGATTGCTTGAGTTGAAACATTTATTGTGTTTAAATGACATGATGAGTTTAATTGTTAATCGAATTTGATGATTGAGTATGTTTAAACTTCAAGCCTTGTATTGTTATTGGATTGAAAATTAGGCAGTGCATCTAGTAGTGTATGCCTTGCTCGAATGGTTCACTATTGATGGGGGAACCATACCATCCATTTGATGGTTCGTAGTTGAGACTTATTGTATTGTTGCCTTGTAACTTTAACTCACTCACTAAGCTTTGCTTATACAAGTATCATTTCTACGATACAGGTTGATTTTAGATACTATCTTGAAGTCTAAGCTCATACAAGTCACATTTTGCTTTAAAAGAGTATGTTTCCATTTTGTTATAGTTCTCCTAGGATGGTGGAACCTAAGGCATGTATATTCATGATCATTTAGCTATGGTTTGTATAAATTAACTTGATCTATGACTTATAAAGATTATGGTATATATATATAAACATGTATGCACTTTATTGAGTTTGATTGCTTGTTAGTCTAATGCTGATTCTCTATGGTTGAATTATGCATGGATGGTTAAATAGAACTATTGAAATTGGCTAGTTAACTATAGACAAATGTAGTAATCTACATGTTTACACACGAACCACATTGATCACCTAAGGAACTAGCCGAATTGTGTAGATAATATAGGAAGCATGTATGATTGATTATGGTAACTTAAGTAAATGTGATCACATTTTGATATGCATAATAGCTACATAAGAACTTGAAATATCTCTTTCATGTTATCCATCTAATCGAATGCTTGCTTGAAGGACAAGTAAGTCCTAAATTGGTGTTGAACATGATATCTAATTGCTTTATGGGTCCTAATATATCTAGTAAATGCTTCATTCATTGTCTAATGTATTCTCGCCTATTCAAATTGTAGCTTGAAGTGCAAGAAAGACCTTAAACGAAGTGAACTCACTACCTACCATTGATTGAATTGTTGATTGTAATTGTAGTAACTTACCTAATCCTACTAGGGTGGTTAGAGTATGTTACATATACAATATGCTACATGAAGCATTCAAAGCAACCAATTCAATCTCATGCTCGAATATGAATTAACTCATATCCATACATACCTGGATATAATTACCTTACCAAGCATTAGCAACCCAAAGCAAGCATAGGCATTTAAGCCTCATGAAACAATTGAATAATTCAACTCAAAGAACAATCTTAATCTAGTTCAAAATACAATTTACACTCACAAATACTCCGAGCTATTCTTGATTGTGAATCACTACTCCCTTGTGTCTTTCATCCCCTTGATCAACTCTTTTCTTGTCTACTTATAACAACAAATTAACAATGCATTAAAATCAATTCTTTGACCATAATTGACATGTATTTATCACACACAAGCTCAAGAAAGTCTCAAGGTAACATTTTCATATAGCCTTTCTATGAAATACTTGAGACACATCAACAATTACCTTCAAGTAAGCAATTCAAGGGAATAATGAACATGTTACCAATACTACAATCGCCTAATATAGCAAACAATTTGAAACTGCCCCCTGCTCTAATGCTCTTTTTATTCAATTAAACCACCTTCCTATCAAGTATAAATCACCAAAATTTCATTGATCCAATCATCCTTTATTAGAATTGTCAATTTAACAATTAGATCAACATTATCACATGTTTAATTATTCAAATTTCAACAAAATAGTCTTAATACTATTCTGCTCAAAACATGGCAATTTCTTACTCAATTAAATTGTCTAAGCTACCATTAAAACTCATCCCAACAATTTCCTTGATTCCATTATAGTATTACCATTAGACTAACTAAATTTCAAGCACCATTTCAAGATTTAATCAATCTTTGCTAATCCGAATTCAAAAACTGTTTCGTTAATGGATAACTTCAAATCAAGCAGTTTTCCACATTCTAATTTGGTTTGAATACTTAATCTTATGATCTCAATTCTTGAATTTACATCATTTTAATTCATTTCAAAGGTTCTAAACTTACATTACAAGCACACTAAGTCAATAACTCATGTCTCAGCCTACCTTAATACTATTCTTATTCAAAATTCTATCAACCGACTCTTCTAGCTCATAAATCAATTCCAATCATGCAAGAACCGAACCTATGTTCATCAACTACATTATCAAGCTTTGGAAATAAAGAAGCAACAATGAGAAAACTTACATCTTTTGGCATCAATTTAAAAATAAAACTGTAACACCTCTTCCCCGGCCTAGTAGAGAGACGGATCTAAAAGTGTTATGAAAAACATGTTCAGAGATCGGAAGCTAAATCGAAATTTGGAAACTTGTTCAAATTGACTATTATTCTCTTTTTACATTAACTTATTAACTACTTACTCAAATTGGGGTTAATTTTAAACCTTTTCAAATTTTAGGGATCAAATTGTGAATTTTGCAAATTAAGGGTCCTTAGCCGAAATTCATGTTACAATACTAAAATTAAACATACTAAAAATTAGCCTATGAAATTTCAATACAAACGGAGGTCATTTACCTACCCGATTAGACGATACAATATTTAGTGACCATTTTATAAACCGTTCAAACTATTTTTATTCGGATTAACCTATCAAACGATTTCCAAACCTTAGCAGATTTTAACAGCAAACTAATAATTAGTAACTCTAATAGCACCAAATTTTAGAATATTTCAAGCCCATTTAGTTTTCACAATTTTAAGCTAAACATGCCTTTTTAACCATTTTTAACCTTATCAACATATCATTTAAACCCCTTTAAGGTTATTACAAACCATAAACAATTTACACATAAAAAAATGGGTAGGTTGAACATCTTTAGGTCCTATGCCACCTTACTAGGGGTTTCAAGGTGAAAGACAAATATACATATATAGGTTATGTGACTTGCAACCGTAACTACACGATCGGAGCACGGAATACTTCACGGTCCTGAAATGCATGAGACACACGAATGTTAGGCTTAGTAGCCTACTGAGGTAGTCATAGGGAATGTAGAAAAGATTGATAATGACATGAATGACATGGTGCATGCTTGGATGACATGAATATATCACAAATCATATATATATAAATTTCATGCTTAAATCAAATGTCATATTTTATAAATCAAAAGTACGTATCATTTCCTTGGACATAGCAACCAATGGATACGCGTATCCTCCTGTACACCACACATATCAAAAATAGGTTGTAGCCTTGAGCCGTAGCTCCGGAATCCCTTACACAATCCAACCTTTCTCCCCACATATGGGTCGTAGCCCCAGACCGTAGTCCAACCCTTACATAGTGAGCTCAAATAACCCTATGGCATGCCAATTGTATCCAATGTTCACAAGTGTCAAAGATTACATAATTCATCATAAACTTACCTTTGCGCCCGTGGGCCGTATCGTATCAAATTTTAATTTGAGCTTTAGCTCCACAAATCATATCATAGCATATTAGGTCAAAGTCTCAAATATAAAAAAATATTTCGAATATCACATACAAGTTTACAACATACCAAACAACGTTGAGGACTTACCGTGCTCACCACTGGAAACCATATATGCTCTACTTAAGCGCTTAATCAAAAGAAAATTTAAACATAAAATAACTGCATTGGGATGGCACCTAGCCTATCCCTTGACACAACTACACTCACCTCAACAATCTGATGCTTTTAAGGCTCTCAGATAACAACACCTTTATCCTTGGCTTCCGGAGGAGATGACGGTTATTCTTTATCAACCTCTCGAGCTAGATTAATCAATAGGAATTGGTTAGAATTGATAAAACGATATCGAATCAATAAGGAAATATCAAAATTGATATCAAAGCTTAGATTAACTAACAACTACAAGAATTTCACAGATAGCCATAGCTTCGGTTTAGGATTAGCTCAATTACTACATGTGTTTCAAAGACTAACCAAGGATTTGAGCTTACCCTATCGATAGCAAGGATTCGATATTGTTAAACTGAAGAAAAAAAACTTAAGCTTACCAACCTTATCAATGAATCAGCTTTTGCTTCTCATTTTTGCTATATTTATGCGCAACACCCCCTTTATATAGAAAACAAGCCGACCTCATTGCCATCCACGTAATTTGGAGATGTGGCATGACTTTAATGCATAGTTTCCTACCCATGCCCACGTGGTGGAAGGCCAAATATCATGGCCACAAAAGCCACCCTTGCTTGCCACGTTTTCCCCCAACATGGGAAAGTCACGGCTAATTCCTTCAACATGAACGAGTTAGTTGTGGCCCGTGGGCCCCATCTTTATTTTTTTTAATACTAATATTAATAATATTTAATAAACTATTACAGTTAACCCGAATAACCTTCATTGCTTCAAATTAGATACAAGATCGAGCAAATTACATCGTTTGAGCACAACTAATACAAAATATTCTATCACTAGAACTGAATTTCGACTATACCGGTTTTTGGGGTGTGACAACTCTCCCCCATAAGAAAATTCATCCTCGAATTTTCATTCTACCCGAATAGGTGAGGGTATTGCTTCTGCATTGTTTCTTCTGGCTCCCACGTTGCTTCTTCAACCGAATGACTTCTCCAAAGAACTTTCACTAAGGGTACAAATTTATTTTGAAGCCTCTTAACTTCTTGTACGAGGATTTGTTCTGGTTCTTCTTCGTATGTCAGATTGGACTAAATTTCCATAGACTCTAGCTCGATCACATGGGAAGGGTCTGATCGGTATTTCCGTAGCATAGATACGTGAAAAACACTATGGATTCGGCTTAACTCCCCTGGGAGAGCTAGTCGGTAGGCAACAGGTCCAACTTTCTCGATCACCTCAAATAGGCCTATGAAACGAGGGTTAGTTTCCCCTTTTTGCAAAAACGAATGATCTTCTTCCACGGAGACACCTTAAAGAAGGCTTTCTCGCCAACATCATATTGAATGTCCCTCTTTTTCAAATCTACGTAGGCTTTATGCCGATCAAATGCAGCTCTAAGTCGATCACGAATGATGGTTACCTTTCTTCAATTTCCTAAAGTAAGTCAGGCCCTAGCATCTTGCCTTCACCAAGCTCGGTCCAACAAAGAGGGGTTCTACATTTTCTTCCATAAAGAGCTTCATAAGGGGCTATTTTAACCGAGGCTTGATAACTATTGTTATATGCAAACTCCACCAATGGCAGGGATTTATCCCACGTATTTCTGAAATCGATAACACAGGCTCATAGCATATCTTCTAAAATCTGAATAACCTTTTCGGATTGACCATCAGTTTGAGGGTGGAAAGCAGTGCTTAAGTGCACTCGAGTTCCCAGCGCCCCTTGTAGATTTCTCTAAAACCGAGATGCAAAACGTGGATCACAATCGAAAATGATGGACACAGGAACTCCACGAATGTACAACTCAGCAAGTTTAGGCAAGTTGAAGTCCGTTCTTACCGGAATGAAATGAGCAGACTTGGTGAATCTATCTACAATGACCCAAATAGCATCATTTTTCTTCATGGTTATTGGTAGACCACTTACAAAGTCCATCGTAATACGCTCCAATTTCTACTGTGGAAGCTCAATGGGTTGTAAGAGACCAGTGGGCACCTTGTGCTCGGCTTTAACCCATTGGCAAGTCAAACACCTAGCCACAAAGTTCATAATTTCACCTTTCATACTAGACCACCAATACAGCTTCTTCAAGTCTTTGTACATCTTGATAGTTCCAGGATGAAAGAAAAAGGGCTCGAATGAGCTTTACTCAGAATTTCATTCTGAATACCATCATCATCGAGAACACAAATACGGTTTCAAAAGAACAACAACCCTTCAGAATTCATAGCAAAGTCAGGATCTGGATTATCCTTAATCTTAGTAATAAGAGTTTGCAACTCCTTGTCAGATTCTTAAAGCGCCTTGATTCGAGACACAATGGTCGACTGAACTCTCAATTCGGTCAACAACTTGCCATGCTTCTTAAATCGAAAATAAGCATTCAAACATCTCAAAAAGGGAGTAGGCTTCTGACTAAGAGCATCATCTATGACATTGGCTTTATCGATATGGTAATCAATAACCAAGTCATAGTCCTTCAAAAGTTCTATCCAACGACGTTGACGAAGATTCAGCTCTTTCTGAGTTAAGAGATATTTTAGACTTTTGTGATCAGTGTACAAGTAACACTTCTCACCGTAAAGATAATGCCTCCAAATTTTTAAGGCAAATACAACAACAACTAGCTCTTAATCATGTGTCGGATAGTTCAGCTCGTGCAGTTTAAGCTGACATGAGGCATAGGCTATGACTTTTCCTTCTTGCATCAGTATACATCCTAATCCCAAATGGGATGCATCACTGTACACAGTGAAGTCCTTGCCCGACTCAGGTTGCTCCAAAATAGGGGCATGAGTTAGGACTTGCTTGAGTTGATCAAAGCTCTTTTGTTGGTCCTTGGTCCACACGAAATGAGTGTCTTTGCAGAGAAGCTTCGTCAAGGGTGCAGCAATCAAAGAGAATCCTTTAATGAATCTACGGTAGTAGCCTGCAAGGCCCAAAAAACTACGAACTTCTCCCACATTCTTCAGAGGGATCCAATCAAGAATTGCTTGGACCTTCTTTGGGTCCACTTGAATTCCTGCATAAGAGATTACATGGCCAAGAAAGGATACTTCAGACAGCCAAAATTCACATTTACTGAACTTGGCATAGAGTTGTTTCTCCCAAAGGGTCTGAAGCACGATCCATAGATGTTCTTCATGAGAAGCAAAGTCTTTAGAATAGATCAGAATGTCGTCTATAAAGACAACCACAAACTCATCAAGATAGGGCCAGAATACACGATTCATCGTATCCATAAAAGCTGCATGTGAATTCATGAGCCCAAAATGTATCACTAGAAATTCATAGTGACCATATCTAGTCTGAAAGGCAGTATTTGGAATATCGGACTCCTTTACTAGCATTTGGTAGTATCTAGATTGAAGATCTATCTTGGAGAAGATAGATGCATCTTTCAACTGATCAAAGAGGTCATCGATCCTCGAAAGTGGGTACTTGTTCTTGATCGTGACTTTATTCAACTGACGATAGTCAATGCATAGCTGCATCGATCCATCCTTCTTCTTGACAAACAAGACCGGTGCTCCCCAGGGTGAGGAACTCGGTCGAATAAACCCCTTATATTGGAGGTCTTAAATTTTAGCTTTTAACTCCTTTAACTCTACCGGAGCCATTTTGTATGGAATAATAGAGACTGGTGTAGTCCCCGATTGCACTTTGATTCTGAATTCTACTTCTCGAGTCGGAGGGAGTCCCAAAAGTTCATCGAGAAATACATTAGGGAATCCTTTCACCATCGGCACATTTTCGAGTTTTGGATCCTCTTTAGACTTCATAGCATCCATGATATCTTCACTAACCTCAGGTTTGGTTTTCATCAAGGTTATGCTCTCCTTGATGAGTCCACAGAGGTATAGCTTCTTTTTTTAGCAGTCTACCCAGGCTTGATGTTCAGCTAACCAATCAAGGCCTAGGATAAGATCAAACTCACGAAAAGGTCGGGCCATCAAATTGGCCAGGAATGGGATCCCTTAGATCTTTAGAGGACAAGCTTTATAGATCAACCGTATAACCACACTATCTCCTAGTGGGTTAGAGACAACTATCTCAGAAGCAATGGGTCCAGATTCTAGGGCATACTTTTCAACCAACGGTTCACTAATGAAGGAATGCGTAAAGCCTAGATCTATCAAAGCATAAACAAGATCAGGACATAATTCTACCATACCTGTAATCATATCGGGATCATCCTCTTGTTCTCGACCTCGAACATGATACATCTGGGTTGAGTTTAAGGATCACGTCTAGCTGAGGGAGTGTTGGTGTTGCGAGGTTTTCCTGCTTATCTAGAATGTACTTGTTTTGCTCCTCTTCCCCTATTAAGGTTTTTCTAAGAAGACACGGAGGTAGGAGCGTTAGGATTCTGTAGACATTGCCTCATAAAGTAGCCAGATTCACCGCAGAGATAACAAGACCCAAACTATCTACGGCATTGTCCAGGATGTCTCTTCTAACAAAAGTTTAATATAGGAATTAGGGAACTTCTCCCAGAACCGCCCGTACTATCAACTGAAGCTGTATGAGTAACAGATGTCCCTAAAGATTGGGATTGTGGTACATATCCCGTCTTTGGTAGTTGCTGAAAAGTGGTAGACTTCTGATTCCAATGTCTACCTTTCTTTTGCGGTGTAGGAGGATTAGAATCATCACGGAACCTCTTATCAGTTCTGGCTTGGTTTCCCTTCCTTCTTTCATATGCTTTCTGAGAGGCTTCAGTAGCAATCGCTCGGTTAACTAGAGTCTAAAAATCCTCTATCTCCAAAGTAGTAAAGAGAGGACGTAATTCATCACAAAGGCCTTTGATGAACATTCTGTACTTCTCCTTTTCTGTACGTATGATCTCTGCACCGTACCTCGAGTACTTAAAGAAATCGTATATGTATTGCTCCACGGGTCTTCCCCCTTGTCTTAGATGGAGGAACTTCTTACGCCTCTCGGCAAGGTAATGATCACTAATATACTTTTTGCAGAACTCCTAAAGAAAGAAGTCTCACGTAATCCTGTGCTCGGGCACTGTAAGTGTCACCGTGTCCCACCAGCTCTGGGCTTCCTCGGAAATCAAGGCTAGAGCACACTCCAGTTTGTGCTCCTCCGGGCACTTCATTTGTTTATTCAGCATTTTCAGTGTATTCTCCAGCCAGTATTCTGCAGTCTCGAGATTATCCAAGTCTTGGGTGTGAACGTGTAGACAGGATATTGCTTGATCTTGTCAATAGGGGCTCTCGAAGCAGGCAGAGAAGCCTCAATAGGTGCGGGAGGTAGTTCTTGTCGGAGAGACACCACCACTTGTTCAATCATGTCCGCCATGGACAATAGATACGCCTATTGAGCGGGTGGTATTGATGGAGGGTAAGGTGGGTCGTTCTGTCCCACACGCTCGGGTTGGATTTCAGGCCTCAAATTGTCCCTCCTTAGTTGAAGAGGAGCCCGGATGAGGTTCGTTCACTACCCTTCTATCGGTAGGACCAGACATTTGAATCTAATTACACGGAAGGATTAAGTCGTGTAAGTTGCAAGTTACAGATAACATATATAAATAACTCCTAGGTGGCATATACACATACAGACTCATGACTGGCCTCAGTAGAGAGCCAGATTTGAAGGTGTTATCGGAAAACTTATTTGGAGATCAGAAGCTAAATCGGAATTCGGAAACTTGTTTGAATTGACTATTATTCTCTTCTTACACTAACTTATTAACTACTTACTCAAATTGAGGTCAATTTCAAACCTTTTCAAATTTTAGGGACCAAATTGTGAATTTTACAAATTAATGGTCCTTAGCTGAAATTCAGGATATCATACTAAAATTAAACTTACTAATTATTAGCCTGTGAACTTTCATTACTAACGGAGGTCATTTACCTACCCGATTAGACGATACAATATTTAGTAACCATTTTGTAAACTGTTCAAACTGTTTTATTCGGATTAACCTATCAAACAATTTCCAAATCTTACCAGATTTTACCAACAAACTAATAATCAGTAACTCTAATAGCACACCAATTTTAGAATATTTCAAACCCATTTAGTTTTCACAATTTTAAGCTAAACATGCCTTTTTAACTTTTTAACCTTATCTAACATATCATTTAAACCCCATTAAGGTTATTACAAACCATAAACAATATACACATAACAAAATGGGTAGGTTGAACATATTTAGGTCCTACGCCACCTTACTAGGAGTTTCAAGGCAAAAGACAAACATACATATATAGATGATGTGACTTGCAACCGTAACTACACGACCGGAGCACGGAATGCTTCACGGTCCTGAAATGCATGAGACACACGAATGTTAGGCTTACATAGCCTAGTGAGGTTGTCATAGAGAATGTAGAACAGATTTCTAATGACAGGAATGACATGGTGCATGCTTGGATGACATGAATATATCTCAAATCATATATATATAAATTTCATGCATAAGCCAAATGTCATATTTTATAAATCATAAGTACGTATCATTTCCTTGGACATAGCAACCAATGGATATGCGGATCCCCCGTACACCACACATATCGAAAATAGGTTGTAGCCTTGAGCCGTAGCTCCGGAATCCATTACACAATCCAACATTTCTCCCCACATATGGGCCGTAGCCCTGGACCGTAGTCCAACCCTTATATAGTGAGCTCAAATAACCCTATGGCATGCCAATTGTATGCAATGTTCACAAGTGTCCAAGATTACATAATTCATCATAAACTTACCTTTGCGCCCGTGGGTCGTATTGTATCGAATTTTAATTTGAGCCTTAGCTCCACAAATCTTATCATAGTGTATTAGGTCAAAGTTTCACATATAAAAATATTTCGAATATCACATACGAATTTACAACATATCAAACAATGTTGAGGACTTACTGTGCTCACCACTGGAAACCACATATGATCTACTTAAGCGCTTAATCAAATGCAAATTTAAGCATAAATGCAATAGGATGGCACCTAGCCTATCCCTTGACACAACTACACTCACCTCAACAATTTGATGCTTTTAAGGCTCTCGGATAACAATGCATTTATCCTTGGCTTCCGGAGGAGATGACGGTTGTTCTTTATCAACCTCTCAAGATAGATTAATCAATAGAAATTGGTTATAATAGATAAAAGGATATCGAATCAATACGGAAATATCAAAATCGATATCAAAGCTTAGATTAATTAACAACTACAAGAATTTCATGGATAGCCATAGCTTCGGTTTAGGATTAGCTCGATTACTACATGTGTTTCAAAGATTAAACAAAGATTTGAGCTTACCCTATTGATATCAAGGATTTAATATTGTTAAACCAAAAAAAACTTAAGCTTACTAACCCTATCAATGAATCGGTTTTTGCTTCTCACTTTTGCTATATTTGTGCGCAACACCCCCTTTATATAAAAAAACAAGCCAACCTCATTGCCATCCACGTAATATGGAGATGTGGCATGACTTTAGGGCATAGTTTCCTACCCATGCCCACGTGGTGGAAGGTCAAATCTCATGGCCACAAAAGCCACCCTTGCTTAGCACATTTTCCCCCAACGTGGGAAAGTCATGGCTAATTCCTTCAACATGAAGGAGTTAGTCATGGCCTGTGGGCCCCATAATCATTTATTAATACTAATATTAATAATATTTAATAAATTGTTACAATTAACCTGAATAACCTTCATTGCTTCAAATTAGATACAAGATTGAGCAAATTACATCGTTCGAACACAACTTATACAAAATATTCGATCACTGGAACCTAATTCTGACTAGACTGATTTTTGGGGTGTGACAAAAACAAAGCAATCGATCTCCAAGCAAAATATTTGCAATTCCCTCTCTCTCTCATTCTTTCATTCGGTCTATAGGGGGATGAAGAAGATGATTCAAATGTTTTACTCCATTAAGATCAAGGTCTTTACAAGTGTTCTAATATTGCAAAGCCACTTCATTAAGCTTCTTTTATTTAATAATTTACCATACATCACTTACAAGATGAGGGTTAAACAAAATGGTCACTCAAATTTATCTCTATCAATTTTTAGAGCTTCAATTTGGTCCTTGTGAGTTAAAAAGATGTGGTCACCAAATTAACTACTTAAGAACTAACAATAAGGTACTTATTAATTCAAAAATGAAGGTGTTACAAATCCTTCCCCCTTAAGATAAAGGAGCAGTATACTCAAACTTATATATTGCTCGAAATACAAATAAGTAGAAATTCTTTAAAGTGACAAGCTTATAATTGTGAGGTATAAATGTGAATAATGTGTATATAGTTTGGTAGGATATATTGTTTTGTATGACATGGTTGGTAACATTTGGTTAATTGTTTGAGGTACACATATTGGTAAGGATGGCTAGGGATGGGATTCGATTGAGAAGTGAATTATAATTGTGGATCATGTATTCCATAACTTTGGAATATAAGGTGAGTGTAGTTGTATTTGTTTTGGGTGATACGGTGTCATCCCGATCCTTGTTTCTGTTATGTATTAAGTATAAATCATGAGCATATGCATAAGGCTCACATAGAGCACAATGTGAGAATGCATTCATAGCATGGTATCTTTGATAAATCTTTTGGTTATGTTGTTTCACATATGCATTTTGTGCATTGCTATGCTATGTTTGTAATGAATGATTTTGTATACTTTATTGTAAAGCTTGAAGCTAACTACTCACCAGTAAGGTCATAAGATTCCAATAAAGGAATTGAATATCAAAGTTATAAGTTTATGAATTCTAAGCCTTAAAGAGCAAGAAACTCAACTTGTGTTATAAGATACTAAAAAGAAGAAATAAATAAGTTTACTTATAAAATAGGAAATCTCTCCTAACTTCAAAAAAATATATAAGATATCTAAGTTGCCCATTCAATGAAAGCCCTTGGACACTTTGGCATAATACATGGTATATTTTGGGACTACGGTCGATGAGTTACGGCTCGGGTGATGACCCATTATATGTGATGTATTGGCGAAAGTAGGAGGTAACGGGGGAGATGTAAGGAGATTGGCGACGGTTTGGTTGGATAGTGAGAAGTTAGGATTGTTATGTTCAGTCACTAGCCAGTGCTATGTGCTTTGTGCTATGTGTAATATGGACCTATACGGTCAAACACGGACCAATGTTATTCATGACCAAATGTGATTCAAAGCAATCTTTCTAAAAGACTTGAACTTTGTGAGAAATCAAATAAAAATTCCAAAAGAATCTTGAAAGTACTATAATAAACTTGATAAGGCTCATGGTGAGCATGACATTTTGATAAGGCTCGTGGTGAGCATGATACTTTGATAAGGCTCTTGGTGAGCATGAAAAGTTTTGTGATTCATAAGTCCTAAATAAGCTTCTGAATTAAGCCTTTAAGAATAAGACGTTGTACTTTAAGTCTAACCTAAATGTTTATAAAATCTTTGCTACTTTGTTCTATCATGGTTACTACCTCACTTAGGCTATATAAGCCTAATGCATTCATTGACATGCATTTCAGGATTTGCAAAGCACTGCGTTTTGATCGTGCTCGAAGGTTGCAAGTTACTATTCCAAATTTGTTGTACATCATATTGTAGTTTTGGCATATGAACTCCTAGTTGGTGGCATATATGTATTAAATCGCGCATGATGCATTTTGAAAGTCCTTTTTGGTTATGAATATGTAATTAAGTGTATAAGTAACTCATGCTTTTGTAAACAATCTATTATGTCCTTTGGGAGCTTGTTTGATGGGCATGTGGCCTTGTATTTATGATATTTGAATGCTTTCTTGTGGCTTAAGCTTGATAGCATGTTGGAAATACGATTAGATTTTGTTATATGCATGTTTATCAAACTATAGTGTCTCGAATAAATGGTATATCAATCTTGTTAAATTGTATAATTTATATTTTTGAGATAATGTGGTTCGAATCTTGTAGTGATAATTGTAATACCCTAAAACTCAGCATAGAAGAAATGTTGTTAATTAGATTTCTAAGACAATCACCTTTGGTATAGAAATTGAAAACTCAATTTAAAGCTAGGATTGAATTGAGTTTAAAAGAAAATTTAAATGTTTATTTCTGAAGGATTAAAATGGAGGTCTTGTAAACTTAGACAAATAATTGTAATGCTCTAAACAAGAACCTAAAAGTATGTGACATAATATCCAAGTTAAATTCCTTATAGTCATTATCCATTAGAATAATCAAATAAATTTGGGGCCTAAATGAAAGAGAAGTTTAAAAATGAGCCAATTTTAAAAAGGGGCTATTAATGAACTAGTAAATGTTCATAGTTTGCATGTAAAATTTGAATAAAATGAAGGAGTTAGACACATGTTAATTTGTTAAGAGAAACATGTGGCTTTGGGTAGTATAGTCGGCATTAAGGGGTATGAAGGAAGATGGATGAAATTTCAATTTTTCCTTCTTTCTCATTTCATTCTCCATAGCCAAAGGATTAAGGGGGAATGCAAGAGTTTCAATTGGAGTTAATTAGTGATCACTTTGGGTTAACATTTTGTTATCAAGGTAAACATTTTGTTTTCCTATGTAAAATTAAAGTACAGTGCTACATATGAATGTTTGTAATTAGAGATTTGCTTGAGAACTAGAGGGTTAAGTAGAACTATAGCAATTGTAGCGATGTGGTTAGACTCCATGATCAGTAATTTTGGGCTGTTGAAGTAGAATCGAAATTGTGTTTACTTGCTTGACAAATTTATAAACATAAATATATGAGTTCGATTAGCTCCTTGATGTGGTAATATGTTTAAATAGAGTAACTGAATATATATTGCTAAACTGAGGCTGTTTGTGATACATGTATATACTTGAAAAACTCAGTTGTATGATTTTAGGGGTGTTTTAGTGCCAATAGTCCAGTCCATAACTTAGAAAATTGTTTTTGTGTCAATATAATCTTGTAAAGGACTGATTTGAGAAGTTAAAATCAAAGAGAGGACTGGTTGAAAATATAAGAAATGGGGGTTGTTATAAGCATGAATATGTATGTATAATTATAAAGGAATAAATTTGTACTCATATAAACATTTGGGGATTATTTTAATATGTTTAAATAGAATGAACTGTTTTACTAAACTAAAAAATGTATAGGTGATTGTTCTAGTGTTCTAAAAGGATATAAGTAAAGAATGACTTTGATGCACATGTATAGGTGTTTGTCTCATAAAAGAAAGGAATGGAAGATTGGGAGAGTACTTGAGCATGTGCATATAAGTGGAGGAAAACGGGACTGTTTAGTGTAATTATGTAAACATGTATGATTGTTTTGATGTATGAATGAAAATACATATGACAGGGATTGTTTTTGTTTAGTTATGAACATTGTTGGATTGAAATTTATGTGTGTGTATTAGGTGCAATAGAATGGTTAATGTTGGACGTATTTGATGTTGAGGTGTGATCAATTAAGTTGTGCGTATATACATATATCGTGATTAGGAAGGGGAGGATGGCTTGAAGGCTAGAATCAAGATTTTTGAGAATATGTGAAAGTGAGGATTCAGGTATCCCGTAATGTCGGGATATAAGGTGAGAGTAGTTAAAGACTCGGGGAAGGCCTAGTGACCTCCCGAGCATTTCTTGTTAATTTATAGTTACATTTATGCGTCTTGAATTAGATACTCTATAAGCAAGCTCGGACTTGAGGTACGTCACTAAGTACTAACTATGATAATGTGCAAATCTTTTCATAATAAGTCCGTAGGGATTTATAATTGTGGATTATAATGGGGACTAAGTATAAAGTAGTTTAATAACCGATTAAATTAAGAAATCATTTGAACAAAAGAAAGTGAAACATGTGGTAAATTCATGAGAATCGAATATATGTGTATAGAATAATAGCACAATATATTGGGCGATATGATATGTTAGTTATGGATTGAGTGTGTTTGTCATGTCATGACATGTTAATATGAATAAGTATGTTTGGTCTTGTATTGGAGTTATGTTTAGTGTGAATCCTAATTGGATGACTTCATGTGCTTGTCGAGTACATCGAGGATAAGTAATGGATGATAAAGAACCTTGAAAATGAATTGAGAAACATGAATGGTGATGGTTCATATTATGACCTGTTCGAATAATAGAGATAATGTATTGAATGATAATTGATCGAACATTTGCTTAGTAAGGATGAATAACAGACATGGTTAAGCTTAATGTAAGCTTGTAACTGTAAGGTTAATAAAAGAAAATTTTATATGGTTCATATGATGGTGAACATGGTTATGATGATATACGATCAAATGACATGAGAAGAGAAAAATCCACATGAGGTGGATGTACTTGCCCTACATTGAAGGGGGTAAAGAAATTGTATATGACGCAATGTTATGAAGCTTTGCTCATTATGAATAAATATAAGAGGTTATATAATTCAACCTTGGTCTCGAGTCAGTCTTAGGTATAGTTGGCATGCCATAGGATCCATGAGCTCTGGTTTCGGGTTGGACTACGGTCCTTTATTTGGTGATAGTAGGAGGGAAGTTGTGTGGTCACTTGGTGACAATATAAGGAATTGACCGGTATTGTGAGAACTATTTCATGGGCGACAGTTGATTGGGGATTCAAGTACCTAGGCTAGATTCGATTCTCAAGGCTATGCTAAAAAGATAAATATTGTAACATCCTCAACCAGGCTTAGAAGAAAATCGGAGTTAAGAGCGTTACTGCAGAGAAAGCCGAAATCGGAACAAGAAAATTTCAAAATTTCTTTTTAACTTAATCATAGAGAAACAAGATGGTTGCTTGAGTCATATGAACTTTCTTGTCTATAGAAAAAGCACACTATTAAGCATTCTTTAATCTCCTTTCGATCTTTTCACATTACTCAAGTACCATACAAATACTATTAATTTTTTATTTCCTTATACCATTATTTATCTGATTCACAATCATACTATGATTAATCCATAATTCATGTGTTACATTACCATACTTGCACTCCTTTTTTATTAACAACCATGTGAATTATAAACCTTTATCAAAGACATGCCAATTAACAACTTATTACATGACATACCAAACCTTAGACCATTTTAAGATCATGAATTTAATACTCATAAGTTTAAAGCATCGATTCATATCGACAATGCCACTTTCACCTATAATCTATCTAACAAGCAACAACATATATATGTATATAGCATACATCACAAGCATCTATTCAGCAAAGAATCAAACATGTTTGTTAGTAATGGACTCCTTCGGTCATGATATATCATGATTCAATACGCTCTTAGAGGTTAATCATACTTACAGACTTCCACTAGGAGATGATATGATAGAGTAGCGCAATATTGGATTTGGAAGCCTTCAATCAAGTTGTTGCAAGAACTGGGAGCTCTAGACTCAATCAAGAAAAGTATGGGTAGATCTGAAAATTCAAGAGAAACTAGTTGGGGGTTTCTTGAAAATTTCAGATTCGGGGCTGGAAAATTAAAGAAAGAAAGACAAAATGAAGGATTAGATGATAAGAAATAAGAATATAAATAAAAAGATTAAAAAAGATTGTGAAAGAGAAAGGTAAAACAAATCTAAAAATTTCAGCTTTGTTTATGGAATTATGGAAGATGGTGTGAATGTTGAAGATGAAGATGGCTTGCGAATTGTTGATGTTGTTTTTTCCTTGGCACCCTCTTAGACTCAATTATCTAAGCAAGCAACCTCAAGCGGATCTAACCCACCCTCCTAGACGCGGTTATCTAGGCAAGCAAGAGCGTGAAGAATATCTCCCTCACAAGAACTCGTCGAACTTATGTTGAAGAAGACTTTGAAGGCACAAGTAATCAGCACTTGCAAAAATAAACTCACTAAATATTTCATAAATCAAAGAAAATATGTCTTACAATGATGGAGGCTTCATCATTTTATAGGTGAAGAATAGACAAAGTAATTTAACTTCCACTAAAATAAGGAAAACCTAATCCAATTAAAAATAATAAAAAAATAATAGCCTTTAAACTCCTTGTGCTTGTGTGGCAAGGAATAGGGTGATAAGGCAAGTGATAAGCTGATAAGGGTTGAGTGGCTGGTTCCTAAAGTATATAAAACCCTAAAAACATCAATTTAAATGATAATAAATATATTGGGCTAAGTTTAATTCGTCCAAAGCCTTATATGTTAGCTTTTGGGCTGAATTTTACAAAATCCCGTAATAATCTCGTATCTAGTTTTCTGCATGCGCAGTCTTCAGTAAATTAGACGTATCTTGAGTTCCTGATGTCTGATTGACGCGTTTCAAGATGCGTTGAAAAGTTAACTGAATGGCGGACAATTTGTTAGAAGACAACTTGACTCATAAATGCCCAGATCCAATCCGAAAACTCATCGCAAGTTGGATTGCTTTCTAGACTTTACAAACAGATTCAATTTCTTGTCCAAGTTGCACCGTTTTTTACCTCCTATGCGTGCATTGTTTTGGATTTTATTGTTTGCATCGAAAAAATTCAGCTTCTTGTCCAATATTAGTAATTTGACCCCGCTCATGCATGTATCATTCCCCCACTCCTCAAAAGGATTCGTTCTCAAATCTAAATCTGCAATGAGAGAACAATCACCAGCTTCAATTGAAAAGGCTTCTTTGTTGTATGTGGAGTGATCTAATTGAGCTCCTCTCAATGGTTCAACAAAATCCTGAAAAAATAAGATAGCACTACTCGAACATTTGTATGGATTAGTCAAAACAAAATCACTCGTCGCATTCTTTTTCTTGTCTTTTTCTTTTGGGCTCTGTGTGACTTTTATCTCATATGTATTTTCACTCACCAAATTTGGGTCGTTAATTTGACTTTTTTCACTCTCAGTCTTTTGTATCTCACATCCCATATTCCTCTCACAAAAATTATCATCATTGTACAATTTCTGTAGAGGAGAAAGTGTTTCTAACAGAATGATAGGACAAGAATCAAATGAAGGGTTAGAATTACACTTACTTTCTTTGTGGGGAGGTGATGAGAGTATAGCAAGTGGACCTACTACTTCACATGAGGGATTAGAAGCATTGTCATCTTGCCTAATGTGTTCATTATCGCTATCCTCTTGTTTGAGTGTTTGTGTGTTTTCAGTCAACATGTGGATTTTGGTCTTGGTTTTGTCCAGTGACTTGGATGTTTCAATTTTCTGCTTTGGTCTAATTGAGTCGAGCAAAGGTTTAGAAGAATTAAAATGAGATAAAGGTTGAGTGGTACCTCTATCATAGTGATAATTCTTCTGTCGATATCTTTGTCGATCTTTGATGCGTTTTTCGATTGTCATGGCGAATTGGAATGCCTCTTGAAGGGTGTAGTAGGTTTTGAGTTCAAGTACCTCATGAATGTTGTCATTGAGTCCGATAACAAACCTAGTCATTGTATCGTCTTCATCTTCTTATATGTCGGCTCTTTTCATCAATGATTCCATCTCATTGAAATACTCATCAACAGTTCTATAGCCTTGTCGGATTCTTTGTAACTTTTGTTTGATCTCCCGTTGATATAATGGGGGAACGAATTGTTCTCGCATGACTTTTTTAAGTTCTCCCCATGAGGTTATCTTGTCTTCTACATTGAGACGCCGATTGCGGACCAATTGGGGCCACCAAATGGATGCATATTCAGTGAATTCGAGAGTCAACAGTGGAACTTGATCCTCTTTGGGACATTGATAATGCTCGAATAAAAGATCAACTTGATTTTCCAGTCACAATAAGCATCAGGGTCATAGCTTCCTTGAAAAGGTGGTACATTGATCTTTGGTTTGGCTAAGCTGTTTGTTGCTCGTCTCGGCTCTGTGCGAGGATTGTGCCTATGTATGGGGTTTTGGCGTCTATTCTGAATGGGAACAAGATTTGGACGCCTAGGCTCTTCAGTATCGCTTGCAATAGTAGTGGTTTCTAATCTCCCAATGGTTTGAGTGATTGTGGTTACGACTGTATCGGTGTGCTCAAGCTTGGCTGCCAAAGAGGTTACATTCCATTCAAGTTTATTGAGAGTATCTAAAACTTCTTGAAGAGTCACTTCATGTGGTTCTTCGTCATTACTCATTTCTGACATCCTGAAACACTCAGGTTTAAAAAGGTGAAAAGCAAAAGAAAACTAGAAATCTCACTAAACACTCCAAGGAATAAATATTTAGCGAGGCAAGTAAACCGATCGTGTGCTCTTTAAAGACCTTCCTACCACAAGTCAACAAGTTACAATTAGAGTTTAATCCTAACAATGAGTCCTAATTGTACTAGGAGTCCAATGAAAGGCTTGACACCAATTGAATATAGTTGCAAGAAAGAAGGATTGTAATTCAACTTTTAGTCCTACTCACACCAGAAAAGAGAAGGTGTTAAATTGCGTAATAGAAGAAAGAAAAAGCACAACAAACGAACTTAAGAAACTAAGAGTAGAAAAAAATTAGTAAAGAAAGATGATAACCCAAAACCCAAAAACAACTTGAAGAAAGAAATTCAATGTTGAATCCACTTCAATGTGATGCTTGTGGTGGTTGATGATGGTGATCTTGATGATTCTTGATGGTGGTTGGTGGCTAGGTATGAGCTTTCTCACTTTTCTTTATTTTCTTTTCTTTTTTTTTTTTTTTTCTCTTTTTTTCTTTTTACAAGGTAAATAAACTGAAATTAATGAAAATTGAAGAAAAAATAATGAAAATAGGGTTAAAGTAGGGGGAAAACCCTAATTTTGCTGAAACTTTATCCACTTCGTTCGAGGTGTTCTCGAAGTCCAAAAATTCTAAAATTTTGTGTGGTGACTCCTCTAATGGTGTAGATCTGATCTGGAAATTTTTAGATCAAAATTTACTCATTTGGTTTTGACGAATTTTCCCTAATTTTTGAGTTTTTTTCCCCCAAAACGCCAAAATTATTGTCAAGAATCGTCCCAAATCTGATACCAAATAATAGAGTAGCGCAATATTAGATTTGGAAGCCTTCAATCAAGTTGTTGCAAGAACTAGGAGCTCTAGACTCAATCAAGAAAAGTATGGGTAGATCTGAAAATTCAAGAGGAACTAGTTAAGGGTTTCTTGAAAATTTTAGATTTGGGACTGGAAAATTAAAAAAAGAAAGACAAGATGAAGGATTAGATGATATGAAATAGGAATATAAATAAAAAGATTAAAAAAGATTACGAATGAGAAAGGTAAAACAAATCTGAAAATTTCAGCTTTGTTTATGGAATTATGGAAGATGGTGTGAAGGTTGAAGATGAGGATGGCTTGCGAATTGTTGATATTGTTTTGTCCTCGGCACCCTCTTAGACTCAATTATCTAAGCAAGCAACCTCAAGCGGCTCTAACCCACCCTCCTAGACGTGATTATCTAGGCAAGCAAGAGTGTGAAGATGATCTCCTTCACAAGAACTCGTCGAACTTATGTTGAAGAAGACTTCGAAGACACAAGTAATCAGCACTTGCAAAAATAAACTCACTAAATATTTCATAAATTAAAGAAAATCTATCTTACAATGATGGAGGCTTTATCCTTTTATAGGTGAAGAATAGACAAAGTAATTTACTTCTACTAAAACAAGAAAACCTAATCCAATTAAAAATAAAAAAAAATAACAGCATTTAAACTCCTTGTGCTTGTGTGGCAAGAAATAGGGTGATAAGGCAAGTGATAAGCTGATAAGGGCTGGGTGGCTGGTTCCTAAAGTATATAAAACCCTAAAAACATCAATTTAAATGATAATAAATATATAGGACTAAGTTTAGTTCGTCCAAAGCCTTATATGTTAGCTTTTGGGTTGAATTTTATAAAATTCCGTAATAATATCGTATCCAGTTTTCTGCATGCGCAGTCTTCAGTAAATTGAACGTATCTTGAGTTCCTGATGTTCGATTGATACGTTTCAAGATGCGTTGGAAAGATAGCTGAATGACGGACAATTTGTTAGAAGACAACTTGACTCAGAAATGTCAGGATCCCATTCGAAAACTCGTCGCAAGTTGGATGACTTTCTAGACTTTACAAACAGATTCAATATCTTGTCCAAGATGCATCATTTTTTACCTCCTATGCGTGCATTGTTTTGGATTTTATTGTTTGCATCAAAAAAATTCAGCTTCTTGTCCAATATTAGTAATTTGACCCGCTCATGCATGTATCATGATACAATCCACATTTAAGCATCACTCAATTTGCATACACTTATAATATCAATTTCCACATAACTTATACATACATGGCAATTCAATTATACATCATTATATAGATCATACAATGATTTATTGATTCGTTCTGTTAGCTAAGGACCCATTTCAACATGATATTAGGTTAGGTCAAGACTTATAAATCGAATATTATACCTTTATGATTTGTCCTTCAAGCCTCCATTAGAAAGGTACATGCACAATAATGCTTACATTATAATATTACATATTAAAGTATTATACAATACATAAAATACATTTCATATAATAGACAAGTATTGTGCCACCATCCTAGGAGTAAACTATCTAAGATAGTTTCCAACTCTATAGGAGCTTCGAACCCAGACTTGTAATTCTTAACCACAACAGAAATAGCACACTTCGTTATCCTGCAATGCATGACATGGAATGCATTAGGCTTACCTAGCCTAAGTGAGGTAGTAATATCAAAGTATTTATACATGAATCTTAAAGAATCATGCATCCAGATGCACAATTATATATTAATGTTATTTTTGTCTTAACTTAGCTTATAGATTTTATGCTATACAGTAGCTTATCCAAGCTTCATTTTACAATAAGTTGATCTTGTTAAGATCAACTTGGCATATTGAAGTCTTCTTGAGACTTGATAACTATCCATAAATTTTTGATTCTTTGTTAACATTGTTAGAGCTTTCAGAATGACAATGCTACTCAGATCTTTCAGGGATTATTAGAGCTTTAAGGCCTTTTTTAGAATTGACAGAGCTTATCAGGGTCTTCAGGGCTTTCCAGAATGCTATCAATATCTTTTATGTATTCTTATTTGTTTTCTCATTAGGTTTGGGTCTTTTACTTGTTTGCCTTGGATCACTATTGGTGATGAATAACATTAGTTCAAGCGATACTTAGCTCAGAGCACATAGCAGGGGCTAATATAGAAACATATCAAGAGGGTGTCCCCTAAGCATTTGCTTAAACAATAGTACCAAAGGTACTAAAAGATCCTTTGATCTTAATAACAAGAGACTGTAGTCTAAACATTTCAAGCACTATCCAATAGATCTGAAGTCTTCCATTTTTCGAGGCAACTTATATGTTTTATCTTAATTTTGTCATTCGGGAAGTTGCTTATTGTACAAGTAACTTTACTTTTAAAGTTAACAGGGATTTCTTAGGTTACAAGTAACCTTGCTTATTTCTTTATTTTAGTAGCTTATAATATCATTCAAGCTTCCTTACTTCTTAACTCCTTAGAGTTAATTAATTAGTCTTTCATTGTAAATCTTATTGCCATTAGTTAGTAAGTTAATCCAGGCTTATTACAAGTACACAGTTCTTATCAATATCAAAGACATTCCATAGCCAATCATTCAAGCATAGCAAGGCATTTTAAACACAACAATTGCAATATCATTTGAATCAAAACATAAATGCCATGCTATGAATGTATGCTCATCATCAATTAGCTCTATTTGAGCCTTTTTCACAATGTGTATGTAATGCATCTCATTCATAATCAATCAATACATAATCTTAACAAGTTAGACATCGAGATAACTCCGCGTTACCCGAAACTCTAGTGACTACACTCACCTGTTATCCTAACATTATGGGATACCTGAACAACAAATAATCCTAGCTCCCAACCGACTTCTTTTAATGTCCCATAGCAAGGTGCGTACCTCACAAGAATAACACATCATTAAAAACTAATTCGATTCATTCCATATATAAAACAATCCCCTTTATTTAAATTCCCAAAAACAGTCCATATACTTTCAATTATACTCAAAACAGTCCATTATACTTGTTTATACACACAAAACAGTCCATCTTTTCATACATATGTGTTTTATACTCAAAACAGTCCACTTTTAATTATCATGCCAGAACAGTCCATGTAAACATGTATATACAATCCAGGATAGCATTACATATGTGTACAATTTACACACTCAAAACAGTCTATGTAAACATGTATATTTTATACACTAAAACAGTCTATGTAAACATGTATATTTTATACACTAAAACAGTCCAACATTAGCACGTATACACATTTCGGGGCAGCGATACATACATGTATATTTTATACACTAAAACAGTCCAACATTAGCACGTATACACATTTCGGAGCAACAATACATACATGTATATTTTATACACTAAAACAGTCCAACATTAGCATGTATACTCATTTCGGGGCAGCAATACATACATGTATATTTTATACACTAAAACAGTCCAACATTAGCACGTATACACATTCCGGGGAAGCAATACATACATGTATATTTTATACACTAAAAGGGTCCAACATTAGCATGTATACACATTTCAGGGCAGCAATACATTTATTTGTATGCAATTCTGTATCCTGTTTTTAATATATGCATTTAGGTGAATCTAAACAATACATTTTTCACTCTTATAAGCACAAAACAGAGCAGTCCCATGTTCATTTTCATTTTTATCCAACATACAATTTAATTCAAGCTTATAGACACCAAAACCAGGCAGATTACATACACCTTCATTAGACTACTTAAAACAGTCCATATAGGTACCAAAAACAGTCCTTTAACAATGCTAAAACAACCCTATATCATTGCAAAACATTTTCCAGGTTTAGTTCATATATAACATCCCCCAATTAGGTTGTAGAACAGCATTTAAACAATTTCAAAACTGCCTTTATTTATTCAAA
This sequence comes from Hibiscus mutabilis, assembly GCA_019671005.1. Lineage (NCBI taxonomy): Eukaryota > Viridiplantae > Streptophyta > Magnoliopsida > Malvales > Malvaceae > Hibiscus > Hibiscus mutabilis. The sequence continues at coordinate 23,817,441 of CM033735.1, read as the reverse complement.
AACAGCACCTCTTTTTTTTAGACTTACAAATCAGCCCTTATTAACTTAGATTCTGCCTCTAAATGACACAAATCAGTCCCTATTTTAGTGTAATGTAGCCCCCTGATTTTCCAGCAATGTAAATCAGCCCTTAACTTCCTTATAACTCATTTTTGTGAACAAAGCAACCTTCAATGTTTACAAGCATGCTAAGCAGCCCCAAGATTGTCATTTAGAATTTATCACATTTTCATATCCACCACTCTTCTCATTTCACATTTTCACGAAACCATAGCAATAGTCTATAAGTACACATACATATCATTTGGTTGAACCTATGACTCATAACATAGATTAAATTCTCAAATTTCAGTAACTTACTAGAATATAAACATCATTCGAGAGCATCCAAATTTATCAAACAACATGTTACTCACATTCAAGCAATATAATCCATATCAACCATTTTTTTCACAATCTATAAACATGAATATTTCCACCAATTTTATGCATAAATAACCTAAACCTTTAGAGATATCATAACACCTCAATTTCTAAGATTGAGAGGGAGAGAAATTTACCTTCTCTATAGAACATCTAAGTTTTCTTCAAGATCTTAACCGGTTGTGCCTATTTCTTCATGAAATTCCGATTTCCCTCCATTACCCTCTAGTTTTGCTTCCGTCAAAACCAAGGAAGAAGATGACTTCCCCTTGGTTATCACATGGCCGAAACTTGTGTACACCTTGCTCTTCAAAAGAGTGACAAATGTACACACCCTTATATTAGTATTAAATTAGCATGCAAATATAAGAGTTTAAAATTACTCATTTTCATCCTTAGTCTTTTAGCTTCCTTGTTTCTAATTTATTCAATCCGATCCTAAGTTTTCAAGTAGCTACCACTTTGCACATTTAAAAGACTTCTTAGGTAACAAAAGTAATAACATTCTTCTAGGCCTAATTTTAAAATATTACAAATATGAATTGTATTATAAAAGAACGAGAAAGTATAATAACTTGTTTATCAAGTAAAGTGTTTCTAATGGTATTGCTTAATAATCTAATAAGAGGAAATGTCTTGAATTAAGCTTGTAATCTAATGTAAAATAGTGGTATAATTCATCCGAGTTGATTAAGGTTACTTGTTTATTGAGGGTTTGATTTAGACAATTTCCTTGAGAATCAATAACTCATGTTAAGCTAATTGATGTTTGTTGTCTTGGGTAACAAGTCTTCGAATGGATGCATTAATCAAGATGAGTGTGACAATGTCTTGCTTTGATTTTTATAAGTCATGGTGGTAACTTGTTTATTAAGCTTTGTAATGATAAAGAAATTTGAATACCCTTAATGAATAAACATGTATTCATGTGTATGTATGATTCGAATAGGATATATATATGATGTAATACCCTAAAATATGACTTAGAATTTTTTATACTAATCTGAATGTGGCTTGATTGATTGAAGTGTTTCTTAGAATAATTATTATGAATCTAAATGGTTGAATTAAAATTTTATAGTTGTTACACAAGGGCTTGGGACTAGATTGAATAAGGAGAAACTTGTGTAGGCCAAAAGCAAAGGACTCAAATGATCTAATAACCAAAATTGAAGGTTGCATGGAAACATTTCTTATAACCAAGGACTAGGACACTTGTCCATGTTTGGTCAAGCTTGGGATTAGGAGTGATGACTCGGCATAGTGAGGAATTAAGGAAGAAACAATTTTTCTTCTCCATCTTTCCTAATTTCCACCATGAAAACCGAATAGGGAGAGAAAGAGAAATTAAGAGTGAGAGAGCTTAAATTAGATTAGATTAACTCATTTTAGTGAATCTTCCACACGTGAAAGCTTGTTAGAAAGGTAACCATTTCGATCTCTTTGCTATTTGGTGTAATTAGGCTTGATAATTCAAAAATGTATGTAAATAGATTCATGAATTTTGGCTTGCATGAATGATAAACTTGTGTATGGATTCTTGGTAGAAAGGTCATGTGTAGTATAGTTTGAATGGAAGACTTGTGATTATTAATAATATGGGAAATTTTGTTTCGAGTGAGCTTGCTTATAATCGAAACTGTCGAGTAGTTATACATGCAGTATAGAAACTATTTTTGTGTCAAAAAATAGGATAAAATACATGTAACCGGACTGTTTAAGCAGAATGTATACATGTAAAATGGGGGGAAGATTGTTTTTGCACATAGTGTAGGCGGTCATTGTGGATTTGAAACTGGGGGAAACATGTTTTGGTGTTAGTAGGACAGTCTTAAGTAAAGGACAAGAATAATTAAAAATATATAGTTTTGAATGTGAATAAGTGTTTAAAAGGAACCGGGCAGAATTTCATATATAAGAATCAAGAAGGACTGTTTTGAAACAAGCATTGGTATAATTAGGAGTAAGCCTTGAGATATATTTATATAATGGAATGTTAAGTGAACGATACATGGATATAATTAAAGGGGCACTATTTTAAAAAGTTTATTATTGTGATAAAAAGGATTTAGGAACAGATTGTCACTTCTAGAAGTCTTAGGAGGCTAATTGAAGTATGTATTAATATATTGTAGTTAAAGAACTGTTATGTAATTGTATTAATACAATTGAGACTGCTTTTGAACCATTAAAACAGTTGGAAGACTGTTTTGGGAGAAAATAAATAGACTAAATGATGTCTAAAGTGTTTACAAGTATATATTTGTACTTGTGAACATAAGTGGACTGCTTTTGTTATATTTTAAGGCTACTTAAAATTTGGATATAAGGAAAGACTTGTAAAGACTTGGGGACTACTATCACTAAAATGAGCTATGTTATGATCTTTAAAGATTGTTTTGGATAATTGGAACTATCATAGGTATAAGAACATGAGTACACATGGAAAGGAAACTGTTATAGTTGGTTAAGAAGTTAGAAAGGGGCTGTTTAATGCATAATTACATGTTAGTTTTATAACTAATACTGTTTCAATTATAAGGTAAATAGTAAGGCTTTTTAATCATGAATAAGTAAGAATAAATATGAAAAGGGACTGTTGTGCAAATTTGAAGTTAGGGGTTGCTTTGTTAAATATAAGAGACTTTTTTTTAGAACTTGGACTGTTTTGCACAGTTTGGTAGACTGTTATGTGTGCATTAGTAAACACTTATATTTGGACTGTCATGAAGCATATATGCACTGTTTTGGACATGAATTACTGAGTTAACAACTGTGCAGAATTGATTTAAAACAGTGCAGTATCGAGTCAAAATAGTGCAGAATTGAGTTTAAAATAAGCAGTTTCGAATGTTATAAAATGCAGTCTTGATAAGCAGTTTCGAATGTTATAACAGTGCAGTCTTGTATGTTAAAACTGTGCAGTCTTGTATGTTAAATAGGTGCAGTTTGGCATGTTTAAATAGTGCAGTTTCAAATGGTAAAATAGTGCAGTTTTGAATGATAAAAACAGTGCAGTTTTATAAATATATAATTTGAGCAGTTTTTATTATGCAATTTGGTATGTGTGCAGTGTGCAATTTGAATTAAACATGAGTGGACTGTTTTTGATGCATAGTGACCATGTGATATATAGTTGGGCAATTTGGTGCAGATATAAGTGTGTTATGGGCTGCCTTGTAGATTGAATAGTTGGAATTGGTTTTTAAATGATATGTTATTTTTTGAGGTACTTGTTGATAAGGAGGGGAAAGAGGGGTGAATCATATGGAAGCTAGAAGTGAATGAGGTTCAGGTATCCTGTAATGTTGGGATAAGAGGTGAGTGTAGTTGCATTTACGTCGGGTGACACGGAGTCACTCCGATCTTTATTTCGAATGAATTATGGTACTAAATGTGAAGATATGAATCATACATGGTTAGTTGCATAAGGCTCATCTAGAGCATATGGGATCGGGGTTACATTCATGGCATTGTAATGTAAGTGTCACATGTGCATCATGAATGCATTATATGTTTGAGCAAGATTCTTATTTACTTGTGAATTGATGTATGTTATGTTTAATCTTTGCTTTGAATTGAGTAATGACTCTCAACTATGGAAAGGTTAACAAATAGGAATCGTGTGAAAACCCTAAAGCTATAAGAAATCATACTTCAAGAAAGCTAAATACTTAGCTTGCTAAAAGACACTAAGTAAAGAACCGAGAAGATTACTTGAATCATAAGGCATTGAGTAAATGATAAGCAAGATTACTTGTTCAATAATACACTTTCCACTATCAAATATAAGATAAGATATCTAAGTTGCCTACAATGGAAGCCCTTGGACACATTGGTATGATACATGGTATACTTTGGGACTACGGTCCATGAGCTACGGCTCGGGGGACGCCCCATTTATATGTGATATGTATATTGGCGACAGTATGAGGTAACGGGGGAGATGTATGGAGATTGGCGACATTTGGTTGGATAGTGAGAAGTTTAGGATTGATATGTTCAGTCACTAGCCATTGGTATGTGCTTTGAGCTATGTGTATTATGGACCTATAAGGTTAAACACGTACCAATGTTATTCATGACCAAATGCGATCCAAGGCAAACTTTGTAAAAGACATGAACATATGAGAAAACAAATAAGGGTAACAAAAGATTCATGAATGTGATATGAATTATAAAAAGGTTCTTGGTGAGCATGATCCATGTAAAGGCTCTTGGTGAGAATGATCCATGAAAAGGCTCTTGGTGAGCATGATCCATGATAAGGCTCTTTGTGAGCAAGAAAATAAACTAAGCTTAATCCTTGAAAGGAAAACTCGAATAAAGTATGAAAGATCTTAAACTCAATATAAACTTTCAATAATATTAAAGTTAATGCTTAAACTAGCAAAACTTTAACTTGAATATTATGTTTGTTATCTTTTTGACATTACTACCTCACTTAGGCTGCTATATAAGCCTAATGCATTCATTATCGTACATTGCAGGTTCTTTAGAAGCTTTGTATTTGATCGGGTTCAAGAGTGACAAGTTGCACTCCAAGACTTTGTTCATTGCCTTGTTCTTTTAATAAAACTCCTAGGATGGTGGCACTTTGTATTTGTCTACGAATCTAGCTTTAACTATTGTTATGTAAATATAAAAAGGGGATGTTATCTTGGTATATCATTGCTTGGTTGGTGAATGCCGAATATGCTTGAATAATTCGAGTAGAAGATGAATGCTTATGGGGATAAATGATTTGAATGGTTAGTCAAATGCCTTGGATGATTGGTTGAGTTGAATGATTGAATAATTTAGCATGGTTAATTAAATTGTTAATGGGTAATTATTTGTTTGTGGTGTGTCTAATTGGTTAATGTGAGGCCATGGATAAATATCTTGGTTAAATATTAAATTGAATATATATCTATAGACATGTATAAATGATGTTAAGACTAGCTATGACGAATATGATATGGCACTTTATTTTATCATGAGAGTAACATACACGTATGTTATGAGTATGTAAAATAAGCAACTTATGCACATAGTTATTTAGGAGAAAATGAATATGTCTTTGTAATCCCATGAAATTATTGATTGCCTATGTGTGATTAATTAGGTAGAAGGGCATGCCTTAGAGTTTAGAGCTCATTGTGTACGGGTGGACTACGATCCAGGGCTAAGGCCCCTATTTGGCAACAGACAGAGGGTACGTATGTGGTCTTTGGCGACAGTAGGAGGGTTGACCAGCACTACGGTGCATCTTGTGGAGACAGTTAGTTGGAGACTCAATTACCTATACAAACTAAGTACCAAGGGGGTTCACAATCCTACATTACATGATACTTGTCTTGAATGCCATGAACTTGTATGTTACTTGACTTGAAAGCATGACTCCTTGATTTCTTGTTTTGCAAGTATGTGTGCTTGATTCATGAATTATGACTTCTTGTTGCTTGTACTTGTGGCCGAATGCTTGACATCCTTAGATAGGATAATCTTGTTGTTTGAAAGCCTAGTTAAGACCACTCTTGATGCTTGAAAGACTAGCTAAGATCACTCTTGATGCTTGAAAGCCTTAGCTAGGTCTACACTTGATTTAAAAGACATGAAACTTGAAATAACAAATGGTTAGAGTTAGTACTACCTCACTAAGTACATTATTGTACTTATCACTCTTGTTTCATTCTTCCCAACCTACAGGATAAAGGATATGAGTTTGCTTGATTTTAAAGCCTACTACCTTGAACAAGAAGCAATACACTCAAGTCGCCTAAGTATGATTTCATACTTATTTTGTATATCTCCTAGAATAGTGGCACTAGATGTATATAGATAGCTTGATCATGCATTTCGAAACTTGTGTGTATTAAACTTGATAGGCCTACCTATGTTATGTATATAGTATCATGTATGTAATGAACTTAGATAACATGTAATGGTTGAATGTTGCTGCGCATTTGTTGAATAAAGGTAGAATGTGATGAACCATGTGGATCCCCTTCATTCGAATGCATGAACCTAAAGGGTAGCTTGAGTGTAATTATACCTTGATGATTGTGTTATGTATGCTTGTAATTGTTGAATGTCGAATGCATAGGTATGGAAATAAGCTTGAATAGAACTAGTTTCATGCTATTGTATGGTTAGATAATCTTGCTTAGTAAATAAAGAATTGAGTTGTCTAAATGTATACAAGATAAGGAACTTTGAATTGAATTAGAAACATGTAACACTAAGGTAGTTCGAATAGGATAGGCAACAAAGAATAAGTGTTGCAAAATGAACCATGAAAGTAGTAACTTGTAATGTAAGCATAAAATGAATTAAACATAGTGACCTATACGAATGGATAGTTTGGAATAAGATTCAATTGTATGGTTACTTGCATGACAAGTAATGTATGAATGGTTACCTATGCCTTGTTTGAATGCTTGTTCCTTCTTGCTTGCCTAGTTTGATTGTCCTTGATAACATGAGATTAAGTATGAGCTTACTTGTTAGCTAAGTAGGATTGCTTGCTTGTTCTTGATGTCATTCGAATGCCTTTGATGATTTAAGAGTCTAATGTGAATTGCTTGTATGTTAAGTAAGCATGAATGTTTGATTGTCTTGTATTGCTTGTCATGTCCTTGCTTGTTTGTTAAGTAACGCTTCCAAACTGGGTTACTACTACCCGGGTAGGGGGTGCTACACTGACTTTGCTTTGACAAAAGATGAAACTTTTCTTCTTTTACTCTCAATTATTAACCTTAATTGACGTATTCGTTAGGTAGTGGAGGTGCTACTTCCTTATGTTGTGTTTGCTTGGGTGTTTCTCTTCTTGTTGCTTTTTTGGGAAACGCCCTGCTAAATTTTTTATGCCAAACAAATTTCTTGTTGAGATTTGAATCATAAGGAGTGGAGTGATTTGAATAATCTAGAATTGTTTGCGCTTTTAATTTCTTTGCAACTTGTAATAGGTTATTTTGTGCCTTTTTAGTTAGCTTGGTGAGTCAGTGGAGTTATATAGTGGAAAGTTATCTGACTTGGCATACGTAACCTCTGCCATTGTTGTGATCTAATTTGGCTTGTCAAGAACTTCTCATCTTTTATTTGTGATGAAGTTTTTCTATTGTTTGTTGTGCTCACACAGTGAACTAGTTTGTGCCGCCTGGGACGCCTCGGTAATGCTATTAGCGTTCCTATAATATTATGTTTAACAATAATGCCTTCGGACCAATAAGAATAAGATTCTCTTATTTATTCGTGTGTTCTCTTAGATACCAGCGTATATGAGGAGCTTTAGATGTGGGTCTAAGGCATTGGTACTGTGGATAGTTGTGTAAGATAAGATAGATGCTTGTTACTTTAAGAAGTAGAAATACTATGTGTTTCCACTTCGCTTGTTACTTATTGGTTTAGTTTTTCGTCCTTGGTATTTATTGGCTCTTTGCGGCGATTTAGACAATTTAAGGTGGGTCATGATGAAAGAGGGAGTTCACATAGTGTTAGTTGAGCAGTAAAATATGGTAATATTGAATTTATATTTAGTTTCTAATTACCTATATATATAATGTGATATAATTACTAAAAGCAAATCAAATCTAGGCATACTGCAATATGTGGGGTTTGGGACTTTTTTCTAGAGAACAAGTCTCACGAGCAATAGTTCTAAATTTCTCCACAACCTTCTCATTGTACTCTCTTAACAAATGTTGCATTCGTCCTCTGATATATTCTTGTTGTTGTCTAAGCTGCTTTAGTGTGATGGATATACTTCTCCATGAGTTTTAGTCTACTCTGCATGTTGGCTAGTTGGTTGCTTCTATCCTGAAAAAGAGGGGGTTTCTTCTTCCACTTCTTTTTTACTGTTCTCCTCCTCCATACATTCCTCCATGATTTCTCCTGTTGGAGGTCATTCTTTGTTGTTTCCTGAGAATTGGACTGAAAGAGTGAAAGGTCCACTTTCACCGCACCAACTGTTGATTGCGAAAGTGAACTGGAGTCAGATACAGAGGTCTGAGGTGGTCAGGATGGTTGTTTAAGATTGGAGCCTGTACATTGCTTTTGTTTTCATGGGCAATGGCGTCTGGAACAGAAGATCCTATTTCCTCTTGTTTCATGTCCCATTTTATATTACTTGAATAGGTGTCATGATCAGGTTGTCGTGGCGCATTGATTGGACTGGTTATGACTTGACGTCCTAGGTTCGCTTTGTCATTTGTAGGGAGCACGTGTGTAGTCACGTGGTTGCTGGATGTGATGCGAAGTTGTTTGTAATCTTGCTCATTTACTATAGATTGTAAAGGGTATCACGCAGTTCGTGGGTGATCCTATGCGTTGTGGTTCATGTGCGTTGTTACGCTAATCGCCGGATGTCCCATGTGTTACGCTGTTCTGCAGTCTTATTTATCCTGGTCTCGACACATGGCAGTAGGTGTTTATAGGTGCTAACAAGGTTAAAGTCATCCTTCACCTATAAAATGATGATGTTTTCTTCATTATTTTTCAAATTTGATTGATTAAATAAAGTTCTCTTTTGAGTTCATACTTACAAGAAATTTATATTGTGTTTTAGAAGCAAATCGATTTTTAAATTCTTCGGTATTTTCTTTTGAGGATCTTTACACTCAGATTTGCCTATCAAATGTTGAGTATGAGGGACGATTAGAGTCATATATCACGGAGGTTAGCTAGTCAATCGCAACTAGGAAAGTTCTACGGGACATCTACCAAACCACAATTCATCTTCATCATCTACCTTCACGTTATCTTCTCATTCTTCCATATTAAAATATAAAATTTTCATAGTTGAATTACCTATTTTTATTTTTTTATCTTTTTTAATCTTCTGTTTCATATTCTTCTTATTTAACATCTACTATAACTTATTCATCAAATTTCTTTAACTTTTGTTTCTTAATTTCAGATTTTTCAAGAAACACCCAATTCTTTGTTCTTAAATCTCAAGAACAATCTTAAACCATTCTTGATCAAGTTTAGCGTATAGGATTGCTTGCAAACAACTTGATTCATGATTCCACATCCAAGGCAAGCACTCATATCATTTGGTATCATATTGGGATGATTCTTGGGGAAATTTTTGATGTTTTTGAGTGAAAAAGTTGAAAAATGAGAAAAATCACAAAAATCAAATGAAAAAATTTTGAGTCCAAATTTTCCAGATCGCATCTACACCATTGGAGGAGCCACCACACAAAATTTCATAATTTTTGGACAACGGGGACATCTCGAATGAAGTGGATAAAGTTGCTACAAATTTTAGGGTTTTTCGGGTTTTCTGATTTTTTTCATTCTTAACTATTTGTTTCCATTTGAATCATTGAAGAAAGATCTGGTAACCTTTGAATCATTGATGGCAGCCATACAAGGTTTGAATAAAAGGCTAGATATCCATGAAAGGGTTGTGCAAAACATCACGACAAAGTAGAATGTTCCACAAGAACTAGTGCACGCAAGATTGAAGGATGATGAAGAAATTTTTTCTCCTAAAGAACATGGGGAAGACGTTACCATCGACAGTATAACCTTACCTAATGATGAGGAAATTGTAACACCCCAAATCTTAGCTTAGAAGTATTGGAACTAAATTGTATAAATTGATAGCTTAATTGAATTTAGAATTAAGCTAAATTGAATAGTCAAGGGCCTAATTAAAAGAATGAATGAATTAAGTGACTAATTTAAAAGTGACTACATTGAATTAAAGGAGAAAGATAAGGCTTGCATGATAAATTTCATGAATCTCTTATTTGCCTTTGACTAATTACATGATTAGTAACTAATTGAGGGTTAGTTTAGTAAAATCCTAATTCCACTAATGTGGATAACCATGTTGCCATCTTCTCCATTATCCCATTGTTGGCCGAATAAGAGAGAAGAAATAGTGAGATAAAAGCTTAGAAAATTAAGCCATTTAAGAAGGAATTAAGCTTGCATGTGTAGGAAATTTTCATTGAAATTAAGCTAGAAGAAAAGTAAGTATGATTCTACTTGTGTTTAATTGAATAGGCAACTATATTGTTGAATTGGACTGTTTTTGATGGTTATAGATGGAATTAGACATTGAATATGTTGTTAGATGATTAAATGATTGTAGAATTATGCAAAATTGAAGAATGAACATTAGGTACATGCTAGAAATTATGTGTTCATGCTAGAGTAATAACCTAGGTTGCTGGAAAATTGAATTGTGATATTGAAGTGGGAATTGAATTAATAGAACTTAAAATTGAGCTATAGAATTAATGAATTGATTATGATCATGAATAGTAATGTAAAGAAGGTGTTAAACAAATTGAATTGTTAGCTAACAATGCTGGAAATGAAGGATAAAAGCATGAACATAGTTATGTAACATAGAAACTGTTTTGTGGAGTTGAAATTGAGTAAATATGAAAGATTAGGCATTGTAACCAACTTGCCCTGTTTTGACATCCTTGTATAATGGATTAAAATTGACTTAACATGTTAGGATATCATATGAAATGAATTATAGGGACAAGACATTGGTTAAAATGAATTAAAGGCATTAAAATGTAATTAGATGCAATCTGCCAGAATTGCTCTGTTCTGGGCAGTCACTTTGAAAATTCACCAAATATTGTATAGATTGAATTCAGGGCTAAAGTTTTAATGACATGATCCTTATAATGTCTATTTTCATTAGGTTAAAACAGAATTGAAAACTGGGTCCTATAATGAAAACTGTAAATAGGAATTGTTGGACAGTGCAAACTGTTCAGGCAGTGTAAATGCTATGTCTTTGAACAATAAACTGTATTAATTGGTTAAGAAATAAAATGCAATTTTTACATGGTCTTATAGGAAATTTATTATCTTTCCAACGGTGTATAGAAATCAAAATTCCGACGTACGGATTAAAAGATATGGTCATTTAAAGAGACAGTGTGCAAACTGCCATGCAACAGTGTCCTGGGCAGTTTGGGACTGTTTTTGCACCTAAATGCAAATTGCTTCCAAAACAGTTTTGGGACATTGTAGTCTGTCCAGTTATGCTTTAAAATGAATTAATAACAATGTGGAGATAAATTGGTAAAAAAATGCTTAAAAGGAAGTATAAAAATAGTAGCTAAATGTTAGGTACATTGTGACAACATTGCTACTATGATTGTATGATATATTGTACTTGTTTTGATGAAATGTGTATGTGTTATACTTGCTAGACCAATGGCAGCAAATTGAGGAAGAAAAAGGAAATCATTCAAGGGCTAAGAACAAGGGGATAGCCATACAAGATAATTGCTAGCTTGCTTGGATTGTATTGTGAGTGTAGTTATCTTTAGGGTTAGGACTAGGTCCTAACCATTGCATTCTTATTACATTCTTGTCATGATAATGAATCTAAGCATGAACTTGACTTAATAAGGGAATGATGATTAAAGATACACATGAAACATGATCCTAGTCTTATGTACATGCCTATTTGAAATGCTTATGCATGATTAGTGATAGCTTGGTTGCTTGTATGAGCTATGATGCAACATGATTGAATGCAAATGACTTGGTTGAGATAAGATTATTATCTCAATTTGATGAAATGGATCTTGAAACCACTGACTTGTGAGCTAAGGTTAAATAGCCTAAGGGCTTAACATGAATTGATGTTGTTTGACACGAACATGATCTTGAACTTGATAACTTGAATGATTGGTAATTCGAACAACCTTGGTAGCTAGTTGGATTAGGTAGAAAGGTACGCCTTAGAGTCTAGAGCTCATTGTGTACGGGTGGACTACGGTCCAGGGCTAAGGCCCCTATTTGGCGACAGACAGAGGGTAAGTATGTGGTCTTTGGCGACAGTAGGAGGGTTGACCAGCACTACGGTGCATATTGTGGCGACAGTTGGTTGGAGACTCGATTACCTATACAAACTAAGTACCAAGGGGTTGTTTAATGAAATAAACAATGAAATAAGATTCAATTATACATGATACTTGTCTTGTATTGCCATGAAATGTATGTTGCTTGATTTGAAAGCATGACTCATTGGTTTCTTGTTTTGCAAGCATATTATTTGATTTATGAATTATGATTTCTTGATGCCTAATCTTTATGGCCGAATGCATGCTATCCTAAATAGGATATTCTTGATGATTGAAAGACTAGATAAGGTCACTCTTGATACTTGAAAGACTAGCTAAGTCTACTCTAATGCTTGGAAGCCTTAGCTAGGTTACACTTGACCTAAAAGACATGAAACATGAAATAACAAAATGGATAGACTAGTTACTCTCACTAAGTACATTTTTGTAATTATCACTCCTCTTTCATTCTTCCCAACCTATAGGTTAAAGGATTCAACATTGCTTGATCTTGAAGCTTGATTCCTTGAGCAAGAAGCATCTTACACAAGCTTTGTTAAAGTATGATTCCATACTTGTTTTGTATTCTCCTAGAATGATGGCACTAGTTTGTATCTAAGTAGCTTGAACATGCATTTTGAAGGGTTGTTTATAATGCTTGATAGCCTATCTATGATTTGTATATAGATTAAGGTTTGTAATGAACTTAATTAACTTATATGGTTGAATGATGCTGCACATATGTTGATGGAATGACTTAATGTTAATCTAGCTATCTTGATAAATTTTATATGCTATGATCTTGTATGTGGTTTGCTTAAATAGAAAGTAGGATGATGAGTCAAGATGCTTACTTGTACCCTATTCGAATGGCCATGGCATATAGGATCACTTGAATGTAACAATGCTTGTTGTGTGTGATATATATGCTTGTTGATGTGATTGCCGATTGTATGGGATTGAATTAAGCATGAATGAAACTAGTTACATGCCATGTTATACAATTAGGTAAATGGTCGAATGGTTAGGATTAGAATGTGGTTTGAATACAAGCTTGAACATGTAAATTTGAATGATCAATCAATTGTGATAGTAATTTAGGTAAGAAATGACACATGTATACATCAATGAACAATGAAATGAAGGAAGCATAATTGAACCTTAGGATAGTCGAATATGATAGGATTTCAAAGGTTGAATGATGAGATAAGAACCATGCATGTAGTAACTTAAAGTGTAAGCAAGAAATAAATGAATCTAGAAGCATGGTGTTAATAGCCGAATTGTTTAGGTGAAAGAATAACTAGAAATGATTGCTTGTTATTGTAGTTTGAATACCTTTGAAGATTTGATGCCTAAGTATGAGTTGCTTGCATGAAAAAAAATACATGATTTGGTTGCTTTGGTCCAGTTCGAATGGTATGGATGTGTAGGAGTCAAGTATGAGCTTTCTTGTTAGTTAAGTAAACAAGTTTGAATGTCTGTTCTTCTTGGTTGATTGATTGCCGAATGTATGCTTGCTTGTTAAGTGACGCTCCCAAACTGAGTTACTACTAACCCGAGTAGGGGGTGTTACAGAAATACTTTCAAAGGATGACATTTCGGAAGAGAAAATACTTGAACCATCAATCAATACTATGTTTTCAGTCCTTCATGCTTAGTAGTGAGTTCTCTTTATTCAACAACACCCTCGTAAGAAAATAAGTATGATTCTAACCTTTCATTTGATTCTTTCCCTACCATTGACATTGATGTTATCAAAGAATCATAACATGGCGACAACACTTGCAAACAACAAAAAACTCGGATATTGTTAAACCCTTGAAGAAAAATCAAATAGATCACACCATCATCAATACTAATTCTTTCTTTTGTGAGTTTGCTGGTCATGCTTCCTTTGTCGGTTTAGGTTCGAGGACGAACCTTTTTTAGGAGAGAAGGAATGATACATGCATGAGAGAGGTGAAACTACTTATCTTGGCCAAGAAGTTTAATTTTTTCGATGCAAGCAACAAGGCCTAAAACGGTGCATGCATAGAAGGTCTAAAATGGTACATTTTAGACAAGAAACTTAAATTGTTTTGCAATGCTCATATTTCTTTATTTATTTTATTCATTCTTAACTTTAGGTTAAAGTCATCCTTAACCTATAAAAGGATGATGCTTTCTTCATTGTTTTCAAGTTTGATTGATTAAATAAAGTTCTTTTTTGAGTTCATACTTGCAAGAAATTCATCTTGTATTTTAAAAGTAAATCGATTTTCAAGTTCTTCGAGATTTGTTGTTGAGGATCTTCACACTCTGAGTTGCCTATCTCATTGCGGGTAGGAGGGTTGGTTAGAGTCATATCACAGAGATCGTCTAGTCAATCGCAGTTAGGAGGGTTCCACAGGACATCTACCAAACCACAACCCATCTTCAACATCTACCTGCACGTCATCTTCTCATTCTTCCATATTGAAATCTGAAATTTTCAGACTTGAGTTACCTATCTTTATTTTTATCTTTTTTAATATTATGTTTCATATTCTTCTTACTTAACATCTAGTATACCTTATTCGTCAAATTTCTTTAACTTTTGTTTCTTAATTTCAAATTTTTCAAGAAAGTCCCAACTCATTGTTCTTTAATCTCAAGAACAATCGTCAACCATTCTTGATCGAGTTTAGCGCATAGGATTGCATCCAACAATTTGATTTGTGATTCCACATCCACGGCAAGCACTCCTATCAAATTGTCAATTTTGAGTAATTGATGGTACTCAAGAAGAGTGTCAGGGGTATTCGAAGGATGAAGATAAAGAATGTGGTTGAAATCAATGGTGGGTGAATTGCCCAACAACATGATAAAAATGAGAGGAAGAAAAAAATAACAAAAATGGGAAAAGATTAATTTTTGAGAAACAAAAGAAAAATCCAAAAAATAGTATAGACCAACTAAGAAACCTTAGTCTGATACCATGTTAAATGGAATAAAAGGAATGTGAAACAAATGATACTTCACATTCAATCTCTGGAATTAATTTGTAGAGGTTCACTTATATTGTATAAGGTACAAATCTAGACTAACTAACTACCAGCTAACTTACTAAACAAAGTTACAACCAACTAAATTCACAATTGAATAGTCTAGGAATAGTCTAGTTACATCAAGTTATTCTTTCAATAGAATTCAATCTTATTTATTTTTTATTAAATATAGAGATTTTATATTTTTAAGAAAATGTATGAATTCAAACTCAGACAAAGTTGGACAACATGAATATTCCTTGACCACTCGGTTAATTAGTGGATCCTGCAACCTTAATTTTGAATAGGATTGAATCCTATTTAATGGGCATTGAAGGTGACAAGAAAAAAAAGTTAAAGAGCGAGACAGTTGTTTTATAAATTTTCATATTATTATTACAATTTTGTATAACTTTTATAATTTCTACAGTTTTTAATTTTTTTTATAAATTTATATTTTTTACACTTGTATTTTTTAAATTTTTAAAAATATTTACAATTTTTATACATTTTTTTACAATTATTATCATTTTATATTTTTATAACTTTTACAAATTTTATAAGTTTTATAATATTTTATATTTTTTATGTGTTTACATTTTCAA
Source organism: Hibiscus mutabilis (assembly GCA_019671005.1). NCBI lineage: Eukaryota > Viridiplantae > Streptophyta > Magnoliopsida > Malvales > Malvaceae > Hibiscus > Hibiscus mutabilis. The sequence continues at coordinate 23,801,589 of CM033735.1, read as the reverse complement.
AATTTTAATATTTTTTTTTGTATTTTTAAAGAATGAATTTTTGTACAAAAAGTTGACATTGGTATTGGAAAAAGACGAAATAAATTACATCAGAATAACAGCTCCGTCACCTTTTCTATCCATTTTGGCCAATTTGACAAAATTTGAAAGTTTAAAAGTCAAAAAGGGACAAAAAAGTTTAAGGCCAAAATGAAAAAAGTTACAAAGTTTAAGGGCCAAAAAAATCATTATACCTTAATTTTTTTTGACGTACTAATGTACCACTACTTCGTATTGTCGTGTCATAACACCTAATAAAAAATAATTTTTTGACAACTTCAAGTACTAAATTGATTAAAAAACTTTTAGTTAATGAATATAAATGGTTACTGAACTATGCAATAACTATTCTTTTATCAGTGTAATTTCAGAATTTATAAAATAATTATTAAATTTATCAAACTATTGAAAAATAGTTACCAAAGGTGAACTTTAACATAACTATTACAAAATGATTATTAGAACATATTGAATAGTTAAAAAATCTTTAAACCTATCAAAATTCACCACTACTTTAAAACATGCAGCTACACTTGCAACAATTAAATCTATTGACCATTTTGTAAATTTTAAAATTTTAATGGCTAAAAATTATTTTTACTTAGTTTAGTTACTATTTGCGTTCTTTACCCAAAAGATTCAACATTTAGACAACTCCTAACATTTCATCTATTTTAGAATTCTTTTATAGAAAATACTTTGATACACAAGCTTTTGTAAATTTTAGTTTACACAAGCCTTCTAATTTTATAGTTTAGTTATTTAGGTTGTGGTTTGAGATTTATGGGTTTATGTTGTAGGTATAGAATTTAAAGCTTATTGTTAGAATTTAGAGTTAGGGTTTAAGGTTTAAGTGTTGGGGTATTAGGACTTGGGATTTCGGTTTTAAATTCTATAGCTTAAATATAAAGAATTGTGTAAATTTTTTAATACGACATGTGTATCAAAATATAACATTTTTTTATTATAATACACCAAGAAAATAAATGAATAAAACTGAGTTAGACAAGCTTTTTAATTTTGAGGGTTAAAATTGTAGTTTAAAGTTTAAGAATTTAAGTTTTAAGGTTAGTATTTAAAATTTAAGGTTTAGAGTTTAAATTTTAAGGTTAAGAATTTAAATTTTATAATGTAAAAATATAGGCTCGTATAACATTTATTTTATTTTACCCTATTGAAGTTTTACTCAAAATAGATATCTACATTTGCCAAAATCTAAGAGCTTCTCGTGCAAAATACGAAGCACAACCAATTAAGCCACGCAAAAGCACAACAATAAGTTCAAGAAGTCCATTAGCCAAGAGTACTTTCTAAAATATATGAAAACCCCGATTTACGTGGAAGAAGGATGCCTTGGGTAACAGAGTTAACTCAGAAACTATAAATCTATAATCCGCTACTTTATAAAGCAAACTTATAAAAACTTTCTAATAGAGACGTCATGTTTATAGTAAGCATTTCTTTTCTTAACGTTTTACACTAGTAAAATTCCAAGATGGATTTCGCAAGCTACCCTGTTGAAAGATCACTCGAGCAAAGCTCGCCTCGAGCAAGACCATTGAGTTCCTGAATCCTGGCCAAGTGCTTCTTTCCCCAAAGGTGACAGTTCAAGTCCTCTGAACGACCGCAGTATATGTTACAGATGGTGCACCGAAACTGAGGTTTCTTCTCAACCTTTTGCTGGATTTTTACCTTCTCACCTACTTTTACTTGATTTCCTGCCGAATTGTTCGGAAATGTCTTCTTCGGTGGATTAGATTTGCTTCTCCAGGCTTTAGGATTGACTGCTTTGCTAGTGTTTGATGTGTTATTGGTGGGAAGATTAGGGTTCTTTGCCTTCATTAGCTCCTCCCAAGTATCCCTATGCCGCCTTCCTTGCAGATGCATATTCAGGGTTGTCTCACTTGGGGTTGTCACTTGACACATTGCACATGTCCACTCCTTCTGAACTTGCTGCTTATCTGAAGGTATAACGGGACTACCGAAACCCACTTCTCCCTTCATTTCCGGAACTTCCATCACACCGTTCACTGTCTTAGCAGCATTAGGCTCTATGTCAGGAATCTGTAACAGTTATCAAGTTGGCCATTAGAAACTTGTAACTATTCTTTTGTGTTCTAATCTATATCATAGGAAAGCATAAAACTCGGAATCATGTCTCTCGAAGGCTATACCAGAATAAGAAATGAAACAGATACATAAAAGCCTAATCCCCATCCATATTCTTAATTTTGTATCAAAAACCAAAATGTTGGTATGAATTCCAAAGTAAAATAAAGATGAAACTTTACCAGGTTCACTGGACCAACTTCCTTTGTCTCTGTTACTTGTACAGCTTTCATGTCATTCTGCAATATGCTAGAATTTTTGGCCTTTGACTAGTTTATGAAAACAGAAGGATAGAATCATGCAGGAGCAAGGCTTACAATATTGTGTTCAATAATCATTAATGTTTCATCTGTTGAGAATGCAGTATCTTAGTCAGAATTGTCTAACATATATAGCATACCTCGCTAGCAATAGGTTTCTCCCAACCCTTCACATCAAGAAAATAGTGTTTCAAGAAGAATCCCCGAAACTTGTTGAGACATGGGTGAACAAAGTGGTTATACACATAAAAGGCACCTCAAAATGGGGAATCACCATCCAGCAGATGATGGTCAGCTTCATGTACGGCCAGAATGGCAGCCTGTGATTAAACCATCCACATTTAGGTATAACAAACAAGTACTGCTATATAAATCATGTTCAAACCCAACAGGGAAATCAATGAGAATTGCAAACTTACCATTGAAGCATCCCCATGAAAGCATGTTCCAACAAGGAAATTAATGAGAAGATTAACCAGTAGGTAACCAGTTTCTCCATGTCAGTGTCCGAATTAGATTCAATTGCATGCATTGAAGCAAGTCTGTTAAGAAGCAAAGAAATGTGCTGTAGCCTGTAATATCATGAATATGGCATGCCTGATACAAAGGAATAACCCTATGTTAATGTGGTAAAGACTGAAGAGAGACTTACAGAGGATAACCCAAAGCAAAGAGAGGCCTGCAAACAATGCATGAAAAATATGAGGGATCACAAAAATTACATAAATGGGAACCGTTTAACATGATAAAAAAAGATTACCATGCAAGAGCATCAAGGCAAATCAAACCAAACTTGATAGGAGCCAGGAAAACCATCTTAAATCCCAACCCTTAAGTTTTGATTAGCTTGACTGATGGACACCACCTGTTGCAGCAAGCAAAATGGTGGGAAAGAGGAAGAAAACAAAAGCAGAGCCGAGTTCGAAGAGACAATTCAAGTCAATTAATCGACTTTATGACCTGGAGTTGGGAACTGGTTTTCAAACTTTATCACTCGCATAGTGCGGAGAGTATGAATCACGCATTGTAGCAAGTCCAAGCCAACAGGGTTGGATCATCAATGGTAGGCGAGTAGGGCCAACATACACAAGCAGCGGTACGATACAGATTCTTCGTACGAATAAAAATTGACAGTATTTTGGAAGTCGAAAAGTTTCATTGGAACGGGCAAGATTGTCCAAGCAGAACACTTGTAAATCAAACAATTTAAAACTAGTTTTCAAAAGTACTTTTCGAAGACGATTTCTCATCACACTTCTCAAAATAATGTTAAATTAGAACCAACAAATTACAGAAAGGTGTCAGTTCTATTTCGGTGAGAATATATATGAAACGTTTACCACTTACACATTATTAATACTATACACTGTTTATTACTAAATTTTTAATGATTTTTAAATTATTATTATAAATCTAAAAAATTCTACTTAAAATTAAAATTATTTTAAAAATAAAATTATGATTTGAATTTAATAATCTTTATTATAGTATTTTTAGGGTAAAATTAACAAATGCTCATTGAACTTTATTAAATTATTTAGTTTGGTAAATAAACTTCCAATTGCTTCAATTTAGGCATTAAACTTTTTTGTTATAATTTGGGCTCTACGCTGTTAACGGCTGTTAAAAAGGTGACGTGGTAGTTAACAAAATTTATATAATAACACAATTAGTCATTCAAATTTGCACATTCAAACAATTTAGTCATAATTTAAAAAAATTAATAAATTTAATCCTCATTATTTACACATTATTTTAATTTAATCTTATCTTTAATTAAAAACAATTTAGTCATAATTCGAAGAAAAAAACAATGCACTTAATTTGAAGATCTAATTTTCCACATTCTCATCAATTCCATCCAGAAAAAAAGTGTTTCGCTTTTGCCCCACCCTTGCTACGCAAGAGACACCATAACGTAGGACAACCCAATTAATAGCTCGGGAGGGCCACTCATTGTATCCGCCATTGGAAAATTTGTACTCAGATTTTTCACTCCTAACAATGGAAGTTCTCACCGCAATCAATACCTCGGCATCTAGTATCATGACGTCTCGGAACCAAAGATCGTTGTGTGGGTTGCCAACAGGGATAAACTAGTCTCTAATTCCACAACCTTTTGCATTAGGTAAGATGGTAATATAGTTGTGTAGGGATGAGGCCAACATCCACAGAGCATCGGGATCCCACATCCATGCTCGGGGATCTCTCATCAAGCATCTTTGAATGAGGCTCACATTTACACAACATTGGAATCCTATATTCGGAAATCTTCAATCATGGTGTTGTTGTAACACATGCAAATTCTCACTGGATATCTGAATCCCTTCGATCAAAGATGACTTAACTATCTCGGTGTCCAAATCTACACAAAGCAAGGACATGTCTACCACACAACACACAAAATCACTTGATCCACCAAGGATCCCTACGGTTGCTATTACCATCAAGTCACCCAATTAAGTTTACCAACTTGTTAATACATTATGGAAGTGTATATTAAACATCATCATTAGTTATCTCCATTAATCCATATTATCTCATTAATAGTTCATGTCAATTTCCATATTTTTATTAGCTAATAGATTATTTCGTTCAATGGGTATCAGTACTCGAATGCGAGTATCGATACGATACCCCTGGGTACCAGTACTCTCACACGTATCGATACTGATATTACTCACTAGAAATCCTAAATTATTACAAGTACCGATATAGGTTGACCCGTACCAATACAACCCGGAATCGCGTATCAGTAAGGCTAAAGCTCGTATGATACCCTAATCACGAGTTCGCACACCTTTCTCGAATTCTGATATTTTTAAACCTTAATCGATCCCCAAAGCTTATGGAACACATTAGGGTTTATTTACTAACACGTTCAATCAATTAATATTAATTATCGGTTTCATGATCAATTATATCGAATATTACCAATTATCAGTCCACTTAGTATAATTTCCATCGAACATGTCAATTCATATTTCAAACACCCAAGCAACACAACATGTAAATCAACCAATTAGATAATCATATGAATATTCAAATGACCCTACGCTGTCTTTAAAGCTCAATAGTCTTGAATATTCTCAAGCTCATCATACATCTCAATATTTACCAAGTCCCGTAATACCGGTCTCAACACATGCTTATTCATTGTCTACCTAATTTGCGAATACTAACACGCAAAACAATCACATTTATGATGCTCATGAACTAATAAGAGTTTGAGGTGTACTAACCTCACGTATAAGCGATAAATCCTCATCCAAGCTTTCTAATTACTCTCTTTGTCCCGATATTCAATCCTGAATATTCCTTGAATAAATACAAATACAATATGTATTAATTTTCTACATTTACTATACAAATCACAAGGATAAACGCGTAAAAATAGCTTCCTGGGTTTGAATTTTGCAAAACAGATAGCGCCAACGGACTCAGAGCGTCAAGACACCCCGGGTAAGATCTTCAAAAAAAGTCAACAGTCAATCAACGGCCGGTTAACCTTGCTCAACGGCCCGACGACCTCGTGTAGTATAGTGCACGACAGTTGTAGTGCACCTGCGAGGCAGAATCAGGTGCAGTAGGGTGTACATACACCATACCGTGTATGATCGGGTGTGACAAGGTGTATAGGAGCATACATGCAAACGCACTGGCTGTTGCGCACGCTCATACATAGGCGACGGTGCGTGTGGCAGCCTTCGGTGGCTGAACGTGAACGACGAGCTCCAAATCGGCTTATTTTCGATCAGTGAATCCAACAGTGGTAACAGTTCATGGCGACAGACAACAGAAGAGGGTGTTTGAGCCTTTTTGATTTTTCTTCCTTCTCACCTCTGTAGGTGACGACGGCTACGCGGCAACCACCGACGGGTTCATCTCAGCGAGCTAAAGACAATGGCAGTGGCAATTTCATACACGACGATTTAAGGGGTGCTAGATCGAGGTTTGAAACTCATCCTATTACTTTTTCTCTCTTTCACCATTTTTCTCTCTCTAATAAATCATCTATCTTTTCTAATCACCCACCAACCTTTTTGTTGGAGTATGCCCAAAAACCAATTATGAGATGGTTGTAAAAGATATACTTATTTTATCTTGTTTAATAATAAGAAGTCATTATTATTATTTCAGTCTTATTCTGTGTATCTATAAATAAACTGAATTATAATAAAGTCCTTAGAATAATATAGTTATTCTTGAATGTCCTTAGACGAGAATTATTGTGGGCTTGGACAACAATAATGTATTAAGACTAATATGTAGTTGATTGATGACAAAGTGTTGTTATTGACATGGAGATGTCAAAATCAATACATAAGTATGTGCTAGGGAACGACATACTAGACTGACCCGCTATGAGCATGTTTCTTGAATTATTATGTGATAGTCACAACATTGCTCATGGTGATAACTACATGTATGATCCCCATACTTGAGATCATCATTATTTCAACATCGTGAGTGACATATTTTGATACGGCCAAATGTGTGTCGTAACTGACTACACTATAAAGATTGATATTGGATATGTCACAATCCATGTAGCGAAATATGGTTGATCAAGATAGGATTTGTCCCTCCTACATAATAGGAGTAATATCATAGGCCACTTGATTGAGTGAGACTAGAAAATACATGGCCATGCTCGAATAAATTGATATGAGATATCATAGTTATTCATTTATAATAGTCTACTCAAGATATCAAGAAACATTAGATGAACTATACAAGTCTGACTAATCCATGACTTGTGTCTGGTCTAGATGTGAGGACAAATGGATGAAATACGTAAAAGAAGTTAATCACAAAAAAGGTTAAATCGAACCACGATTTCATGTAACTTAGGTAGCAATGATGTATTGCTAGATGACACTCATTGCTTGCAATATTAGAATTGTTCTGGATATTACTGCTAACATTACATGAACCTACAAGGGTCACACCCTATGATTGAAATGAACAAATATCGACTAGATAGCATATGTACAAACTTGTTCTACACGTAATTAGTGAGAAACCGATATTGTTATAATTATTGTAATTATGGATAATTTCGATTTTATATATATATGTTAATATTTGATAAGTTATTGTAATTATTAAATACTATTAAATAGATATCTCTAAAAGAAATCTAATTAAAGTAGAATCAGATTCTACATATTTAATTAATTATATTCGGTTAAATATATTGTATATTTAAAGAATCCGAATTTAATTAGAATTAGGTTTTTAAATGCTATATAAAGGCATAAGGTCTAGCAGCCAATATATGTTTTTTGAAAATCCTCTCTAACATTTAGAGAAGAGAAAGTTTGTTCGTTTTATTCGGGTGGACTACGTAAAGGTTGGAACGCTGCTTGACGATTCGAATTTGATTTGAATTCTACTATGCTCGCTGTGGAATTCTAGATTCCTTGAGGTAATGTTTTCATCCTTTATCACCCTGAATTTGTCCCTTGTACATGGATCACTAGTGGATTACACCGAATAATTTTTCTGCTGCGCCATAAGGTGTACCGGCGTTTGCCAAAAGTGGTATTAGAGCCACTTGTATGATACGAATTCGGACTTAAATACTTGGATGATGCTTTCGTATGAGATGCATGTTATTAGATTAAGGTTTATTCGATTTTTGACAAATATATGATATTTTCATACTTTAGATTGATTCATGCCTAATCTGAATAAATTAAATTGATTGTTCCAAGTGATTAAAAAGTTAGTCACAATTTTATTTGGGTTGCAGATGTTAAGCGTTAACAATGATAATTATATTTTAAACAAATATATGATATTTTTATGCTTTAGATCGATTCACGTTAGCAGCTACGGGGTTGTGGTCCCCCGCAAGGGGCTCCGCCCCCTTATCCCCCCGTAAGGGGCTTCGCCCCTTGACCCTGCGTAGGGACAATCTCATAAGACCTCAATAATAAACTGTGTCGTTGTTATGTCTAATTTGCATGGTGTTTGAAATGCATGGTTATATCCCAATATCCTTTTTACTTTGGTTTTATATAAATACGGCCTGCGTGTCATGCCTTTCTTTCTTCTATTGTAATTCTCTTCTCATCTTACTCCCTCGTATATAAAATGATTTTCTGAAAAATTGTAATATTTACAGAGAAAAGCGTGGACTGAAGGAGTATAATAATTGGCCAATAAAAGGTAGATTAGGTGCTTAAGAAGCAAGTTCTATCTTTAGTATTTTTGGTTCTCTCATTGACTTGGGATGTGCCACCTTAGTTTGATGGGCTATAACCATTGCATTTATATTTACTGCTTTACATGTATGTGATGCAATGTATGTTTTAGCATGATGATAAATGATTAGATCATAGTAAAATGGTGAGATTGATATAACAAAAACCCTCCATATTTAATTTGAAATAGTCATCCAATATTAGTCCTCGTTAAAACCTCGATCGGTACTATGTAGGTTTTGCCAAAGCAAAGTTCTTAGATCTATCTTGGTTAAACGCGAAGAATAAGCAAGTGATATTCACTAGTTGTAATATTGGTTAAACTAGGTTGTTCTAATAAGATTAGAAACCTAAAGACTCATGATTGTTCAAGAACTTTGGCGATTGAAAAACAATACGAAAGTACATGTCTAAGACTGATTCTTTGAAAGACTTGGTATTTAAGCATGCCCAGTACACCACCTCTCTTTTCATAAGTTACCTACCTGGTGTACTGTTCATTATTGTTCTTTCTATTAGACCATATGAACTTTTGTTTTGGACAAATAGTTGTTCATCAAATATAGGAATTAGATGAGTTGTAATTAGGAAGTGTTGCTTACCTAAATAATTGAATTCTAGGAGTAAGGCCAAAGCTGACTTAGAATGAAATGAAATATGGATCCTTACCCACTAGAAATACTTTTAGCAAGTTTTTCGATTTTGAGGGTTTTTAATAGTGGGAATGTTATTACTTTATAAACATGATAAAAGGGTACTTATAAATCATATTTTATCGTTGTAGATTTATATGGAAAATTCAAACTCATTATCATTTGTGATCCATCATTGAGAAGGACAAATTAAATGGCTTGAACTTTCTTGATTGGTTCCGCAATTTGAAGATTGTCCTCAAACAAGAACAAAAACTAACAGTCGTCGAAGAACATGTCCCTAAAAAGTCAGCAAATGATGCCTCTAAAGATGAATTGGAAGCCTTTGAAAAATATTCAAGTGACATGGTAGATGTTGGTTGTTTGATGCTTGCGACCATGACCCCTGAGCTTCAGAAGCAACATGAGGACATGGTTCCCTATGAGATGGTTAAAAAGGAATTATATGAAGGGCAAGCTCGTCAAGAGAGGTATGAGAACTCTAAAGCTTTGTTTCGATGCAAGATGGATGAGGGAAATCTAGTGGGAACTCATGTTCTCAAAATTATAGGGTATATTCAGACCCTGGAGAAAGTTGGGCTTCCCTCTAAGTGTTGAATTGACTACTGATGTTATCCTGCAGTTGTTGCCGAATAGTTTTAATCTGTTTGTTCTTAATTTCAATAATGAAATTAACAAATCATTGCCTCAATTGCTTGGTCTATTAAGAACAGTAGAAAACAACATGAAAAAGGTTAGCTGCAAACCTATTCTGATGGTCCGAAAGGATAAAAAAAGGAAAGCCCAACACCAAGGCAAAGCCAAAGCCCAACAAAGGAAATGTTGCATTGAAACCCCCCAAAGTAGGAGTTGCAAAAGAAAGAAAGTGTTTCTATTACAACAATGCTGGACATTGGAAGGGAAACTGCCCTGTCTATCTTGAGGACATCAAGAAGGAATGGACAGTCCGGATCATGTATTTATGTTATTGATATTAATATATCAACATCTACTTCTTGGGTATTAGATACCAGTTTTGGTTCTCACATTTGTACTTCTATACAAGGACTAAAAAGGAGTAGAAAATTGGTAAAACAAGATGTGGACCTACGAGTGAGAAATGGAGCAAGAGTTGCTGTATTAGCTATAGGAACATATACTTTGTCATTACCTAGTGGACTTGTTTTAGATTTAGAGGATTATTATTTCGTACCTAGTTTGACTAAAAACATTATTTCAATTTCTTGTTTGGACAAGATTGGTTTTGAGATTATTATTATTAATAATAGTTGTTCTTTTTCCCTCAATAATGTTTTTTATGGTACGACTCAATTAATCAATGGCCTCTATATCTTAGATCAAGATAATTCTATATATAACATGAATATGAAAAGATCAAAAACAAATGACTCTAATCAAACTTATCTCTGGCATTGTCGCTTAGGTCATATAAGTGAGAAACGCATATAAAAACTCCATAAAGATGGATTTTTGGTTTCTTTTGTTTTCCAACAATTTGATATATGTGAACCTTGCTTAATGGGAAAAATGACTAAATCATCGGTTGATAGTAAAAATGAGTGAGCAAGTGATTTATTAGGCCTACTACATAGTGATGTATGTGGACCGATAAATAAGCAAGCAAGAGGAAGGTTTCAATACTTCATTACTTTCACTGGCGACTTCAGTAGATATGGGTATGTTTACCTAATGCATCATAAATCGAAGCCCTTGAAAAGTTCACAAAATTTAAGAATGAAGTACAAAACCAACTAGGAAAGAGTATCAAAGCTCTTCGATCAGATCGAGGAGGAGAATACTTAAGCCTAGAGTTTGATGAACTTCTTAAAGGATGTGGGATTGTCTCACAACTTACACCTCTAGGTACTCCACAACACAATGGAGTCTCTGAAAGGAGAAATCAAACGTTGTTAGACATGGTTCAGTCAATTATGAGTCATGCTGATCTTCCAACTTCTTTTTGGGGACACGCATTAGAAACAACTGCTTTCACACTAAATCGTGTTCCGTCTAAATTGGTTCAAAAGACACCACATGAGGTATAGATTGGGAAGCATCCTAGTATCTCTTTTATGAAAATTTGGGGATACGAAGTTTATGTTAAACATTAGATGTCTACAAAACTCGAACTCAAATATCATAAGTGTAATTTTGTACGATATCTTAAAGAAACTAAAGGATATTATTTCTTCAATCCATCTGAGAACAAAGTGTTTGTTGCTCGAACATGAGTCTTCCTCGAAAGAGAATTTATTTTTAGAAAAGGAAGTGGGAGAAATATGGAACTTGAGGAAATTCGAGATCAACCACAGATCACTGAACCAAAGATTGAACAACAAATTCCACAAATAGTTGAGGAACATCCAATAGTTCTTGAAACACAACCACTGTGAATGTCTATGAGAGAATGCAATGCGCCTGAGAGATATGGATTTCTTGTCACATTGCATGAAGATGTTCTTTTCATAGACCGAGATGAGCCTAGGACTTATCAGGAAGAAGTGGAGAGCTTAGACTCTGAGAAATGGCTAGAAGCCATGAAATCCGAGATGTATTCCATGTCAGAAAACCAAGTATGGACTTTGGTTGACTGACCCACCCGAAGGAATTAAGCTCGTAGGATGCAAATGGGTTTTCAAAAAGAAAACCGACATGGATGGCAATATACAAACATACAAAGGGCGATTGGTCGCTAAGGGATTTCGTCAAATTCATGGTATAGACTATGATGAAACTTTTCCCTTGTTGTTATGTTTAAATCCATCTGGATATTGCTTGCAATAGCTGCATATTATGATTATAAAATCTGGCAAATGGATGTCAAAACTGCTTTCCTTAATGGAAAATTGGATGAAGATGTGTACATGACACAACCTGAGGGTTTTGTCAATCCAAAAGATGCCCAAAAGTATGCAAGCTACAAAGATCCATTTATGGACTGAAGCAAGCTTCTCAAAGTTGGAATCTTCGTTTTAATGAGGCAACCAAAGAATTTAGTTTTATTAAAAATGAAGATGAGCCATGTGTTTTCAAGAAAGCTAGTGAGAACACTATCACATTCTTGGTATTGTATATGGATAACATACTAATAATAGGAAATGACATGCCTACCTTACAGTCTGTAAAGACTTGGTTAGGAAAATGTTTTTCTATGAAAGACTTGGGTGAAGCAACCTACATATTAGGAGTCAAGATCTATAGAGATAGATCAAGATGACTCCTAGGACTAAGTCAAAATACATACATAGGCAAAGTACTGATAATATTTAGTATGGAAGAATATAAAAGAGGATTCTTACCTATGAGACATGGCATTTTGCTCTCGAAGGAAATGTGTCCTTCACCACCTCAAGAAAGAGAACGCATGAGTAAGATACCATATGCTTCAGCCATTAGATCTATCATGTATGCCATGCTATGTACACGTCCAGATGTATCATATGCACTAAGTATGACAAGTCGATACCAAGTAGATCCTGGTGAAGGTCATTAGGTTGCAGTTAGAAACATCCTTAAGTACTTAAGAAGAACTAAGGACACATTCCTTATGTATGGAGGTGAGGAAGAGCTAAGTATAAAAGGTTATACTGACGCAAGCTTTCAAACTGATAATGATGATTCTCGATCGCAATCGGGTTTTGTATTTTGCCTTAATAGAGGTGTTGTAAGCTGGAAAAGTTCAAAGCAAGATACAGTAGCATATTCTACGATAAAAACTGAGTATATTGCAACAAGCGATGCTACAAAAGAGGTTGTTTGGATCAAAAAGTTCATATCTAAACTAGGGGATGTGCCTAGCATATCAAATGCTATAGATCTACGTTGTGACAACAATGGAGCCATCACACAAGAAAAAGAACCCAGATCTCACCAATGATCCAAACACATACTTAGCCGTTACCATCTCATTCGTGAAAATCATTGATCGAGGGGATGTAAAAATATGTAGAGTACCAACGGATGACAATATCGCTGATCCACTAACAAAGCCTCTGACACAATAGAAGCATGAGCGTCACAGTAAGTCTCTTGGTATTAGATACATGAGTAATTGGTTTTAGTGCTAGTGGGAGATTGTTGGAGTATGTCCAAAGACCAATTATAAGATGGTTGCAAAAGACATACTTATTTTATCTTGTTTATTAATAAGAAGCCATTATTATTATTTCAGTCTTATTCTGAGTATCTATAAATAAACTGAATTATAATAAAGTCCTTAGAATAATATAGTTATTCTTGAATGTCCTTAGTCGAGAATTATTGTGGGCTTGGACAACAATAATGTATTGAGACTAATATGTAGTTGATTGATGACAAAGTGTTGTCATTGACATAGAGATGTCAAAATCAATACATAAGTATGTGTTAGGGAACGACATACTGGACTGACCCGCTATGAGCATGTTTCTTGGATTATTATGTGACAGTCACAACATTTCTCATGGTGATAACTACATGTATGATCCTCAGACATGAGATTATCATTATTTCAACACCATGAGTGACATATTTTGATACGGCCAAACGTCTGCCGTAACTGACTACACTATAAAGATTGATATTGGATATGTCACAATCTATAGCGAAATATGGTTGATTAAGATAGGATTTGTCCCTCCTACATAATAGGAGTAATATCATAGGCCATTTGATTGAGTGAGACTAGAAAATGCATGGCCATGCTCGAATAAATTGATATGAGATATCATAGTTATTCGTTTATAATAGTCTACTCAAGATATCAAGAAACATTAGATGGACTATACAAGTGTGACTAATCCATGACTTGTATCCGATTTAGATGTGAGGACAAAATGATGAAATACATAAAGAAGTTAATCATGAAAAAAGGTTAAATTGAACCACGATTTCATGTAACTTAGGTAGCAATGATGTATTGCTAGATGCCACTCATTGCTTGTAATATTAGAATTGATCTGGATGTTACTGCTAACATTACATGAACCTACAAGGGTCACACCCTATGACTAAAACGAACAAATATCGACTAGATAACATGTGTACAAACTTGTTGTACACGTAATTAGTGAGAAACCGAAATTGTTATAATTATTGTAATTATGGACAATTTCGTTTATATATATATGTTAATATTTGATAAGTTATTGTAATTATCAAATACTATTAATTATATATCTCTAAAATAAACGTAATTAAAGTAGAATCAAATTCTACATATTTAATTAAATTCGGTTAAATATATTGTATATTTAAAGAATCCAAATTTAATTAGAATTTGGTTTTTAAATGCTATATAAGGGCATAAGGTCTAGCAGCCAATATATGTTTTTCGAAAATCTTCTCTAACAGTTAGAGAAGAGAAAATTTGTTCATTTTATTCAGGTGGACTGCGTAAAGGTCAGAACGCTGCTGTGACGACTTGGATTTGATTTGAATTCTCCTATACTCACTGCGGAATTCCAAATTACTTGAGGTAATGTTTTCATCCTTTATCACCCCAAATTGTCCATTGTACATGGATCACTAGTGGATTACGTCGGATAGTTTTCCGCTGCGCTATAGGGTGTACCGGCGTTTCCCAACACTTTTTAAATTTAAAAAATCCTTATCCCCACCTGGATAAAATAATTTAATAAAACCCACATCTAATTTTCTTAATTGGGCTCCCAACATAAAGACCAATACCCAAGTCCAAGACCCGATTCGCTAACCCGGAGTTCGGGTCGTTATAACTCTCCCCACCTTAAAAGAAATTTCATCCTTGAAATTTATATTGCTAAACTAGAAAAGATGCTAAAACCTTAATAACTCTCTAATGTTCTCAAACATATCCCACAACACCACTCTGATCTCTCACAACACTTGTCAATTACAACCCTCGTCTTCTAACGATACATACTCTAACTGATTCTTTCTCTTAGAAGGAATTCATCTTCGCTCGGTACATCACAAACTACAAAAAAACCCAACGGTACCCTGACAAAATTGTCAAACGAATACATCATCAAAGAAACTTAACTTACGCTGTAGAACCCAAAAGATTGTTGCACACAAAATCCTTCCACAACAACGTACGATCTAAAAAGGACAAGATGTTCAACAGTCGTTGCATCCAAAATGAAACAATTCTTCTCATGGTGACTCATTGAAGGAAACCCTAACTCTGATGGCATCCCATATCTAAAACATTCTTACCCGGTGCATTACTTCTAAAAACGAATGATGTCTCGACTTACCTCAAACACTTACCTTAAAATCGACATGATAAATCATATCGGCAACTAAAGCAACTCTTATAACCCGGTTTACGCATGAGTCTTACAGTACAAACTATTACGCATCTCGAAAATATGTCATCTGTACCATCACTCGGAACTGTCATCGCATGAAATCCCACCAAGGGATAAGGTTCCATCACAAACCTCGAATCTCATGTCAAAAGGTAACATGTACACACTGTAATGTCGTACAACCAAACCCACAAACAAACCAAGCAGACTTTCTATCTGGATCTCACATTGCTGAAAATATCAAACGGTACTTACCAAGGACTAAATCATTACTCAACAAAATCCTTCGAAACTATGCATTCACCAATCCTTTACAAGATCTACAGTCATCCATTTAATTTCCACTGAGGAACATCAAAACATCACAACAACTCTGAAGAACTCGATGTTAGACTTCTAATTGAGGGCAAGTCAACCACTTATCACTATCTTAAACACACGACTCCACACTGTGTCCCAAATCATGCGGTGAAAGCTTGGTACAAACTGTTGCTCTCAAAATTCACCATATTCTTACCATTGTACCATATAGGAAGAATCTCTTGCCTTGACATGTTTTTCTTCAAAACACTCACAACACGATAACCAACCTTTCCCCCACACAAGGTCATTAAGGTAATTATCTTGCCAACTCTTATATTTTTGTATTCATTATAAATTCACACGTGTTACACAAAGCATCAAACTTATATTCGAGAGACAACACGGTGGCCCCCACCTTATCATCGCTGAAACACCTTAAACGTCACTGCATACATCAAAATTGCCACGACACACCCTAAAGAGAAATTTGTTGGGATAATCAATCAATGGTGAAAGGCCAAGAAGGGGTGAATTGGCAAATAAAAAATTTGGTGGAAGCAATTGGAAAGATAAAAAATTGGGACACAAGAAATTATAGTGCTTCAACCTTCTAACAAGGTTTACATCCACTACCTTAGCTATCCACACTAAGGATTTTCTCAAACCCACTAGATTTGTTTTCCTTTTGAGACCAAAGGAGATAACCTTACACTCCCTTAAGACTTATACCCCAAAGTCTTAAGAATTCCTCACAAATATAATTACAAATAAAACAAACTAAAAAGTCCTCTCAAAGGAAAAATGTTTGCATAATTCTAAGTTCACTCAACCCCAAAACTTGAATAAAATAGATACAATAAATCTCACTCAAGTGGGTTACAAGATATGACAATGAAAGGCTCAAAGATTGTTGCATGTGTGCTTGAATGCTTTAGACTTGATGATCAGTTTTTGTTGAAGCTTTGGAGACTTGATTTTATACCCCCTCATCGATTTCTAGCCGTTTGGGTAGTTGAGATATTGAATAGAGCCGCTGGGCTACATTTTTCCCGCGATAAATGTTGTTTGGTGGCCAGGCGTATCAGTACTTGAGCAAGCATATCGGTACCTGCCATAAGAGGAAAGAGCCGTTATACAAAGGGGTATCGATACGCGGGAAGCCCTATCGATACAGAGAGTTCATTTTACAAAGGCGTACTGATACGGTTTGTACTCTATCAGTACCAACTTCGCTCACTAGAATCTTGATATACGCCTATAAGGGTATCGGTACGGGTTAACTGAAATTCAAAGTTACGATTCCAATAAACTGACAAGGCAATGGTCAAATATTTATTACAAAAGATTTAGAAAATCTTAACACCTCGTACCAGTACGCAAAAAGGTCGTACCAATACTCGAAGGCAAATTGGTTCCCTGGTTTGAATGGCGTATTGATATAGTTACACGCGTATTAGTACTCTATAGCCATTAAATATAAAATGAGATTCTAGTAGCTAAAAACCGTATCGATACGACCAAGGGCGTATCGATACTCCTGGACCAATTTGGCTATTTTGAGCACCAAAATTATTAAAAATATTTAGGGTTTTAAGTTTTGAATTAGAAATAATTTTAAGTTCGAATTCTTATTAATTTGTGAGTCTTTTTAGTACTTAAAAAATTATCTCTTTTTACAAAATAGTCCTTGAAATTCCTTGTTATATAAAAATTAAATATAGATTTTACAATCTCTCCTTTTTTGATATAGCAAAACCAAAATAATTTTTTAAATCTTTTGAAATCACTCCCATTTTCTTTAAGGCTAAATGATAGTTTAATTTTTAAAATTTTGAAAACCTTTGTGTAATCACTAATTTTGTCTAGGGAACTCTTTTTATCTTTGTTTTTGTTTTTACAATAATAGGCTTATATATATGTGTGTTATTATTCTAAATATTGCACTTTGGGCTTTGCTTAATTTTAAATATTTGTATATATGAATGTGATTACCATTAAAACTAAAAAAATCCAAAAAATGTTATACTTTTATTCATTAATAGTGCTATATTATATGTTATGTTTTTAAAAACCGAAAACACTAAAAAAATGTTGCTAGTAAAGTGTTGGCAATCTCATATTATACTAGTCTTATATGTGATATGTTGCTGTTTATTATCATAATTTGCCATATTGTCATCTAATTATTAAAAATTGCTACCATATTGGATGCTCTACTATTACTATAGAAACCAGAATATATATATGTATATAAATTAAATAAAACCCAATGTATGTAGATAAAAGCCCAAAGTTTATTAATTATCACTCCATTTACATTATTTTCTAAGACCAAAATATAATATATTACATGACCCATTTTGGGCCCAGCATTAATTAAATAGAAAACCCTAATGCCATTGTTGTCTCTATGCACAGTCAGTCCTCACCCGTCAGATCTAGGTTAGATTTGACGGTCTAGATCGAATTTGAAGGAAACCATTCAGCTCACTCGACTCGCATGTGGGATTCACGATAGTGTCCCTTCAACTCCATTACGCACCACGCGCCAGCTTTTCACATTCCTCACTTGCGCGTGTACCACACACCCAGCTTCCAGCTCCTCATCCTCGACAGCTCGAATGGTCCCCTCCTCCACCAAGCAACCACATCGTGCAAAACAAAACAATCAAGAATGTCAGGAGCAACGGTATATTTCAACAACAATATTAGATTTCAGGAAGCAAAATGACCAAATCAGAGAATGGCATGAATACAAACAAAAGAAAAGAGGCAACCAATAGCATTTTAGATAGTTTTTTCCTTTTTTCTTAATCCATGTAATTTCGGTTATGAAAACTAAACCCAATTTATTTGTAAATTCCTAAGCTTCAACGGGGAATTTCCAGGAGCAATATCAATACAAAAGGAAAAGCCTTCAAAGGCATCTCTTTTTTATTTCGAAGCAATAAATTAAAAAAGAGAAGTCTAGGGGTTTAGGTCTTTCCCTTCGACGTTTGGTTTTCTTTCGTGTCAGTCCACGTCCCCTCGCTGTTGACAAACCTTCCAGCCTCTCAAGGTCGCGCACGGTGAAACGGAGGGATGGTGATTGAAAGGGGTTCTCATCTTTCATAAAGAAGGGTCTCGGCTTTTAAGGAAAATGGAGGTTTTTCTTTGCTTCCTAAGGGTTTGATTTCTGGATTTGGGTTTCAGAGAAGAATAAGTTTGTTTTAAAAAGGGGTTTTGGGTCACCGGCGCCGGTGAGCAGCGGTCGGTGCGGGGGTTTATGGTGGTTAACCACCAGATTCTAGAAAACAAAGGGGTATGGGTTTGTTTACAGAGAAATGGGTGAGCCATTTCTGATGGTGTTTCTAAAGAAAGGGAAAAGAGTCGAATTTTGCCCAAAAATGTGTTATATAGCCGACCCTTGTTTTAAAAATAGTATAATTTCATTTTAAGGACCTCCGCCCTGGTTATTTTACTCCGCAAGGGTCTTCGCCTTTTAGAATAGCAACCTTAGTCCCTTCGCATGGTCAAATTAAACCCACAGGCCATTTTGCCTTCCTAAATTATACCCCGGCTCCCTCGAACTTTCAAAGGCTTTTCAATTTCGTCCCTTTTTTCACTTTCAATTTGTCCCTCATTTTTTTGCTTTCTGTTAATTTAGTCTTTTTTCTAGTGTTTCAATTTAAATCTGGTGTTTTTATTTCCATTAATTTTTAGCTTTAGTTTCTTAATGTTATATCATGTTATGTGGTTGTAATATGGATTTGTGATTTTATGCTTGACTTGGTGTTTAACATATGTGTATTATATAGTATATAATTTTTATATAATATATATAATATATAGTTTTTTACTATACATATAATATATAGTTTCTATAATAGATATATAACATATAGTTTTTATAATATATATTTAGTATATAGTTTCTATATAATATATAATACATATGATATATGTTTTATATAATATATATATAACATGGAGTTTTCTTTTTCAAAAATATATAATATATAGTTTTTTCTTTATATAATAATATATGTAATATAAGGTTATTTTGTAATATCTATGATAGGATTTTTATAAGGTTTTTATATATAATATAAAATTTGCCTTTTTTTTTAAAATAATACAAGCTTTCTTATAATATGTATGATACATAGATGTTATAATATATATAAAATATAGTTTCAAATATGCATATAATGTATTTTTAGCATATAGTTCATAGTATTCAAGTACATATGTGTTTTAGGGCTAGTTAATTTTGGGTTAAAATTAGATTTACCTAATTAATAACTAGATCACTAATAGGATCTTCCATAACTTGGGCCTCTTAGGTTAGAGCCTTGGGTGGGCTTTTGTGTGTTTATCTTTAAGCCTTTGTTTGCCATCCATTTTATTTGTTATTCATATGACTCATTTAATTTTCATGCTAATGAATTTAAATCATGAAAACTAAGGTATCTATTAATTTCGATATTTGTGTTGTAACAGTACGAGCTCAAAGAATGTTGACCAGATACTTGAATTAATTCTTACTGACACAAGGTAAAATTAAAACTTGAAAAAAATCATTACATCACATCTTAATTGCTTGCTTCATGCATAAAGGTGACATGCGAGATTCGAACCATAAACTAACACGACAGTCAGGCTTATATGATGTTAGTTTAGTCTATGGTCTGGTGTATCGTCAACCTTATTAATTAAATGTCCAATTAATTCAAACCCACTAGCTTGATAAAGCTCCTGTAATTAAGGTCAAATTTTCAATTAAGTACGCCGAGTTAAATTCAATTCAAATCCCAACAAATTCCATCAATTTGAAAGCAACAAACATTCAGGTACTAATTCGTGGGCGTGATGGGGGTGCCACGCGTAACCAACTCCCGAAATCTTTGATAATGAATCTCTGCTTTTCTTATGGTGTCCAGTCTACCTTACTCAAGTGTTCGGTGGTGACTCCAAGTTTTTTTTATCGTTTTCAAAAGAACGAATATTTTCAAAAGCAATCCATTTTAAAACCAATTTTCAGAGAATGATTTTGGGGACAACCCGTAGCATCGAACTTGTGAAACCCATATAGTTTTAACAGATATAAATAAGGTCGCTATAGCTTGGCGACTTCGCTGAGGACCTTTTTGTTTTTAGAAAACAAAAGAGAGTTAGGCCAAAAGAATATTTGTTGCTTTAAAATGATGGAAAATGTTGGAATTTCAATTGATTTTGACAAGGTTGATCCTTTCTTGAAAATGTGGCCAAGATTGCACGGGCTTTGATAATTAGCAGACTTCTGATTAATTTTTCATTTAATTTCTAAGGAATCATCGACATTTGTTGCATCATGTTCATCAAGCTCTATACCAGAGCTTCATCCCTTAAGTGGGAGTGAAATGCCACATACACACGTGAGTAGCCCTCCACGGGTCGGTAATTCACTTTCGAAATCCACGCCTCTTGACACGTGAGCAGCCCTCCACATCACTAGGTCATGCTTTCCCTCGAACCGAAACCAATTCACAAGCTTGTAATGGGCCAAAATAGGGGTTCTTGTTGCCTTAGTAGGTAATGGGATAGGTTCGGGTACCCTCAATTAGAACCAAACCATGTGTGAGAATTTAGGAAACCTACCCCGTTAGAGCCATGCGCATAACCCTAGCGAACTAGAATTCATGTGGTTAGGTTAATTTCCTTATTTGCTTGTCTTGTGCTTATTTCATTTTGTGTTTATCTCTTCTTATTTCCGTTTTATTATTTATCTTATAACTAACGCTTCTTTTTGTTTTCTTCCTTTTCCTCTTTTACCTTTTTTTTATATCTTATCATATCATAAAGAGCACATTGAGTTGGAAATAGTTTGAAGTTAAAGACTAGATCAATGGGAGACTTAGTCCGTAGCAGTGATGAAAAGAATTCCAATGTTCAGATATGGTCGGAAGGGGAGCAACTACATGATGGAGACAATATTGCCACTAGGTTCAGATCAGCCATGTCAACCACGACATTCATGAATACAGAGTTCAATGATGCGTCTGAATTGAAGCCGGTTTGGAACAGTTGGGACTTTGAAACAAAGAGTACTTTCAGAGAAGAGTATGGTGACATCGCGGACTTGCTAGAGGTTCCAGTTGATCAAGCACTACTACAAGCCTTGGTGGGTTTTTGGAACTCTGCCTACAGTTGCTTTATGATTGGTAACTTTGATTTAACTCTAATAATCGAAGAATATCGGGACCTCATAAATTGCAAGAAGATTGACATAGATCGGGTATATTCGAACAAAGCTTTTCGGGGTAGGCTAACGATGTTCTCGGATATGTTGTCATCTTGGGTCGAGCATCAAGTCACTACTTGGAGCAATAAAGAGCATCTTAAGTGGGAGAGAATCTTGGCCTTAGCTTTTGTACATCTTGTGGGCCGAGTTCAGTGGAATCTCTTTGCTTTGTCGATCTATGGATTGGTACTCTTTCCTCGTGCATTGGGACTCATCGATCCATCAGTTTTGGATCTATTTGATCGTTTAGATAGTGAGACTAATCCAGTTATGTGATTTTGGCTGAAACTTTTTGATCTTTGAGGTTCTGTCAAGAGCATGGTGGAGGTCACTTTCGAGGATGCCCGCAACTTTTGACTGTTTGGTTCTACAGCCACCTTTGGACCAATCCTAGCTTTTCAAGGCCCCTCTACGACGACAAGTTCTCGCCCTTAGAAGAGTCCCTACGAAAGAATGATTGGCCAACCCGAAGATCCGAGGAAGTATGGTAAGATGTCCTCAGAAATCTAAAGGAGGAAGATGTAGTTAGGAGAGCACCGTGGTTGTTGGCAAAGGAAATTCTCTATAGATGTGGAGAGGATTCATGGGTACCATTACTTGGCCTTTGGGGGCATACTGCATATGCACCTCTTTTAGTTTTGAGACAGTAAGGTTCGAAACAGTTTGTGCCAGCCACCAAAGGTCTAAATGAGTTCAACGTGGATTATGCAAAGGAGAAGGGCTACAAGACGATGGTATACAATGCTTCTTTAACTTGGAACAACACAAGATGTGTTAGGATCGTAAATGCTCTGTACATGGTCACTCCCGAGTACGAAGCATGGCAATTTAATTGTGTCAATGACAACATTCCCCACTTGAATCCCGATGGAAAAAGATCTATGGAGAAGAGATTCACCATACTTCTTACTGAGGCCAACTTAATGAGGAAACAACTTGAGGAAGGGAAAAAGAGGTACCTCAAGCTTGAGGAGAGAGCCCATCAAGAAAAGTTTGACTTCAAGTTAGAGAAGACGCAGTTCGAAGAGGTGGTTAATGATCTACAAAGGAAAAGAGATGAGTTGGAACTCGAACTCAAGATGGAGAAGGAAGAGATTGAGAAGCTTAAAAGGTTAAATAAGATCAAGAGAGTTGCGGAGGGTAGACCAAGTGAAGGGTTAGAGCTCCGATTGAAGAAAGAGAAAGTAAGAGCCGAGAACTACAAAAGAATATTTTACGAGCACAAAGATCAAGCACTCGCTTTAACCAAAGAAGTGAAGAATCTATGAATCTCCCACTAGAGACAGATCGAGAAGGAACAACACCAAAATAAAGCCTTGAATGATCAAGTGAAGGTTTGGAAAATCTCTTTTCAAGCATAAAGGTTCAACTAGCAAGCTGAAGGCTAGCAACTTAGAGAATCAAGTCTTGACGACTCGCGTCGATGAGTTGGAAACTGAGGTTCAACAAATTAAGGATCACGTGGCAAGCCTTAGGGGAAAGATTCAAGTATGCTCAAAGCTGAGTTTAGAACAACTGCACTTCGCTGCCTACACAATTTGGAGGCAAGAACAAGAGCTGGCACATTGGATGACTCATATGCAAGAGGTTGCCCGGAAAGTACAAATTTTGGCGGAAGATGCTACCGAACTCCATGACTGTGTGGATGATGATTCTCAGGAAGGAGAGAGGATTGTTTGGATTTTGAGAGAAATCATTGACCTCAACACTACCTTAAAGCCATATGTGTAGTTGGTTCTCTTTAAGTTATTGTAACAAGACAACGTTTCCATTAATGAAAGTCATTTAACGATGATATTTGCCAAACTCAGTGTTGCTCTTTGTATTCATGTATGATTCTTTCATTTGCATTCTTTGGTAAAATCTAATAATCATCTAATTAGTACAATTTCTTGCATTTTTTAAAATTTCCATTCTTTAATTGAAAGGCTTTCTATTTCAAAAAGATTGCATTTTACTTCTTAAGAATTATTATCATTCCACACCCTTATCGCACTCGCTCACGGTCAAAGAAAATGGAGGAGAGCTTTGCTATGTTGGAGGCCGACCTACGTGGCCAGATGGAACGAGCCCAACATGAATTATGGGACACCATCATCAAGTCTCTGCAGGACATGATGAAGGAAATATCCCAGTTGCTGCAAGCTAGGCTAGGACCAGATCCAAGGGGCAAGAGCACCATTAAGAATCCTGCCCAAAACTCGGGGGATCGTCATCATGCCCAGATCGTCCAGAACCCTCTCTTAATCCCCCACAAGGGGCATCTTCCTCTCATATCGGTATAGCTCCTCAAACTCAACCGGGGGTAACCTTTGAGAATCCCAAGATTATTGGGGACAACATCCCAGACTTTGAGAAGTTGGAGAAGTTAAACCAAATGAAAGTGGAATTCACTAAGCAATTGGAGGATACTCAAAAAGACCTAGAGGAAAAGTTTCGAGTGAAGGAAGATGAGAATGGCTCCTATAGGTTAAGTGATAGGGAACTCAGATTGGTCCCTGATGTGGAGATCCCATATAAGTTCAAGACCCCCGAATTTGAAAAGTTTGATGGAACCACCTGGCCCACTGCTCATATAGTGATGTTTTACCAGAAGATGGTTGGGTTTACCAACAACGAGAATTTCCTAATCCACTGTTTTTAGGACAGCTTAGTGGGGTCTGCCTTGAGATGGTATAATCAACTAACCAGGGCTCAAATTAAGTCCTGGAGGGATTTGGCAAAAGCTTTTACTGATTAGTATAAGCATGTAACCGACATGGTTCCAACCGATTGCTGTTGTAAGGTATGAAACAAAAGCGCAACAAGACCCTTCGTGAATACGCTCAAAGATGGCGTGATGTGGCAGCGCAGGTTCAACCACCACTTCACAAGCATGAGATCTCCCCAATGTTTGTAGACATGTTGAAAGGGATGCTTTATGATCGAATGACCATCAACCTTATTAGCAATTTTACGAAGATGGTCATTACTGGCGAGCGCATTGAAACAACCATCAAGAACGGAAGAATTGATGGAAGAGATCATTCACGCAAACAATACAAGAAAAAGGACCATGAGGTGAACAATACAAACACCTTCGAGGAAACCAAGAACTTCTCTATCTCCCAGCCCCAGGCCTCAGCGGGGAATTCCAGAAACTTCAACAAGAGAGAAGACAAGGGACCACATAAAGAAAGGGATGAGAGATCCTTCACTCCTTTGCCAATCTCTTACAAAAAGCTCTACTCAAAATTGTATAAGGCTGATTTAGTTCGTCCTTATCATGTTACTCCTTACAACCCACCTTACCCAGCATTGTATGATCCCAAGGTTCATTGCGAATACCATGCTGATGTTCTGGGGAATTCGATTGAGAATTGTGTGGCGTTCAAGAAGTTCGTTCAGAACTTAATACGGACCAGAGTGTTACAAATGGGAGAACCGAGCAAGGCCAACAGTCCCCTACCAAATCAAGGAGGCCAAGGCGTGAATGCTATCGAAGACAAGAAGGCCAAAAAACTAGGGAGAACGTGTCCGAAGTTCGGTTCCCGCTAAGGTAGGTTTTCTAACGTTTGTGTATGACATGCCTCATTGACCGAGGAATGGTGATTGTGGAAGAAGATTGTGGCTCATATTGTTAATACCATCAATCGGGAGATCATGAGATTCAAGATTGTGAGGAGTTTCGTCAGCTGATACAAGCTATGGTGGATAAAAATGAGATTAAGTTTTTTGAAGAAGAGAAAAGAAAGAAGGAAGTGGAAGTTTGTGCATCGGAGAGCCATGAAACCAAGTATAGTGCCAAGAGAACGCTCATCCTCGGTCTCAAGCCAAGTGAGACAAGCGCACCTAAGGCATCCCCCAAGATGATAATCGTTTCCCTAAGGTCGTTTCCTTTCAAGGATATGAAGATGGTTCCACGAAACTACACTGCAAGCATCACAATGTCGGGTTCCTCTAGTTTACATGGAGGTGAAGACATGGAAATAGGGAAAAAACCCATTCAAGAAGAACTTTTGGAGCCAAAGGCCAGAGAGGTAAAGGATGTGGGGTATCTTACGAGGAGCAGACGATGCTATACTTTGTAGAACCAAAAGGCACCGGAAGAACCAAATGAGAAAGGCAAGGAAGTCGAAGTTGAATCCGAGAAAGTTTCCGGAGATGACCCTCCACCGAAGATCAAAGAGCTAGTCACAGAAACTCAAGAACAAGAGTTTTTGAGATTCTTGAAGCACAACAGTATAGCGTCGGTGACCAGCTTCGGAGACAGCCAGCTCGAATTTCCGTGCTTGACCTTTTGCTAAACCCAGAGAAGCATCATGAGGCCCTGTTGAAGGTTTTGAATGAGACCTATGTTACGAAGGATATCTTAGTTAGGAGGTTGGATCAGATTGTTTTCCATATCACCAACGTTAATCACATTTCCTTTGGTGATGACGAGATTCTAGGGGAAGGTACAAGGTCTACCAAGGCCCTAAACATCACTACTCACTACAAAGGTTATGTATTACTGGGTGTGCTAATCGATAATGGCTTTAGCCACACTGTAACAGCTACCAATCGACAGTTCACATCTGAGGCCGTGTCATAATACGGTGCGAGTTTTTGATAGGACCCAAAGAGACGTGGTTTGGAAAATAGAAATACCCCTTCTCATTGGTCCCACTGAATATATGGTCAATTTCGTGGTTATGGATATCCGGCCATCTTACAACTGCTTGTTAGGGAGGCCATGGATACACTCGGCGGTGCCGTTCCATCCTCACTCCATCAAAAGTTGAAGTTTGTCATTGAGGGGAAATTAGTAACAGTGAATGCCGAAGAAGATATCGTTGCTTCAGTGACTTCGGATACACCATACGTCCACACTGATGAAGAAGCAATGGAGTGTGCCTTTAGAGCCTTGGAACTTGTCAATGCTACATTTGTTGCCGAAGGAAACAAGATTCCATGCCCCAATTTGTCCAATTGTACTAAGATGGTGGTATACGAAACCTTAGGCAAAGGAGCAAAGAAAAGAAAAGGCTTGGGAAAGAATCTGCAAGGATGCCTTCGTCCCATCAAGGTGAATCACAAAGTTGACCGCTTCAGACTTGGTTACAAGCCAAATTTCTTATAGAGAAAGCAAGAATAGAAGAGGAATCAAGAGCAAAGAAAGGATAGGCTTAGAGGGAAGGACATTTCATGGGCCTCTATCATCTATGGAGACTTTAAGGCTGCCTTTATATCTGATGGGATTTGAAACCTGGAGGTGGATGTCCAAGAGGCAAACCGAGAAGGCGAGAGGTGCCTCTAGGAAGAGTTGATCATTAAGGCTTTCGAAGAGATGAATGTGGATATGGTTGGCGACGAGAGCGAGGCTAATCAATTTTTGGCAAAGATTTGCCCTTGCCTCCCAGGAAAAGAGCTCAACAATTGGACCTTTGGGGACGTACCGACATATTTTAGGAACAAATCAAAGTAATGCTTAGAACAATCCCGTTAATTTTTCCCGAAAGTAACATACATCCTTTGTAAAAAGGAAAGCTATGTCATATCTATCTATTTTAAATGAAATAGACTGTGTCTACATTTTCCTTCTCAAATGGAAAACAAAACATTCATTTCATCCCATTTCATTTATTATTTATTTATTCATTTGTTTATTTATATATTTATTTGTTCATATTATGTGCTATACCTTTCCTTTCCCAATACGTACTTTCAAAATTGTGCAGGCCTCTTAATATAAACTGTATGGATGATGTGGAACCTAATGCTGAAGTAGATTTTGAACGACCCATGTACTTGGTGGAGGTAGAAGATAAGGATGATAAGATTCCCGAGGAACTGTTAAGAATGATGGCTAGTGAGGAAAGGCAAATCCTCTCACGCTAAGAGAGGATAGAGGTTTTAAATTTGGGGACTAATGACGAGAGGAAAGAAGTAAAGATCGGAGGTACCATATCGCCAAAAGTCAAGCAAGAGTTGGTGGAATTGCTTGTAAAATTTAAGGATGTATTCGCGTGGTCATACCAGGATATGCTAGGCCTAAACACAGATATTGTAACACACAAGCTCCCCATTAGGCCAGAATGCAAGCCTGTCTAGCAGAAGCTTCGAAGAATGAGGACGGACATGTTATTGAAAATAAGAGAAGAGGTGAAGAAATAGTTTGAGGCCAGATTTTTTGAGGTTTCTAAGTACCCAGAATGGGTGGTCAACATAATGCCAGTACCGAAAAAGGATGTAAGGGTGCTTAAGTGTGTAGATTATATGGACTTTAATAAGGTGAGCCCCAAAGAAAATTTCCCCTTTCCTCATATTGATACTCTGGTTGACAATACCGTAGGGCATGCTTGGTTTTCCTTTATGAACAGCTTTTCGGGATACAATCAAATCAAAATGCATCTTGAGGATATGGAGAAGACCACTTTTATGCCATGTGAGGCACGTTTTGCAACAAGGTGATGCCTTTTGGGTTGAAGAATGCTGGGGCGACATATCAAAGAGTCATGGTGACCTTGTTCCATGACATGATGTATAAGGAGATTGAGGTATACGTGGATGATATGATAGCTAAATCTCAGACCGAGGAGGAGCACCTTCAAAATTTGCAAAAACTCTTCCATAGGCTAAGAAAGTATCAATTAAAGCTCAATCCCGCCAAATGTACTTTTGCGGTAACATCCGAAAAGCTCTTAGTTTTCGTGGTAAGTCAGAAAGGCATCGAGATTGATCCTGACAAGGTGAAAGCAATCTAAGATCTTTTGCCACCTCAAACATAAAAAAAAAGTCAGTGGATTTTTTGGAAGATTGAACTACATCTCTCGGTTCATCTCCCAGTTAACCGATAAATGCGACCCCATCTCCAGGTTACTCTAAACGAATAACTCGGGAGTTTGGGATGTAGATTTTCAAGAAGCACTAGAAAAGATCAAGAAGTATCTGACCAATCCTCCAATCTTATTAGCACCAGTACTAGATAGGCCGTTGATTTTGTACTTGGTAGTTTTTGAAAACTCCATGGGCTGTGTTTTGGGGCAGCACGACGGTACATGCAAAAAAGAAAGAGCGATCTATTACTTGAGCAAGAAATTCACCGAGTGTGAGACACGATACCCACTGATCCAAAGGTTATGTTGCGCCTTGGTATGGGCTACTAAGCGGCTCCGGTAATGCATGTTGTATCACACCACTTATTTGATTTTCCGAATAGATCCATTAAAATTTTTGATGGAAGCACCAGCTTTGACAGGGAAAGTGGCCCGTTGGAAAATGCTTTTGTCAGAATTTAACATCGTTTATGCGAGTCAGAAGGCGGTAAAGGGAAGTGTGGTGGCAGATCTTTTAGCAAGCTGTGCCTCAGACAACTATGAGCCGTTAGATTTCAGTTTCCCGGATGAAGAGTTGATTTGTGATTTGTCCGAAGGGACGTTTACTATCGAGAATGAAGGATGGAGGCTTTATTTTGATGAGGCATCAAATGCCTTAGGCAATGGAATATGAGCAGTTTTGGTCTCCCCAGACAATGTCTACTACCCTTCCACAAGTAGGTTGGAATTCTTTTGCACCAACAATATAGCCGAGTATGAGGCCTGTGTTATGGGAATCTGAGCAGCAATAGAGAGAAAAGGTCAGGGTGCTCTGGGTTTTTGGAGACTCTTCTTTAATGATTTATCAGCTTCGAAAAGAATGAGAGACTAGAGATACAAATTTGGTCAAATACTACGACTTGATCCAAGATTTGGTCAAGGATTTTGAAGAAGTTAGTTTCACCTACTTGCCAAGAGAGAATAATCAGATGGTCAACGCCCTAGTAACTTTGTCCGCCGTATTCGAAGCAAGTCAGACAACCGAGATAGGGCCAATTGAAATACAAACATTTGAGGTACCAGCCCATTGCTATAGTGTAGAAAAAGAGGAGGATGGTAACCCATGGTATTTTGACATCCTTCAATACATCAAGTTCCAGACTTATCCAAAGGGGGGTGATGATAATGACAAAAGGACTATTAGAAGGTTAGCTTCGGGATACGTCCTTGACAGGGAAACCTTGTACAAAAGAAGTAAAGATCAGATATTGTTGAGATGTGCCAGTGCCCGAGAAGCTGGAACCATCTTAGTAGAGGTCCATAAGGGCTTATGTGGAACCAATGCCAGCGGTTTCTAGATGGTAAGAAAAATCATGAGATATGGCTATTTTGATCAACTATGGAGGGAGATTGCATCAATTACGCGAAAAAGTGTCACAAATGTCAAATTTATGTCGATAAGATACACTCCCCGCCGGTGCCTCTCCACACCATGAATTCACTGTGGCCATTTGCTACTTGGGGAATGGACGTCATTGGTCAGGTACACCCGAAGGCTTCCAACATGCACTGTTTCATCCTAGTGGCTATCGACTACTTCACCAAGTGGGTGGAAGCTGCCTCATATGCTAATATTACAAGGGCGACGGTTTGCAAATTTCTCAAGAAGGAAATTATGTGTCGCCATGGTCTGCCTAAAAGAATCATCACCGATAATGCTTCCAATTTGAACAACAAGATGATGACCAAGGTGTGTGAACAATTCAAATATTGTACACCATAATTCTACCGTTTATCACCCCAAGATGAACGGAGCGGTAGAGGCGGCAAATAAGAATATTAAGAAGATCATAGCAAAAACTACAGAGGCATTTAAGGATTAGCATGAGAGGCTCCCTTTTGCCTTGTTTAACTATCGGACATCCGTGAGAACTTCCATGGGGCAACGCCGTACTCCTTAGTATACGACACTGAAGTAGTACTACCCGTTGAAGTAGAAATCTCGTCACTTTGAATTTTGAACGAAGTAAAGTTAGATGAAGCCGAATAGATGCAAGCCAGGTTGATTAGTTAAACCTCATCGATGAGAAAATGTTGAAAGCTATTTCCCATAATCAGATGTATCAGAAGTGAATGATGCGAGCTTATAACAAGAAAGTTCGCCACATGGAGTTTCAAAAGAGAGATCTGGTGCTCAAAAAGTTCTTGTTGAATCAAAGAGACTTTCGGGGAAAATGGATTCCCAATTGGGAGGGACCCTATGTCGTGAAAAAGGCTTTATCTGGGGGAGCATTAATTCTAACGGAGATGGATGGGAAAAAGAAAAAAAAAGAAAAAAAAGAGAAAAAAGAGAGAAAAGAAAGGAAAAAGAAAAAGAAAAAGGAGGGTTTAAGGTGAAAACCTGAAAATGGGTGCCTTAAAACCAAAGGAGGGTCTGAATTGAAAATTCGAAAGGGCCGGTTTAGATAGACTTAAATATCGGCATCCAACTGATGAGCCTTGTTTCGGTTTAGGGTTTATGCTTCGGTCTTCATATTATCAGGGGAGATGGCCAAGGGTGGCTAGCGAGAAATCTACTGAGGTTGAGGGTTCTCATCTTTCATGCAGTCGATACTATCTAAATATTTTTCATTTTCTCATGTTTGCCAAGACTTTCAGATTTATCCTAATATCCCTTTAAGTTCCAATAAAGCATTATTTTGGTCCCTATCATCTATTTCGCAGATAGATTGACATAGAATAAAAAGCAAAAGATTTTTTGGCATTACTGTGATTTAACCTATTGAGTGCATATTTATTCCCAAGTAGGAAAGGATCTTGCCAAAATTGCGATAAGAGGACATCAGAAGAAAAGTTAGTAAGGTCTATCGTGGAAAGGCATTGAACACTGTTCATGTTAAAGTTCGAGGGACTGGAGGCGAAAACCCGTAGGGGAGTCCAAGAAAGAAAAAAGAAAAAAAGGGAGAAGAAAAAAGAAAGAAAAATGCTCTAAAGTGAAAACCCAAAAGGGCACTTTAGAACAAAAAGGTTCAAGAACTCAAAAAGGGGGCATGGGGGTGAACCCGAGTGAGGGAAAAAGCACCGCCATCACGAAGAAGAAAAAACAGAGGACGTGAGTGAAAGGGGGAAAGAAGAGAGATTGCCCGAGAAAGTTTAAAATTGTTATCATTCATGCATCATGTCTAGATAGCCATCTCTAGGATAGGAGCATGCTAACTCATATCATTACAGTTTTTCATATCTTCTCACAGAAATCCAAAGAAAGACCAGGAACCCTTTGAGAATAGGAGTCCACGATGGAGTAAGATCTAGATAGGGTTTTAGGTGAAGGACTTCAAAATTTGCCACATCAATATTTTGGAGCAAAAGAGGCAAATACCCCTAGCTCAAGAACTTTCGGACAGTAAAAAGCTCACCCCTATAGGTCCAAGAAGAATGGAATCTTCATGGTGAGAGTGGCCATTTGTTTCCTACCATCTCAAAGGAACACAACGACATATTTATCTTTGTCACTCTAGGAAATGAGTTCACCTACCATTTGAGGACATTTAATTTGCTAGACAGGCATGTCGTCTTCGTCGATTTCGTCTTCTGTCATTTCAAGAAAATGAGTTATTTGGATTCGTTCACTGCCGCTTCGGAGGAATGAATCATTTTCTATCTGGTTCGTCCATTACCGTTTCCGAAGGACATGCCAACGTTGCTCAGTTTGTTTTTTCCATTTTGGGAAAACAAGTTATTTGGATTCATTCGCTGCCGCTTGGGAGGAATGAATCATTTACTATCTAGTTCGTCCATTTCCGTTTTGGAAAGACATACAAGCGTTGCTCAGTTTGTTTTTTCCGTTTTGGGAAAACAAGTTATCTGGATTCGTTCACTGCCGCTTCGGAGGAATGAATAGTTTGCTATCTGGTTTGTCCATTGTAGTTTCGGAAGGACATGCCAGTATTGCTCAGTTTGTTTTCATAGTTTCAGGAAAGCAAGTTATTTGGATTTGTTCATTGCCGCTTCGGGGGAGCAGATCGTCCAACAAGGAAGTCGGACAAAATTAGTTCTTATGGTCTTTGCTTTATTCTTGTTATACAAGAATAAGCAAAGAGGGGCAGCTGTAATCACTAATTTTGTTCGGAGAACTCTTTTATTTTATTTTTTGTTTTTACAATAACGGGCTTATATATGTGTGTGTTATTACTGTAAATATTGCACTTTGGGCTTTGCTTAATTTTAAATATATGTATATATGAATGTGATTACCATTAAAACCAAAAAAAAATGTTACCATTTTATTCATTAATATTCATATATTGTATGTTATGTTTTTAAAATTGAAAACGCTAAAAAAGTGTTGCTAGTAAAGTGTTGGCAATCTCATATTATACTAGTCTTATATGTGATATGTTCATGTTTATTATCATAATTTGCCATATTGTCATCTAATTATTAAAAATTGCTACCATATTGGATGTTCTACTATTACTGTAGAAACCAATATATATATATATATATATATATATATATATATATATATATAAATTAAATAGAACCCAATGTATGTAGATAAAAGCCCAAAGTTTATTAATTATCAGTCCATTTACATTATTTTTTAAGCCCAAAATATAATATATTACATGACCCATTTTGGGCCCGACATTAATTAAACAGAAACCCTAATGCTCTTGTTGTCTCCATGCACCATCAGATCTAGGATAAATCTGACGGTCTAGATCGGATTTGAAGGAAACCATTCAGCTCACTCAGCTCGCACGTAAGATTCATGACGGTGTCCCTTCGACTCCATTACGCGCCATGCGCCAACCTTTCACATTCCTCACTTGCGTGTGTACCACACGCTCATCTTCCAGCTCCTTATTTTTGATAGTTCCAATGGTCCCCTCCTCCACCAAGCAACCATGTCGTGCAAAACAAAACAAACAAGAATGTCAGGAGCAATGATATATTTCAATAGCAATATCATTTTTCAAGGAGCAAGCATGAATACAAACAAAAGAAAAGAGGCAACCGATAGAGTTTTAGATAGTTTTTCCTTTTTTCTTAATTAATGTAATTTCGGTTATCAAAATCAAACCCAAACTATTTGTAAATCCCTAAGAATAAACGGGTAATTTCCAGGGGCAATATCAATACAAAAGGAAAAGCCTTCAAAGGCATCCCTTTTTTTATTTCGAAGTAATAAATTAAAAAAGAAAAGTCTAGGGGTTTGGTCTTTCCCTTCGGCGTTCGGTTTTCTTTCGATTCAGTCTGCCTCCCCTCGCTGTTGAAAAACCTTCCGGCCTCTCAAGGTCGTGCATGGTGAAACGGAGGGATGGTGATCGAAAGGGGTTCTCATCTTTCATAAAGAAGGGTCTCGGCTTTTAAGGAAAAATGAGGTTTTTCTTTGTTTCCTAGGGGTTTGATTTTTGGATTTGGGTTTCAGAGAAGAAAAAGGTTGTTTTAAAAGGGGTTTTGGGTCACCGGCGCCGATGAGCGGCGACCGGTGCGGTGGTTTATGGTGGTTAACCACCGGATTCTGGAAAACAAAGGGGAGGTCTGGGTTTGTTTATAGAGAAACGGGTGAGCCATTTCAGATGGTGTTTCTAAAGAAAGGGAAAAGAGTCGAATTTTGCCAGGAAAATGTGTTATATAGCCGGCCCTTGCTTTAAAAATGGTATAATTTCATTTTAAGGACCTTCGTCCTGGTTATTTTACTCCACAAGAGTCTCCGCCTTTTAGAATAGCAGCCTTAGTCCCCCCGCATGGTCAAATTGCACCCACAGGCCATTCCGTCTTCCTAAATTATACCCTAGGTCCCTGGAGCTTTCAAAGGCTTTTAAATTTCATTCGTTTCTTCATTTTGATTTGGCCCTCGTTTTTTTTTGTTTTCTGTTAATCTAGTCCTTTTTTCTAGTGTTCAATTTAAATCTTGTGTTGTTATTTCCATTAATTTTCAGCTTTATTTTCTTAATGTTATATCATGTTATGTGGTTGTAATATGGATTTTTGATTTTATGCTTGACTTGGTGTTTAACATATGTGTATTATATAGTATATAATTTTTATATAATATATAATATATAGTTTTTTACTATACATATAATATATAGTTTCTATAATAGATATATAACATATAGTTTTTATAATATATATTTAGTATATAGTTTCTATATAATATATATGGTATATGTTTTATATAATATATATAATATATGGAGTTTTCTTTTTCAAAAATTTATAATATACAATTTCTTCTTTATATAATAATATATGTAATATAAGGTTATTTTGTAATATCTATGATAGGATTTTCATAAGGTTTTTATATATATAATATAAAATTTGGATTTTTTTAAATAATACAAGCTTTCTTATAATATGTATGATACATATATGTTATAATATATATATATATATAATATAGTTTCAAATATGCATATAATGTATTTTTAGCATATAGTTCATAGTATTCAAGTACATATGTGTGTTAGGGTTGCTTAGTTTAGTTGTTTGGGCCTTTTGTATTTTGGGCCAAGGTTTAGCTTTAGCTTAGGGGGCCTTGGGCTTAGCTTAGGTGGGCTTGGTGTTTGTTAAGGCCTTTGGATTAGTTTAGGAATTAATTTAATTAATTTGAGTCGTGTGCTCGTCTCATAGGGGCACGACTTTAAGTTAATTAGGTTTAGCCTTTTAGAGCATTAGTTAGATTAGGGTCCGAATTGATTTAGTGAATTTAAATTTACCCTTGACTCATTGGGATAAATGTTAAATTCATTAAATTAGTCGGACATCTCTTAATTACTTTTAGGATAAAATTAACATGGACATTAAATTGAAATTTATTTAAAACCATAGTTAATTAATCTAATTTACTTTAAATAGTGTTCTTGGCTTATTGGAATACTAATTTAAAATCGATCGAATTAATTATCATGTTACAAGATAAATCATAATTTGCTAGTTTTTAGTCTTTTAGGGCTAATTAATTTAGGGTTAATATTAGATTCACCTAATTAATAACTAGACCACTAATGGGATCTTCCATAACTTGGGCCTCTTAGGTTAGAGCCTTGGGTGGGCTTTTGTGTGTTTATCTTTAAGCCTATGCTTGACATCCATTTTATTTGTCATTCATATGGCTCATTTAATTTCCATGCTAATGAATTTAAATCATGAAAACTGAGGTATCTATTAATTTCGATATTTGTGTCATAACAGTTCGAGCTCAAAGGATGTTGACCAAATATTTGAATTAATTCTTATACTAACACAAGGTAAAATTAAAACTTGACAAAATCATTACATCACATCTTAATTGCTTGCTTCATGCATAAAGGTGATGTGCAGGATTCGAACCATAAACTAACATGGCAGTCAGGCTTATATGATGTCGGTTTAGTCTATGATCTGGTGTATCGTCAACCTTATTAATTAAATGTCCAATTAGTTCAAACCCACCAGCTTGATAAAGCACGTGTAATTAAGGTCAAATGTTCAATTAAGTACGCCGAGTTAAATTTAATTCAAATTCCAACAAATTCCATCAATTTGAAAACAAGAAACATTCAGGTACCGATTCCCGGGCGTGATGGGGGTGCTAATCATTCCCCACACGTAACCAACTCTCGGACCCTTTCATAATGAATCTTTGGTTTTCTTATGGTGTCCGACCTACCTTACCCAAGTGGTCGATGGCGACTACAAATTTTTTTATCGTTTTCAAAAAGAATGAAGATTTTCAATGGTAATTCCTTTTAAAACCAATTTTCAAATAATGATTTTGGGGACAACCCGTAGCACCGAACTTGTGAAACCCATATAGTTTTACCAGATATAAATAAGGTCGCTACACTTTGAAAATTATATATCTCATACTTCTTCCCCTTTTGGTTAGATCAAAATCAATAGGTCAATTAAAGCACAATAACTCCAAATATAAACAACATAACATAGATATTATTAAACTCAAAGCAACATTAAAATATCCAACTTAAACTTAAAAACATAAACAAAAGCAAATAATACAAATTCATAGGAATTCAAATAAGAACATAGGTGCATAAAACTCAAATCCTAATTTGATATGATATGGTATGAAAGAGATGCAAAACCTAAGGAGCATCCTCATCTTCATCTTCCATGTAATCATCACCAAGAGAATGACCACTCCATTCACCATGAAACGCGGTAAGGGTCATGTCCATCGAAGCTTGGCGGTTCTCTATGGTGGTCACTCAAGCATCCAAGGAATTGAAACGAGAATCAAGAGTATCAAACCTTGTGTTCATCATGGCAAAACGGATGTCCAAGGTAGCAAACTTCCCATCAAGGCAGGCCATGAGAGCATCAAGGGAAGATGAAGCAACTGGAGCCTCTGGAACAACCGGAACATTTGCCATTGGATCGGGTTGAGCATCACCGGGAAGATCCACAATCCGAATCCATTATCCATTATAAATGGTAAACTTAGCTCGTCAGAGAGAATGATCACCGATGGGATAGGTGAGAGGCGAACCAAGATCATAGGAACAATCTATCCTAAGCTTGTGGAACATGTAACTCAAGGAGGTGCCATAGGTGAAAGATGTGACAAGAGAGGTATGATGGTTTTGGACAAGGAAAACTATCTCGGCAAACATGATTTGGGCTAGGTTTGGACGCTTACCCTCATGAAAGCAATAAAGCCAAAAATCATCTACTTGACAAATGGTTGACCACTTACCACCGGATGGTCGAAATCACCAAGTATGAGAAAGTGAAGGAAACGCTCATGGGCATCTAGTATGGTTACGGAGCAACTATAAAGTTGATTAGTAGAATTTTCATCATCTATACCCACATCCTCCATACCCAAAAGATCGGCTATTATTGTAGAATCAAGTTGAAAATTTTGACCCATAAAATAAGACTCTATAGCTACAACCTCATTTTTCTCTCGGTTATAAATACACCGGGCATTAGAGTAAAAATAAGGACAAGGTTTTTATAAAGAATACCGGGTATGCTTAAAAAAGGCATGAACTTCCATTCCCTCATTAAATCAAGATAGCGAAAGTGAAATTCATTTGAAGTCATGAAAGGTAGAGAAACAACACGCTCACGACGGATTTTGAAAATTTTATATTGTTTAAAACGGTCCATGGCGTGGGGATATTGAGGTTCATTAAAACAATGCACAAAAATATGGTTTAGGTTTGGTTTTGTACCATTGTTTTTGGGATTAGGTTCGATAAGATTGGTAGAACTAGAACCCATCTCCTTTCTCGATCTTTTCTTAGGAGGCATGGTTAAAAACCTAAAAAAATAAAACCACAAAAACATATGTATGCATAAACATCACATTCAATCCAATGATCAAGGTAGTTTAAAAACCTATATAGTATAGTTTAAAACTATATACAAGTATAAATAAAAATTTTGGTAAAGCTAAAACTTGAAAACAGTAAAGAAAAATATATGAGTATAAGTTTATATTCGAACAAAAAAATTAGTTTTGGAAATGATTTTGTAAAATCTTTGAAAATAATATTATATACATCCTAAATATATAAATTTAAAGAAAAATATGGATTTTGCTTATACATCCAAAAAAAATATACAAACATAAAAGAAATCAAAATTTAAAGAAAAATAGAGTTTATACATTAAATATGGATGATGGATGAATGAAGAGATGATTTGCACAAAGCTTGATGAATTTTACTTGGGTTTGATGTTGAAAACAAAAGCCCCCAAAGAGTTTTGATGATTTGTGATGAAATTAAAGGATTTGGAGAGTATAAATAAGGTATGGCCTTTTAGGGTTAGAAAAGTTAGAATTTGGTTAAAATTAGGAAAGCCCCATTTAATGACTTATTTAAGGCTCCAACGACTATGTGTAACGATACGGTAAAAATGCGTATCGACATTGCATATCGGTACAAGTTACCTCGTACCAATCCTTGATCCATACCGATACAGGCTCACCTATACTGAAACGATGCCCATGATACTCGTATCGATACGATATACCCCGTATCGATACCCTAGGCCCCAAAAATTCAATTTTACTCGATCTGATATGCATGTATATGATTTGAGATCATCATGAATGAGCAAAACTAGATGTATACTCCCTCTAACAACATGAATACATGCATATAAGAGTAAAATTATACAAACATGTAAATCAACCAAATTCAAGCAAATTTAAGTACAAAACAAGGCTCTACGGTTCAAGAAAGGCTAGTAAGCCCTAACTCTCTCCTAAGAGACCAAAAATGCTATTTATCTAAAGGTTTGGTAAAGATATCCGCTAATCGGTTCAAGGTTTCTACATATTCTAGAACAACATCATATTTCAAAACATGATCTCTAATAAAATGATATCTTATCTCTATGTGCTTGGTTCTAGAATGTTGGATGGGATTCTTAGTGAGACAAATGACACTAGTATTGTCACACTCTAAGGGGATGGTACCTACATCAATTCCGTAATCTAAGAGTTGTTGCTTCATCCAAAGGACTTGAGCACAACAATTATCAGCCGAAATATATTCTGCCTCGGTGGTAGATAGCACTACACTATTTTGCTTCTTAGAAAACCAAGAGATAAGCATGTTACCTAGGAATTGACAAGTATCAGAGTTACTCTTTCTATCTATCTTACAACCTCCATAATCCGCATTTGAATAAGCATGCAAACTAAAGGATGAGTTTATAGGATACAAAAGACCTAAAAATGGCATGTCTCTAAGGTATCTAAAGATTCTCTTAACGGCTTGTAGGTGTGATTCTCTAGGACTAGCTTGAAATCTAGCACACAAGCAAATACTAAACATAATATCTGGTCTACTTGCGGTAAGATGAAGCAAAGATCCTATCATAGATCTATATAGCTTAAGATCAACACACTTACCTCCTTCATCTTTGTCAAGCTTTGTAGAAGAGCTCATAGGTGTGACTTGAGGTTTCACATTCTCCAAGAAAAACTTCTTGAGCATGTCTTTGATGTACTTTGCTTAATTGATTAAGATGCTATCTTTCCTTCGTTTGAGTTGGAGTCCCAAGAAGAATGAGAGCTCCCCCATCATGCCATTTCAAACTCACCTTGCATTAACTTAGCAAAATTTTGGCAAAGCAACTCATTAGTAGAACCAAAAATTATATCATCAACATAAATTTGTACTACTAAGATGTCTTTGCCTTTTCTTTTTATAAAAAAATGTAGTATCCACCTTTCCTTTGTTAAAACCTTTTTCAATTAAAAAGTTTGACAAACATTCATACCAAGCTCTAAGAGCTTGTTTCATACCATATAAATATTTTGAAAGTTTAAAAACATGGTTTGGATATTTTGGATCTTCAAAATCGAGTGGTTGTTCAACATACACTTCTTCATTTATAAAACTTTTTAGAAAAGCACTTTTAACATCCATTTGAAAAAGCTTGATTTCATGATAACATGCAAATGCAAGCAACATCCTAATGGCTTCTATTCTAGCTACGGGTGCATAGCTTTCATCAAAATCGATACCTTCTTCTTGAGTGTAACCTTGAGCAACAAGTCTAGCCTTGTTTCTCACTATGTTACCACTCTCATCTAGTTTGTTTCTAAAAACCTATTTATTTCCTATGTTAGATTTATTACTATGCCTATCAACTAATGTCTATACTTTACTCCTCTGAAATTGATTTAAATCTTCTTGCATGACCAAAATCCAATAATCATCATTTAATGCTTCTTTGATATTTTAGACTCTATGCATGAGATAAATGCAACATAGTTGCAAGTATTACTAAGAGAGGATCTAATGGTTACCCCTTTGGATGAATCACCCAAAATCTCACCACCTTTGACATAGTTGAACTCCCTTGGGTAGGTGACCTCCTTTTCCTCTAGAGTCATGTCCTTTAAGGCTTCTAGAGGTGGATCTTGTGGTTCTTCTTTTGATAGACCTTTATCTACCTTTGATGATTGTCCCCCACCATCATTGGTATGGAAAATTCCTACATCATCATCATCACAAGTATCCTTCCTTAGAAGAAGGTTATCATCGAAAACCACATGTATAGACTCCTCAACTACTAAAGCTCTTTTGTTAAATACTGGACAGGCTTTAGAGTTTAAATAATAACCTAGAAAAATAGCTTCATCACTTTTTGCATCAAATTTGCCTAAATTGTTTTTTCCATTGTTTAAAACAAAATATTTGCATCCAAAATTATTAAAATAGCTAATGTTAGGCTTTTTATTTTTGAAAAGATCATAATGTGTTTTCTTTAAAATAGGCCTAATCATTACTCGGTTGACAATATAGCAAGTCGTATTTGTGGCTTCCGCCTAAAAATACTTAGGCAAATTATTTTCACAAAGCATGTTTCTAGCCATTTCTTCTAAAGTTTGATTTTTCCTCTCAACAACCTCATTTTGTTGAGGTGTGCGAGGAGCGAAAAAATAATGGCTAATACCATTTGAGTTGCAAAACTCCTCAAAACCTATATTTTGAAATCCAGTTCCATGGTCACTCCTAACTTATGAAATTGAGTAACCAACATCATTTTGATTTCCTTTTGAAAATGTGATGAATTTTTCTAAAGCTTCATCTTTGGTACATAAAAATAGAACCCAAGTAAATCTAGAGTAATCATCAACTAAAACAAATGCATATGATTTTCCACCCAAACTCATTGCTCTAATAGGGCCAAAAAGATTTCTGTGGATCAATTGTAAAACTCTACTTGTAGAAACATCGTTAATAGGTTTAAAAGAAACTCTTTTTTGTTTGTCTTTTGCACATGTATCACAAATTTTGTCAAGAGAAAACTTGATTTTAGGAAAACATCTTACAAGATCATTTGAAATCAATTTTTCTAAAACACTCATGCTTGCATGCCCTAGTTTTCTATGCCATAATCATGAGTCATTCTCATCTTTCGCAAAGAGGGGAAACTTTAATAACTCATTTTTGTCCAAGTTGTATAATATTATAATATTAAGTTTTGTTTATAAAGTAATTATTATTATTGCGGCCGTTAGTGCTTAATGTTATTAAATGTACAAATATGTGTGGGTTCATATGTATATATTAGTATTAGTATGTGTGTGTTTATGCTATTATTTTATGTCACTAATATTTAAAATCCTAACCCAGTATGAAGACCGTATCGAAACGAATGTATAACACCCTCAAAATCGGCTTAGAAGTAAACCGAGTTAAGAGGTGTTTCACAACAAACATTAACCATCTTCTTGGACAAACTTAGCACAGAAAGGTCGAGCCTGACTTGCAAATCAGGGAAATTTAAAAAAAAATTCCTGGATTGGTTCGATTGATACTTATTTTACCGATTCAATCATACCAATATTACATGACATCTATAACATCTCCGAGTCAATTGCATTTTTAAGCATGAATCATCTATCAATCAAACGCATAAGTTTATAGCCAAGCAACATTAACCTTACTATTGTGAACATCCACTAATCAATAAGATGATTAACCATATAGCCAACCTAGAGTCTAACAATTTTATCGGATGTCCATTAACATCAATTAACCAAAGCTAACAAACATCCAAACACGAGTAATCATTGTTCATGTCTACTTAGCAAACAACCTTGTTAATCGAGTTTGTTACCCTATTTGTCAACATTCGGCCATAACATTTAGCAAATATTCCGAACCTAGCATATAAGTATCGAATTCACAATTTCAAAATAAGTTTAACCGATTAACTCCCCTAAACAATTAATCTTTGACAAATTGATGAAACTACAAAGATATTTACCAGTTTAATTTGCCTAACACTAAGTAGATTTATCAATTGTCTAGGTGACTAAACCCTTTTCCTAAACCTAATTGAATTCCATAATCTTGACTGTACTATCCTACCGGGTGTATTTTCACTTTTCAAATCAATGGCATTACAACAGTTATTTCCCAAGATACAAGATATAACCCGACTATTCATTAAGCATACCAAGCTTACTAGTTGATTATGATAACCTATTTTTCGAGCATAGGACCTAGCATAAAATCAATTGGGCAATCAAACAAACAAGCTAACTAAACTACTCATACAACATGCAATCCAAAAGAATATACATAGAGGCCTGTTACAACTTAGATTGCTCCTTAGAGCTTTAATTAGATACATACATAGATAAAAGCTCATCAATGCATAATGCCTACAACGTAAACATGTGCCACCATCTAGGAGTGTATGAGAAGTTACTAACGTACTTCTTAACGCTTCTAAACACGATCTGTCTCGTTAAGCTCTCGTAAAGATTGTTATCCTGAAAGGTAACAAAAGAGTAGAGTAAGCTTACGCCTAGTGAGGTAGAATTAGGATCTTAGTCAATTGTTATAATCAAACTAGCTTATTCATTCTTAAGTCATGAATTACCGAAACTTAAACAAGCCTCGAAGTGGTTAAAAGATCACATTTCTATTTTCCCCTGTTTCCGTTTACGGCCTACAGATATTATAACATTGATTAGTTATTCCATTTTGTTTGTAGCAATTGTTACCAACAAGCATCTAACATAACATTTTATTTACATGATTTCGCTCGCGCAAACTATTAATTATAAAGTCAACTTAAGGATTTATTAAGCACAAGACAGAATTCATAATATTTCAAACATAAGATTTATCTCCCATCATTAAGCATATACATTTGTCCAATCATTTTTAACAAATGGTTGGCAATTATCCGAACAAGAACTTATCGGTTTACTTATTCTATAATTCTCCACTTATCAGCTGACAAAGTGCACTACATTTCATCTCAAGCATTCTACCAATCAATTCAGCATATAAGAATACATGTTACGGAATTTTAA
This sequence comes from Hibiscus mutabilis, assembly GCA_019671005.1. NCBI lineage: Eukaryota > Viridiplantae > Streptophyta > Magnoliopsida > Malvales > Malvaceae > Hibiscus > Hibiscus mutabilis. The sequence goes on along the minus strand of CM033735.1, from coordinate 23,757,885 downwards.
TATAGAATCTCTAGAATCTTTATATAATTCACTGATCTTGTGCGAAATCTTTAATTCTAGACCATCCTAACTTTAGCAAGAATTCAAGGGTTCAGAACCGGTGTTATTACTCTAAGCATATCTACTCAATCACACAAAGGAGGTTCGAACACTCTAGTTTAGATATACAGCTTCATATACACAAAATCATACAATTAACATGCACTTGCTAGTCACGCATACAACATGATATATGCAATTGGTCCACTCGTATATTTAGTTATACATTCTAGCAAGAAATCAACTCCTTCATACGGTTCCTATTAAAACATAGCTATTACTTAACCTGTGTATATTCCAATAACTTAAGTATGAACATACTCGTGAGGAATCGGAGAAGGACATCATTTGTATATTCACATAATGGATCAAGGGCATATAAGTAGGCCAAATAAACTTTTCAATTGGCAACCAATATCTAATTATAAAACAATTCTGTAACTTAATTAAAATAACTTATAATTTTCCTCATTTCTCCTTTAACCCAAGCATTGAATTTAAAACAAGCAACCATGGATTATTTGTTATGTAAAACATTTAGTAATTTCTTCTGATTATTTATATTTCCTTTTTATTAATCTTTTAACTTAGCCTTGAGAATCGAATGTACAGTCTAGGTACACGAATCCTATCCAACACGTATCAAACAAGGGTACACAAAGTACCAAAAAAATTATCATTAAACAAGGGTACCAGTAGTACCAATAGATCTTTCGATCTTTATCAACAAGGGACCGTAGTCCAATCTAATATGAGCTCAACAGACTCTATGGCATGCAACCTATACTTACGACTGACTCGAAACCAAGGCTTTTCATTTTAATCACATCACATCATATACATTTCGAGCATAGCTCAATATTTTGATTATATATATATCAACAAGTTCCTTCTCCCTTATCAAATTAGGGATCTAGTCACCTCATGCGATTTCACAGTATAACACGTCAAATCTGGGGGCATCATAGCCCAAATCACTATCTTATATGTTCCTTATATAATCTTTTATTAGAATTATAATTATATACCTGTATTGGATATCACCAATAAAATGAGTTGTTCCTTTTATCATAATAAGGTAGTGGATTCATATATATATATATATTTATATACATTGTGATAGAGTAGCGCACTCTTGGATTTGGAAGCCTTCAATCAAGTTGTAGCAAGAACTAGGAGCTCTAGACTCAATCAATAAAAGTATGGGCAGATCTGAAAATTCAAGAGAAAAGAGAAGGGCTTTTCTTGAAAATTTCAGATTCGAGGCTGGAAAATTAAAGAAAGAAAGACAAGATGAAGGATTAGATGATAAGAAATAAGAATATAAATAAAAAGATGAAAAAAGATTAAGAAGAAGATAGGTAAAACAAATCTGAAAATTCAAGTTTGTTTATGGAATTATGGAAGATGGTGTGAAGGTTGAAGATGAAGATGGCTTGCGAATTGTTGATGTTGTTTTGTCCTCCGCACCCTCTTAGACTCAATTATCTAAGCAATCAACCTCAAGCGGCTCTAACCCACCATCCTCCGCGATTATCTAGGCAAGCAAGAGTGTGAAGATGATCTCCCTCACAAGAACTCATCGAACTTATATTGAAGAAGACTTCGAAGGCACAAGTAATCAGCTGATAGAGTGAAAACAAACTCACTAAATATTTCATAAATAAAAGAAAATCTATCTTACAATGATGGAGGCTTCATCCTTTTATAGGTGAAGGATAGACAAAGTAATTTAAATTCTACTAAACCAAGGAAAACTTAATCCAATTAAAAATAATAAAAAAAATAACAGCCTTTAAACTCCTTGTGCTTGTGTGGCAAGGAATAGGGTGATAAGGCAAGTGATAAGGGTTGGGTGGCTGGTTCCTAAAGTATGTAAAACCCTAAAAATATCAATTTAAATGATAATAAATATATTGGGCTAAGTTTAATTCGTCCAAAGCCTTATATGTTAGCTTTTGGGCTGAATTTTACAAAATCCCGTAATAATCTCGTATCTAGTTTTCTGCATGCATAGGCTTCAGTAAATTTGACGTATTTTGAGTTCCTGATGTCCGATTGACGCGGTTCAAGATGAGTTGGAAAGGTAACTTAATGACGGACAATTTGTTAGAAGACAACTTGACTCATAAATGCATGGATCCCATCCGAAAACTCGACGCAAGTTGGCTGACTTTTTAGACTTTACAAATAGATTCAATTTCATGTCCAAGATGCATCGTTTTTGACCTCCTATGCGTGCATTGTTTTGGATTTTATTGTTTGCATCGAACAAATTCAGCTTCTTGTCCAATATTAGTAATTTGACCCCGCTCATGCATGTATCATTCCCCCACTCCTCAAAAGGATTCATCCTCGAATCTAAATCGGCAATGAGAGAACAATCATCAACTTCAATTGAAAAAGGCTTCTTTGTTGTATGTGGAGTGATCTAATTGATCTCCTCTCAATGGTTCAACAAAATCTTGAAAAAATAAGACAGCACTACTCGAACATTTGTATGGATTAGTCAAAACAAAATCACTCGTCGCATTCTTTTTCTTATCTTTTTCTTTTGGGCTTTGTGTGACTTTTATCTCTTATGTATTTTCACTCACCAAATTTGGGCCGTTAATTTGACTTTTTTCACTCTCGGCCTCTTTACTCTCAGTCTTTTGTATCTCACATCCCATATCCCTCTCACAAAAATTATCATCAATGTACAATTTCTGTAGAGGAGAAAGTGTTTCTAACAAAATGATAGGACAAGAATCAAATAAAGGGTTAGAATTACACTTACTTTCTTTGTGGGGAGGTGATGAGAGTATAGCAAGTGGACCTACTACTTCACATGAGAGATTAGAAGCATTGTCATCTTGTCTAATGTGTTCACTATCACTATCCTTTTGTTTGGGAGGTGGTTCTTCTCTAATATCAACTTGGCACAAATGCTAGAAGTAGAAGTACGAAGAGAATCATGTGTACCTTCTGGTTTTGGGATGTCTTCGTGGTTGGTTGCCTTTGTGTGGTCAATTGATTCAACCTTTTGTGCTTCCAATCTTTTTCATTTTATCCTCTCACAATATTTTTTTGCTTTCGCTATTTCTTCTTCTACTTTTTTCGGCTCTATTGTAGCAAATGAGAGCTTCTGGCCTTGGTGCACAACCGAGTATCCATTTGTATTGATTCGATGGACATCGCCACGATCATTTTTCCAAGGTCTTCCTAATAGCAAGTGGGTGACTTCCATAGGAACCACGTCACACCATACATCATCACAATAGCTTCCAAGAGTAAAAGAGATTAAACAACGTTCGGTTACCTTCATATCCGGTCCGCTATTAAACCCTTGAAGATGATACGGCTTAGGGTGTTCTTGACATGGTAGATCGAGTGCATCAACAATGAAGCTGCTCACTAAGTTTACACGACTGTCGCCATCAATAATTAAAGAACATAGATTACCTTGTATCTTACATCGTGACCGAAAAATATTTATTGGTATACGATAACGAGTGTTGAAAAGAGAATAAAACATCCTAATTGCTTTAAGAATCCAAAGAAAAGGTTAACACTAATAGAATTATAGTTGCAAGGAGAAAGAAGAGTATGCAACTTTTAGTCCTACTAACACAAGGAAACAAGAACGTGTTAGAAGATGTGTAAGAAGCAATAAAAGCTAAAACAAACGAAAACTAATGGCTAAAAATGAAAGAAAATTAGAAAAACCCCGAAAACCCTAGAATTTTGTAGCAACTTGATCTACTTCGTTCAAGGTGTTCCCCATGTCAAACAATTCTAAAATTTTATGTGGTGACTCCTCCAAAGGTGTAGATATGATCTGGAAATTTTTAGCGCAAAATTATCTCGTTTGAATTTGACGAATTTTCCCTAATTTTCGAGTTTTTTACCTAAAAATGCCAAAAATTCTTGTCAATAATCGTCCCAAATATGATACCAAATGATAGAGTAGCGCAATCTTGGATTTGGAAGCCTTCAATCAAGTTGTTGCAAAGAACTAGGAGCTCTAGACTCAAACAAGAAAGCTTTGGGCAGATCTGAAAATTCAAGATGAACAGAGAATGCTTTTCTTGAAAATTTCATATTCGAGGTTGAAAATTTAAAGAAAAAAAAGACAAGATGAAGGATTAGATGATAAAAAATAAGAATATAAATAAAAAGATGAAAGAATATTAAGAAAAAGATAGGTAAAACAAATCTGAAAATTCCAGCTTTGTTTATGGAAGATGGTGTGAAGGTTGAAGATGAAGATGGCTTGCGAATTGTTGATGTTGTTTTGTCCTCGGCACCCTCTTAGACTCAATTATCTAAGCAAGCAACTTCAAGCGGCTCTAACTCACCCTCCTATATGAGATTATCTAGGCAAACAAGAGTGTGAAGATGATCTCCCTCACAAGAACTCGTGGAACTTATGTTGAAGAAGACTTCGAAGGCACAAGTAATTAGCTGATAGAGTGAAAACAAACTCACTAAATATTTCATAAATCAAAGAAAATTTGTCTTACAATGATGGAGGCTTCATCCTTTTATAGGTGAAGGATAGACAAAGTAATTTAACTTCTACTAAAACAAGGAAAACCTAATCCAATTAAAAATAAAAATAAAAAAACAGCCTTTAAACTCCTTGTGCTTGTGTGGCAAGGAATAGGGTGATAAGGCAAGTGATAAGTTGATAAGGGCTGGGTGGTTGGTTCCTAAAGTATATAAAACCCTAAAAACATCAATTTAAATGATAATAAATATATTGAGCTAAGTTTAATTCGTCCAAAGCCTTATATGTTGGTTTTTGGGCTGAATTTTACAAAATCCCGTAATAATCTCGTATCTAGTTTTTTGCATGCGCAGTCTTCAGTAAATTGGACGTATCTTGAGTTCCCGATGTCCAATTGACGCGTTTCAAGATGCGTTGGAAGGTAACTGAATGACGGACAATTTGTTAGAAGACAACTTGACTAAAAAAATGCTCGGATCCCTTCCGAAAACTCGTCGCAAGTTGGCTGACTTTCTAGACTTTACAAACAGATTCAATTTCTTGTCCAAGATGCATCGTTTTTGACCTACTATGCGTGCATTGTTTTGGATTTTATTGTTTGCATCGAACAAATTCAGCTTCTTGTCCAATATTAGTAATTTGACCCCGTTCATGCATGTATCATCAGCACTTGTAAAAACAAACTCACTAAATATTTTATAAATCAAAGAAATCTCCCTTACAATGATGGAGGCTTCATCCTTTTATAGGTGAAGTATAGAAAAAGTAATTTAACTTCTACTAAAACAAGGAAAACCTAATCTAATTAAAAATAATAAAAAAATAACAGCCTTTAAACTCCTTGTGCTTGTGTGGCAATGAATAGGGTGATAAGGCAAGTGATAAGCTGATAAGGGCTAGGTGGCTGGTTCCTAAAGTATATAAAACCCTAAAAACATCAATTTAAACGACAATAAATATATTGAGCTAAGTTTAATTCGTCCAAAGCCTTATATGTTAGCTTTTGGGCTAAATTTTACAAAATCCCCTAATAATCTCGTATCCAGTTTTCTGCATGCGCAGTCTTCAGTAAATTGGACGTATCTTGAGTTTCTGATGTCCGATTGACGCGTTTCAAGATGCGTTGGAAAGGTAACTGAATGACGGACAATTTGTTAGAATACAACTTGACTCAGCAATTCCCGGATCCCATCTAAAAACTCGTCGCAAGTTGGCTAACTTTCTAGACTTTACAAACAGATTCAATTTCTTGTCCAAGATGCATCATTTTTGACCTCCTATGCGTGCACTATTTTGACTTTTATTATTTTCATCGAACAAATTCATCTTCTTGTCCAATATTAGTAATTTGACCTCACTCATGCATGTATCATTCCCCCACTCCTCAAAAGGATTCATCCTCGGATCTAAATCTGCAATGAGAGAACAATCATCAACTTCAATTGAAAAGGCTTCTTTGTTGTATGTCAGTGATCTAATTGAGCTCCTCTCAATGGTTCAACAAAATCTTGAAAAAATAAGACAGCACTAGTCTAACATTTGTAACGATTAGTCAAAACAAAATCACTCGTTGCGTTCTTTTTCTCGTCTTTTTCTTTTGGGCTTTGTGTGACTTTTACCTCATATGTATTTTCACTCACCAAAATTGGGCCGTTAATTTGACTTTTTTCACTCTCGGCCTCTTTACTCTCAGTATTTTGTATCTCACATCCCATATCCCTCTCACAAAAATTATCATCAATGTACAATTTATGTAGAGGAGAAAGTGTTTCTAACGGAATGATAGGACAAGAATCAAATGAAGGGTTAGAATTACACTTACTTTCTTTGTGGGGAGGTGATGAGAGTATAGCAAGTGGACCTACTACTTCACATGAGGGATTAGAAGCATTGTCATCTTGTCTAATGTGTTCATTATCACTATCCTTTTATTTGAGTGTTTGTGTGTTTTTCGTCAACATGGGTATTTTTGTCTTGGTTTTTTCTAGTGACTTGGATGTTTCAATTTTCTGCTTTGGTCTACTTGAGTCGAGCAAAGGTTTAGAAGAATTAGAATGATATAAAGGTTGAGTGGTACCTCTATCATAGTGATAATTCTTCTGTCGATATCGTTGTCGATCTTTGATGCGCTTTTCGATTGTCATGGCGAATTGGAATGCCTCTTGAAGGGTGTAGTAGGTTTTGAGTTCAAGTACCTCAAGAATGTTGCCATTGAGTCCGATAACAAACCTAGTCATTGTATCCTCTTCATCCTCTTGTATGTCAGCTTTTTGCATCAATGATTCCATTTCTTTGAGATACTCATCAACAGTTCTGCAGCCTTGTCGGATCCTTTGTAACTTTTGTTTGATCTCTCGTTGATATAATGGGGGAACAAATCATTCTCGCATGACTTTTTTAAGTTCTCCCCATGAGGTTATCTTGGCTTCTCTATTGAGACGCTGATTACGGACCAATTGGGACCATCAAATGGATGCATATTCAGTGAATTCGAGAGTCAACAGTGGAACTTGATCCTCTTCGGGACATTGATAATGCTCGAATAGAAGATCAACTCGATTTTCACAATAAGCTTCAGGGTCATACATTCCTTGAAAAGGTGGTACAGTGATCTTTAGCTTGGCTAAGGTGTTTGTTGCTCATCTCAGTTCTATGCGATGATTGTGTCTATGTAAGGGGTTTTGGCGTCTATTCTAAATGGGAACAAGATTTGGACGCTTAGGCTCCTCAGTATCGCTTGCGATAGGAGTAGTTTCTAATCTCCCAATGGTTTGGGTGATTGCGGTCACGACTGTATCAGTGTGCTCAAGCTTGGTTGCTAATGAGGTTACAGTCCGTTCAAGTTAATTAAGAGTATCCGAAACTTCTTGAAGAGTCACATCATGTGGTTCTTCGTCGTTGCTCGTTTCTGACATCGTGAAACACTCAGATTTAAAAGGTAAAAAGCAAAAGAAAACTAAAAATCTCACTAAACACTCCAAGAATAAATATTTAGCGAGGCAAGTAAACTGATCTCGTGCTCTTTAAAGACCTTCCTGCCACAAGTCAACAAGTTACAATCGGAGTTTAATCCTAACAATGAGTCCTAATTGTACTAGGAGTCCAATGAAAAGGCTTGAAACCAATTGAATATATTTGCAAGAAAGAAGGATTGTAATGCAACTTTGTTGTCCTACTCACACCAAAAAAGAGAAGGTGTTAATGGCGTAATAGCAGAAAGAAAAAGCAAAACAAAGGAACTTAAAAAACTAAGAGTAGAAAAATTTAGCCTAGAAAGATGATAACCCAAAACCCGGAAATAACTTGAAGGAAGAAATCCAATGCTGAATCCACTTTAATGTGATGCTTGTGGTGGTTGATAATGTTGGTCTTGATGATTCTTAATGGTGGTTGGTGGCTAGGTATGAGCTTTATCACTTTTCTTCACTTTTATTTCTTTTCGTTTCTTTTTTTATTTTTACAATGTAAATAAACTGAAAATAAAAAAAAATTGAAGAAAAAATAATGAAAATAGGGTTAAAGTAGGGGAAACCCTAATTTTGCTGAAACTTTGATCCACTTCGTTCGAGGTGTTCCCGATGTCAAAAAATTCTGATATTTTGTGTGGTGACTCCTCCAATAGCATAGATCGGATCTAGAAATTTTCAGCTCAAAATTCACTCATTTGATTTTGACGAATTTGTCCATAATTTTCTAATTTTCACCCAAAAATACCAAAATTCTTGCCAAGAATCGTCCCAACTCTGATACCAAATGATAGAGTAGAACAATCTTGGATTTGGAAGCCTTCAATCAAGTTGTAGCAAGAACTAGGAGCTCTAGACTCAATCAAGAAAAGTATGGGCAGATCTGAAAATTCAAGAGAAAAGAGAAGGGCTTTTCTTGAAAATTTCAGATTCGAGGCTGGAAAATTAAAGGAAGAAAGACAAGATGAAGGATTAGATGATAAGAAATAAGAATATAAATAAAAAGATGAAAAAAGTTTAAGAAGAAGATAGGTAAAACAAGTCTGAAAATTCAAGCTTTGTTTATGGAATTATGGAAGATGGTGTGAAGGTTGAAGATGAAGATGGCTTGCGAATTGTTGATGTTGTTTTGTCCTCCGCACCCTCTTAGACTCAATTATCTAAGCAAGCAACCTCAAGCGACACTAACCCACACTCCTAGACGCGATTATCTAAGCAAGCAAGAGTGTGAAGATGATATCCCTCACATGAACTCGTCGAACTTATGTTGAAGAAGACTTCGAAGGCACATGTAATCAGCACTTGCAAAAACAAACTCACTAAATATTTTATAAATCAAAGAAATCTCCCTTACAATGATGGAGGCTGCATCCTTTTATAGGTGAATGATAGACAAAGTAATTTAACTTCTACTAAAACAAGGAAAACCTAATCTAATTAAAAATAATAAAAAATATCAATCTTTAAACTCCTTGTGCTTGTGTGGCAAGGAATAGGGTGATAAGGCAAGTGATAAGCTGATAAGGGCTGGGTGGCTGGTTCCTAAAGTATATAAAACCCTAAAAACATCCATTTAAATGATAATAAATATATTGGATTAAGTTTAATTCGTCCAAAGCCTTATATGTTAGCTTTTGGGCTGAATTTTACAAAATCCCGTAATAATCTCGTATCCAGTTTTCTGCATGCGCAGCTTCAGTAAATTGGACGTATCTTGAGTTTCTGATGTCCGATTGACGCGTTTCAAGATGTGTTGGAAAGGTAACTGAATGACGGACAATATGTTAGAATAAAACATGACTCAGAAATGCCCAGATACCATCCAAAAACTCGTCGCAAGTTGGATGACTTTCCAGACTTTACAAACAGATTCAATTTCTTGTCCAAGATGCATCATTTTTGACCTCCTATGCCTGCACTATTTTGGCTTTTATTGTTTTCATCGAACAAATTCAGCTTCTTGTCCAATATTAGTAATTTGACCTCGCTCATGCATGTATCACATTTCCTAAAACATCTTGTTATTAATCGAATGATTCACAACAAGAATCACCCTCAATCATGTTTCTAAGTTCTCTTTTATGTTCCTGATCGATTTCAACTTAGCAATAGCTTACTAATCGAGCAAGTAAATACATACAATGGAATTCTCAACAATCATATCTTTAATTCGAATTTAACAATATCTCATATGTTGAAAAGAGTGATCGTGGTACCATTTACTTATTATCACACGAAGAAGGTTTATCAAAATACAAATCAAGCATACTCAGCCAATTTGGCATATGAGGGTTCGAAACATTAACAGTGTTTAGCAAGGGGTTTCTACCAATTTGTAGCTTTCTATCTAACACTCAATTTGCATATCTCAAGCACATTTAGCCACAATCGTTCTTACAACATAACACGTACCTTGTAATCCATGCTTTACTAACTCAAATTCAATGTGATTAAGTGGGCAGCATCATAAATAAAAACAATGAAAACATGCTCGGGATAGTGTAAATCTATCCTGAGACTTTAATTACACTCACCTCTTATCCCGAAGTTACGGGATACCTGAATCCTTAACCAACTTGTTACATATCCAAATCCCTCCTAATCCTTCATGGTCTAAATATATCAAGAGGTAAAATAATGCATTAGAACAAATCTTAACAATACTCATTTATAACTACTTACACGATAGAGTATATACAAAATTCTTCCACCAATCAGTTCACTAACATAAGTATACACATTCAAACTTATCTAAACAGCCTTAAATCTATTTGTTTGTTACCAGAACAGTCCGCCGATTAACACATTTAAGCAAAACAATCCTTGTCACATGTTCGCACATTTAGACACCTTAAAACAGTCTCTAAATTTTCATTTTTTAATCGAATATGCATAGTTAACATATGTATTCAGTTGTTCATCAAAACAGCACTTATACTTTTAGTTTTATCCATCAAAACAGTTTAATTTGAACCTATAACACCAAAAAAACTGGGCAGATTTCGTATCCCTATTTTAGATTACTTAAAACAGTCCCAAAAGTATTCATATCCTACCAAACAGTCCCCCTTTAAAAGCAATCAGGACTCCTCTGTTTATAAGTCACCAAAACAGTCCCTAAAGTATGTACACCCAACAGGACATTTAAGGTACACCTATGATAACATTTCCAATAAAGTAGCCCTCACAATAAAACTAACAACAACCAACATCCTTAGCTCAATTCGAACCATAGTGCATTATCATTTTTTTTAATTTCATTTCTTAATTAACACCATCAATTCGAACAAGTCTCAAAAATTCATAGCATATGAATTCGTCAATTAATCTATTCTACTTGAAGCTAATATGGTTTCTAGTAATTCCAACATGTTACAAATCTCATAGAATCGCAACAAAGAATCAATGTACGCATATGGGGATGTATATCTATATAGTTCAATTTAGCCTTTACACTCTTAATATAGGCTTAAATCTCTAAAATTTCAAGCAATTTCATCCATGCATATATATATATATATATATATATATATATATTCCATTCGAACAATTAACATCTCATTGTTCACATTCGAATAATCTCACCAAAACAAACTATGTTACCAGATTTCTAAACACAACAATTCATAATTTCACCAAAAAGATTCATAAACAAGGATTTCTACCTTGAATTCTAACATCACGCAAGATTGATCAACAAGCTCAATTCCTTCTCAAGTTTCAAAGGTTATCATAAGCTCTTTCTCTCTCAAACATTTTAGTTTCGGTCTCACAATAGGGAAAGGAGATGACTCCTTTGTTAATTTTGAACCAAGTGGCCGGTTCATTTAACTCATGCCATCCCTCCAATAGACATGTGTTTAAGCCACAAATCATAAATTGTTTAGCATGCAAAGCTTCAATTTTTATAACTAATCTTTTTAGTACTCTTATTAAGGTCACTCGTTTCTTCTTTTCTTTCATTTAAACCCACAATCAACTCATTCAACTTTTGAGGACAAGGGAAAAGAACTTAATGTTATTAATTTACTAACATTATTCTAGACCCAATTGGGGGTGTTACAGGATGGCACCTGTTGCGCGTAATAAGTGCTACGCAATTGTGCAAGTATACACGTTGCAAGTTATAGTATAAAAGATATCGTCTCCACAGGGATTGGAGCCACTTCAAGAATCTAGTCTCTTGCACTGTAAAAAGTAAAAACACAAATAAAGGATTATAGGAGTTTTAACTAATAACTAATCTAGAAAGGAATAAAGTAAAAAAATGAATGAGATCAAATGAGAGAGATAGGCCAGGTTATCGTGAGTTGAGGTGTGATAGCCGATTGGATCGTCTTGGTAAAAGAGTGCACGGGCAACTCTGTTGCCGTGGCAACTTGCACAACGGGGTTGCCTTGGCAAACTAATCGATGGTTGCCTGGGCGACTAGTTGGGCAACTACTTGGGCGTCTGGGCAACAACCTTCAAGGTTCGGCAGAGCGTTCTTCAATGGTTTCTTCTTATCCCTAATTCGAAACTCTAGCTACTTGTGCATGCCTTGATAATACATCCCTGCGTGAATCAAGGGTGAACAACAACCAATCTTGCGCTCCTCTTAGCCGTTCAAATCCTTGACTTATTCCTAAGCCGGATTAATCTTCACCATCAATAGATTGAATAAAGATCATATTCATTCGTTTCTTGAATCTAACTCTCCCGATATTAGATAAATAGATAAAGTTATGAGATCCTCTCCCAATTCACTCGCAAACAAGAATAAGAACCAAGATTGAATAAACCTTGAATAGAAAAGTGTAAACTCTTATTACCTAAACAAAATCCAATAGTTTTTCACAACCACAAAACACAATAACCATAGCCAAATAGATTTAGTTCATGGCTAGGTTCCAAAGAAACGCAAGATAAATAATCCCTAGCATGAACCTAATTGAACAAGAAAGAAAAAGATGAAGAATTGAAGCTTGTCGAAATCCCCTTGCCCTAGAAGCTTGTCAAAAATTCTCTTCTCTTGCTCTCTTTGAGTTGTCAAAATTCCCCTCTAATTTTTAGGGCTAGGTCAAAGTCCTTATTTGAGGAGGAAGTTAAGTTGGAATTAAATTATCTTTAAAGAATATAATTCTTTATTATAATTATATTCCTACTAGAACTTCTCCTATCTTCTTGGAATTTAATTCTTCTTTAATCTCTTTATGGAAATCAAATTCCTTTGGGATTTGGCTTTGCTCCACGTCATCTTGGGCTTGTCTAGTCATCAATTTCGACTACCATAGCACCTTGTTCTTTGTCGACAATTGCCCTGGCAACTGGCTCGGCATCTCCTTCATGCATTGCCTTGGCAACTAGCTCGGCATCTCCTTCATCAAATCTAGGCAATTCTTGTTCCAACTAAAGGCATGGCAAGCAATTTATGTATCCTAAATGTAATACTTAAGATGGATGTAACTAAACATGGTAACTACTAATAACAACCCCCCCAAACTCGAGTGAGGCATTATCCTCAATGCATGTATTAAATAAAAATAACAAAAAATAAAATGCAAACGAAGACTTACTCTGAGAGTTCGTCGTCGTGGATGATTAGTTTCCTTTTGGTCGGTGTCTTGATTCTCTTGCTTGAACGCGATGGTTGTTTCCTTGTTTCCGGTGGTGGAATCGATCCATGTACGGGATTGTCCTCTTCGTAAATGTCATTGGCTTTTCGCTTGGAGGATTCAATTGGTGCGGTCTTTGTTGGTGCAATGGAGGACTCGTCTGAATCTGAAAAATCAGAAAATGATTCCGTAGGAGTTGATTCGGGCATAGGTGCTTTACCTTTGGCTTTTGCAGTGGTTGTCGGGATGTCTTTAGCTTTGGTTGCCGTGGCATCTTCAGGGTTGGTTGTCGTGGCATCAGCTTGTGCAGGCACGATGTAGGTTGCCACGGCATCATCTGTTGCGGTTGCCGTGGCAACTACTTCATTGGGTGTCGGGGCAAGGATCTGGGCAGGAAAGATTGGGAATTGCACGCGACTGTCCGGATACTTTTCTAGGATGACTTGGGTGATGGCATTGTTTTGCTCCTTCATGTACCGCGTGAACATTAGTTGCCGGTCTTCAAATTGCCTTAGGTGGCTCGCCAATGGTTGCAAGAGTGCTTCAAAGTGTCCCGGGGTTGATGGCCGAGTTGCCCCGGCATTAGATGCTTGGGTATTAGGGATTACCGGGGTGGCAAGAGTTGTTGCGGCAATTGGAGGCCTTGAAGAATTTCCCGGTGTCTCTCCCATTGGCTTTCGGATTTGTGCTTGATTCCAACCGGACTTTGGTAGGGCCTTTTCATCGGTGGACTCACTTGGGACATGCATCTCCTTGCAAAGATTAGAAATTAAGCAAGGGAAGAAAAGAGAACCCTTATCTTTTGAGCTACATACAAAAATCTCATCACAAATAATTTTTCCAATGTTAATGATGCGATTATGCAAAATAGAATGTATGAGCAAAAGACGTGGTATATCAACGGTAGTCTTGTGTGTGGTGGGCATTAAAGAAGTTTTAACAAACTTATTCCATAGTTTTGCCTCGGGTTTAAGCCGAAGGCGATTTACCGTGCCCTTGTATTTATCGTCCTTCCAATGAGTTCCCGGTTGAGTGAGTTCTTGAAGCACCTTGTCGATTTGCTTGGGCATGATTTGATCAACGAAGGCTTGATGCTCGTCCTTCTCAATGTAAAGCCCGTAAAAGGTGTTGACATTTTCGGGGCTTATGAGTATGGCCTTGTTAGGAACAAAAACATAAGGATTATCTGGGTTAGGTGAGTGAGCATAGAATTCTCTTACCCATGAGATGTTGCCCGGTTCCGGTTGATGGCAAAAGATTTGCCACTTTTGATGTGCAATCCTCTCGAAGATGAATGGTTCAAGGCCGAAATCTTGATGAGAGTTGGAGTATTCAAAGCCTTGTTCTTCATGAATCTTCCAGCTTTCAAACTTGGAGTGAAATCTTTCTTGAACCACCGGTGTAGCAAACTTCTTGTATCTTGGTTCTTTGGAGGAACTTGGATGAACTAAAAATTTAATTTTGGATGCCATAGATGATCTTGGTTGTGAGTTTTGTAAAAACAAATAAAAGAAAAGAAACTAAAAAGTTGCAAGATAAAAAGTAGGAATAGGTTTAGGGTGATGGGTTTTATAGAAAAGATAGGTGGTAAATATGGTTGGTGGGATTAGAGGAAGATGAAAAAGAGGGTTTTGGGTTAGGGGAAGGGTGACAGCAAGGGGGGTTTGATTAGGGTAAATTGGAGGCTTTATATAAGCCTTAGATTCAGCCCACTAATTTCCTTGTTTAAGATGTTTTCCTTCTTGGATTAAAATTCCTCTTTATCTTGAACTCTTTTCCTACAATTCAAAGACAAATCAAATAAGGATTAAAATTAAAGATAGACTAATAAAAGAAAATAAATAAAGATTTGTAAAGGAATTCTTAAACTTAAAAAGATAAAAAAAAAATCTATCCTAAAAAAATAATATAATTGGAAATAAAAAAATAGTTCAAAAAATAAAATAAAAAATTAATCGAAAAAAAATAATAAAAATAAAATATCAAAGGGAGAGCATGCTCATGCATCTCCTAAGTTGACCACTTCTTTGTTACGTTCCACATGGGCACCATTGTAGTGTTTCAATCTTTGTCCATTAACTTTGAATTCATGTTTGTCAGTGATGGACTTGATTATCACGACACCATGGGAGAATGGTTTGAAAACTTCGAATGGTCCCGACCATCTTGATTTCAGCTTTCTCGGGAAAAGTTTTAGCCGAGAATTGAATAAGAGAACTAGTTGCCCTGGCATGAATTGCCGCGGAAATAGTTTCTTGTCATGCCATTGCTTTGTTTTCTCCTTGTATATTCGTGCATTGTTATAGGCGAGTACAAGAAATTCTTCTATCTCATTGAGGTCCACCAAACGCTTTTGTCCATCACTTTCCCAATCCATATTCATGGTCTTGATTGCCCAGTATGCCTTGTGTTCGATTTCCACCGGTAGATGGCATGTTTTGCCATAGACAAGTCGGAAGGGGGACATACCTAAGGGTGTTTTGTATGCAGTGTGATATGCCCAAAGTGCGTCATCTAGTCTTGATGACCAATCCTTCCTAGAGGGATTTACAACTTTCTCGAGTATACCCTTTAATTCTCGGTTGGAAATTTCTGCTTGCCCGTTGGTTTGTGGGTGATATGCCGTGGCGATCTTGTGTGATATGCCGAAGTGTTGCAACATCTTGGCAATTAGTCTGTTGTCAAAATGCTTGCCTTCGTCACTGATAATTGCTCTCGGCATCCCAAACCGTGTAAATATGTTTTTTTGCAAGAATCGTTGCACGGTCTTGGAATCGTTGTTGGGAACTGCAGCTGCCTCAACCCATTTAGACACGTAGTCGACGACAAGTAGAATGTAGAGGTTGCCGAATGAAGATGTGAAAGGTCCTATAAAATCGATCCCCCATACATCAAACAATTCCACCTCGATGATATTCTGGAGCAACATCTCATGTCGTCTAGAGATGTTGCCCGTCCTCTGGCAACGATCACATTACTTTTAAAAGTCTTGGGCATCTTTGTACAATGTTGGCCAATACAAATCGGATTGCAAAACTTTGGCCGCGGTACGAGTTCCTCCAAAATGTCCTCCATAGGGGGAAGAATGGCATTGCCGGAGTACATTCTGTTGCTCTTCTTTAGGGACACATCGTCGTATAACCTGATCTGCACATTGTTTAAACAAAAGAGGCTCGTCCCAAAAGTAATGCCTAGCATCATGGCGGAACCGCTTCTTCCCTTGGTGAGTAATGCCATAAGGTAAAATACCACAAACAAGGAAATTAACTAAATCCGTGTACCAGGGTATTGCTGAGGCATGTGCTGTCGTGGCGACTGCTCCCAAAATTATCGAGGCGTGCGCGTCAAGGGCTTCTAGTAACTCTTTCTCCGTTGTTGTGTAATTCACTTGAGCACTATTAAGAGTTTTACTAGCGTAGTATATCACATGGAAGGTCTTACCGGCCTAGGACTGCTCCTACTGCGAAATCACTTGCATCACACATGAGCTCAAAAGGTAGTGTCCAATCTGGTGGAACGACAATGGGTGTCGAGGCAAGCTTTTTCTTTAGGGTTTCAAATGCTTGGGTGCAAAAATCATCAAAATCGAAGACTTTATCCTGTTCAAGAAAATTGCACAAGGGCTTAGTGATTTTAGAAAAATTATGAATGAACCTCCTGTAAAAACCTGCATGTCCAAGAAAACTTCGAATTCCTTTAACCGAACTTGGTTGAGGTAATCTCTCGATCACGTCCACCTTGGCTTTGTCTACTTCAATTCCCTTGGATGAAATCTTGTGGCCGAGCACTATTTCTTCATCTACCATAGAATGGCATTTCTCCCAATTGAGGACTAAATCAGTTTCTTCACATCTTGCCAACACCCTCTCTAAATTGCCGAGACAGCTGTAAAAGTCATTACCAAAAACAGAAAAATCATCCATGAAGATCTCAAGAAAGTCTTCGACCATGTCTGAAAAGAGTGCCATCATGCATCTTTGGAAGGTTGCCGGGGTATTACATAATCCGAACGACATCCTTCAGAAGGCATAAGTACCATATGGGCATGTGAAGGTTGTCTTTTCTTGATCTTCTGGTGCTATGCCAATTTGATTGTAACATGAATAACCATCAAGAAAACAATAAAAGGGTTTACCTGCAAGATGGTTAAGCATTTGATCAATAAAGGGTAATGGGAAGTGATCTTTCCTATTGACTTTGTTTAGCTTTCGATAATCCATCCAAACCCTCCAACCGGTCACAGTCCTGGTTGGAATGAGTTCATTATTTTCATTACTTACCACCGTTATACCTCCCTTTTTTGGAAAACATTGTACCGGACTTACCCATGTACTATCAGAGATAGGGTATATAATGCCGGCGTCAAGCCACTTGATGATTTCTTTCATTACAACCCCTTTCATGGCATGATTCAGTCTCCTCTGGGCCTCAATTGAAGGTTTGTGATCATCTTCCAACAAAATCTTGTGCATGCACACTGCCGGGCTAATTCCTTTCAAGTCGGCAATTGTCCACCCTATTGCCTTTTTGTGTAGCTTCAACATCTTGACCAGCTTCTTTTCCTGCTCAGGCTATAACTTAGAAGAAATAATTACAGGCAATGTATTACCGGTTCCTAAGTATGCATATTTTAGTTGCTCTGAAAATTGTTTCAACTCAAGAATCGGTGGTTGTTCAATAGAGGGTTTTTCGAGTTTACCTTCCTTACCTGAGTAATCTAGTGGTTCAAAGTATGTACCTGGTCGATTGACTAGCCAATTTACCTCTTCTTGTTATTCCTCATCGACTGGTTCTTCATACTCCTCAGGTTCCTCTTGATCGACAATGTAGTTGACGAGACAACTAAATTCCTCGTCGAAGTTAAACTCTGTTGTGGCATGAAGAAGTTGTCATTCTTCTGGATCATCGGCATGCCTTAGTGTTTGGAACACATTTAGTTTAACTTTCTGGTCATTCACCCTCATTGTGAGTTATCCCTTTTCAACATCGATCAAGGTTCTCCCTGTTGCTAGGAATGGTCTCTCGAGAATGATAGGTGCATACTCATCTGCTTCACAATCCAAAACAATAAAGTCAGCGGGAAAAATAAATTTATCAACTTTTACCAGTATATCCTCGATTTTTCCCTCTGGATGCACATAGGATATGTCGGCTAGCTGTAGCATAACCGTTGTAGGTCTTGCCTTCCCGATTCCTAGTTTCTGGAAAACCGATTTAGGCATCAAGTTTATGCTAGCCCCAAGGTCGCATAATGCTTTCCCGACATAGTGATTTCCAATAGAACAGGGTATTGTGAAACTTCCGGGATCCTTCAACTTGGGTGGCATACGATTATGCAACATTGCCATGCATCCCTCTGTTGCGGCAACTGTTTCAAACTCTCCTAGCCTTGTTCTCTTGGACACAATGTCTTTAAGAAACTTGGCATAGTTTGGCATTTGTTCAATTGCTTCCACCAATGGCAAGTTGATGTGGACTTGCTTTAGGATATCAAGAAACTTCTTGAATTGGTATTCTTGCTTTTGTCGCTTCAACCTTTATGGGAATGGTGGTGGAAGTCGGATATCTTCGATCCTTTCATTGGTTTGGAACCTGATTAACGGCATTGCCGGGACAACTGGAGTTGCCGAGGCATTATCAATTGGGGTTGCCGAGGCATGCTTATCACAAGTTGCCGAAGCATCCTTATCGTCGATTGCCGAGGCATGCTTATTGCCGGTTGCCGAGGCAATTCCTGGTTCAGCATCTGAGGCTTGCCACTAGGTTCGTCTTGATCTTTTTGTGGAGTTTTGTTTGATGAGCGGGTTTGAGCCTCTCTAAGTTGTTGGCCACTTCTAGTGGTGATCGCCTTACATTGCTCATGGCCAGTTCCTCTTGCGACTTCAGTATCGCTAGGTAAACCTCCTTGCGGTCTAGTATTCAGGTTTTGAGCAAACTGTCCGACTTGATTTTCTAATGATTTGATTGCCGCCTCTTGGTTTTGCAATCTCATCTTTGTCCTGTTAATAAAAGCATCAGTTCTTTTTATGAAGTTACTATTCTCAGCCATATAAGATTCAATTGTCATCATAAAAGCATTTAGAGAATTTTCCAAAGAACTAGACGTTGTCGGTTGTTGCTGCGGTAACTGTTGCCGTGGCATATTCTGCTGGAATCCCGATGCTTGTGCATTCTGATTGTTCTGGTTTAGAGCATTGCTGGGATTACTCCATGAAAAATTAGGGTGCTTCTTCCAAGCTGGATTGTATGTATTGGACATCACATTGTTGTTCCGATTGTAATTCCCCACATAGAAGCTGGATTCCGGATTCTGCATACATTCAGAAGAATCATGGTTATCACCACATAACTCACAAAAAGAATCCATTACCTTGACCTCATGTGTGTTGTTTGGTTTTTGCATGTTCTGGACCATCTTGGTTAAAGTGGCCAATTGTGCCCAAATTGAATCTGATGATCCTAGTTCAGGTAGTGTGGCTTGGCATCTAACTCCTCCTCTTCTAGTAGAGGGGAATTGATAATCATTCTTGGCCAGCCTGTTTAGAATTTGCATTGCTTCCTCCGATGACTTATCTAGGAGTATGCTGTTTGCCGAGGCATCTAGCATCATCATTGTTGGTGTATTCACGGCTTTGTAAAACATTGTTACTTGAGTCCACACCGGGAATCGTGTAGGGGGCATTTGTGTAGAAGTCCTCTATATCGCTCCCAAGTCTTGTACATGGATTCATTATCTGCCTGCCAAAAAGAAGTAATGTCATTACAAAGCTTATCAGTCAAATTTGTAGGATTAAACCGAGCAAGGAAATCACGACAAAGATCGGTCCAAGATGCTACTGATCCGACAGGAATGCTATTCAACCATGCTTTTGCCCTATCCCTCAGTGAATAGGGGAATAATCTTAATCGTAAGACATCGGGGGTGACTCCGTGTATTTTGAACGAGTTGCAAATCTCGAGGAAAGATTTAAGATGTTGCCGTGCATCTTTAGTTGCTGAGCCGCCAAATTGACCAATTGTGTTGATCATATTAAACATTACCGATTTCAACTCAAAGTGGTCGGCTTCAATTTCAGGTGCGACAACTCCTGGAATAAGTCCATCAAGATCTTCTTCAAGATAGTCTCGAGTAGTTCTGTTTCGTGCAAGAATCACTCCTCCTCCTGCTGGAACATCTTGATTCATATTGTCGTCTTGATTAGCCATTGCTACTCTTATCCTTCATCTAAGTCTTTGCAAGGTTTGTTCAATTTCTGGATCAAAGGGATATTCTGGTGTAATCGGTCTCGCCCTGGTCATATACCAATGCAAAACCAAAGTTTGTTAGCCCTTTGAATCTTAAACAATAAAAGTAAAAAGAAAGTGCAAGAAAATAAAGTCGCTATTGCCAATCCCCGGCAGCGGTGCCAAAACCTTGTTGCGCGTAATAAGTGGTACGCAATTGTGCAAGTATACACGTTGCAAGTTATAGTATAAAAGATATCGTCTCCACAGGGATTGGTGCCACTTCAAGAATCTAGTCTCTTGTACTGTAAAAGGTAAAAACACAAATAAAGGATTATAAGAGTTTTAACTAATAACTAATCTAGAAAGCAATAAAGTAAAAGAATGAATGAGATCAAATGAGAGAGATAGGCCAGGTTATCGTGAGTTGAGGTGTGATATCCGATTGGATCGTCTTGGTAAAAGAGTGCACGGGCAACTCAGTTGCCGTGGCAACTTGCACAACGGGGTTGCCTTGGCAACTAATCAATGGTTGCCTGAGCGATTAGTTGGGCAACTACTTGGGCGTCTGGGCAGCAACCTTCAAGGTTCGGCAGAGGATTCTTCAATGGTTTCTTCTTATCCCTAAGTCAAAACTCTAGCTACTTGTGCATGCCTTGACAATACATCCCTGCGTGAATCAAGGGTGAACAACAACCAATCTTGCGCTCCTCTTAGCCATTGAAATCCTTGACTTATTCTTAAGCCGGATTAATCTTCACCATCAATAGATTGAATAAAGATCATATTCATTCGTTTCTTGAATCTAACTCTCCCGATATTAGATAAATAGATGAAGTTACGAGATCCTCTCCCAATTCACTCGCAAACAAGAATAAGAACCAAGAATGAATAAACCTTGAATAGAAAAGTGCAAACTCTTATTACCTAAACAAAATCCAATAGTTTCTCACAACCACAAAATACAATAACCATAGCCAAATAGATTTAGTTCATCGCTAGGTTCCAAAGAAACGCAAGATAAATAATCCCTAGCATGAACCTAATTGAACAAGAAAGAAAAAGATGAAGAATTGAAGCTTGTCGAAATCCCCTTGCCCTAGAAGCTTGTCGAAAATTCTCTTCTCTTACTCTCTTTGAGTTGTCGAAATTCCCCTCTAATTTATAGGGCTAGGTCAAAGTCCTTCTTTGAGGAGGAAGCTAAGTTGGAATTAAATTATCTTTAAAGAATATAATTCTTTATTATAATTATATTCCTACTAGAACTTCTCCTATCTTCTTGGAATTTAATTCTTCTTTAATCTCTTCATGGAAATCAAATGCCTTTGGGATTTGGCTTTTCTCCACATCATCTTGGGCTTGTCTAGTCATCAATTTCGACTACCATATCACCTTGTTCTTTGTCGACATTTTCCCTGGCAACTGGCTCGGCGTCTCCTTCATGCATTGCCTTGGCAACTAGCTCGGCATCTCCTTCATGTATTGCCCTGGCAACTAGCTCTAGCCTTGCTTTGGCAAGTGATCCTGCACATACACACAAAACACACCAAAGCAGCATCTTTTCCCACAAAAACTACCAAGTTAAGTAATCAAGCTCAACGATGGAAGGAAACATGGATTAATGCATGAATGACTAATTATGCAACCAATATGAGCCTAACTCTAACAATAATATGAGTAAAAAGGGTAAGAAAAATAGTACTTTTGAACACCTATCAGCACCGTATCGAAATGCCTGAGTAAAAACCTTAGCCCATACGATGGTCGTATCGATACGGAAGGAACCGTATCGAAACACTTTCTTACAGTGGCCTTTTAAGTTAAGCCCGTAAACGCTCGAGGGCGTATCGATACGCCTGAGCGTAAAAGTTGAGTTTGGCTTTAAAGCACTTTGAAAAATTTATGGGGTTTAAGTTTTTGACTTTGAATGATTTTGTACTTGAAAAATCCTTGTCAACTCTGAGTCTTTGAGATACTTAAAAATTTATTTTATTTTACAAATAGGTTTTAAACAATTTTTTATATCAAAATCAAACTTTGGTTTTACAATCTCCCCCTTTTTGATATAACAAAACCAAGTTAAATTTTTAAGTCTTTTTGAGAAAAAAAACTCCCCTTACTTTAAGATAGGTTTTAAAAGCGTTTTTGAAATTTAAGCTCTTTCTTCTCCACCTTTTTATTAGATCAAAATGAATGATAATAAAGGATAGAAACAAGAAATATAACAATGAAACATAAATTAAAGCATAATCAAAGCAACATAATTATCATTTAAAGTGCAAAGCAACATAATCCAAATCCAACTTAAAACTAAAAAACAAACTAAAATCAAAGCATAGGTTCATAGAGTAAATAACATAGGTGCATAAAAATAAAAAGCCTAATATGACATGTATGCAATGCAATGTATGTCTATGGAACATCCTTATCATCCTCGTCCTCTTGATCTTCATCTTCGTCATGGGTTTGAGGAGCTTGAGATTGTCTCCATTCCCTATGGAATGCCATGAGAGATATGTCCATCGAACCTTGTTGGATTTCAATTGCTTGAACTCGATCTTCTAAGGAAGTGAATCGAGTATCAATGGCCGCAAACCCTTCATTCATGGTTGTCTTCAATGAGGTCATAAAGGTGTTCAATGTAGTGAATTGCTCATTGAAATAAGCCATGAGAACATCCATAGCCGGTGCAGCTACCAGAACTTGAGGGGCGGCTTGTGGAGAAGCTTTTGGTACTTCGGGGATTGCATCATGTGGAAGCTCGGCGAGACATAGCCACTCACCATTGAAATAGTGAAACTTTGCACGAACAAGAGAACGCTCATCAATGGGATCGGTAAGAGATTGGGAAAGTCTTGCGAGCAATCAATCTCCAATTGAGTAAACAAGTAACTCAATGATGTCCCATAAGTGAAGGATGAAACTAGAGAGGTGTGGCGATGTTGGATGAGGTAAGCTAGCTCCACGAACATTATTTGAGCGAGATTGGGCTGCTTCTCTTCACGAAAACATCTAGTCCAAAAGTCGTCCACTTGTCGGATAGTGGAAAACTTTCCACCGGATGGCCGATACCACCAAGTGATCATTAAGTTTAAGATGCGATCGTGAGCATCAAGAATAGTGACAAAACCGCCAAGAACATGTCCCATGGAGTTCTCACTGACTAGGGTTTGAACATCAATGCGAAATTTCTTCCTTATTAAGAATGACTCAATAGCAATGACCTTAGAACGGTCTTCGTTAGGGATACACCGGGCATTAGCAAAGAAAATCAAAACAAGGTTACAGTATAAAATCCTGAGGATAGTCAAAAATTGAATGAAATTTCAATGTCTCAAAAGATGAAGATATTTAAACTTGAAACGCTTAGAGTTTAAAAATGGAATAGATGTTACTCTTTTGCGGCAAATTTTGTAGTTATGATATTGCTTGAAGTGATTTAAAGCCGCTGAGGTCGAAAAGCTTTTTTGATAGATAACGCTAAGGTTGGGACGAGCCAAATTATCTTCGTTTGAAGACTCGCCAACCTCGGTTGTTCTAGCTCTCTTTCTTGGTGCCATTGATAATCTAAAAAACAATTTGAAGGCACAAAATAATGTATGCATAAATCATCATATTCGATCCAATATTCAATCCAATAATTCAAGGTATTGTTTAAAAAATCTGCAGTTTAAAAACATATACAAGTATAAAATATAATTTTGGTAAAAAGAATTTAAAAAAATATACGATATAATTTTATATTCGAATGAAAATTTTTGGATTTAATAATTTTTTTAAAGAAACTTGAAAAACTATAGTATGTATATGTATAAAACACAAAAACTAAGTAAAAACAATATAGAAATCAAAACGAAATTAAAAAGAAAAAGAAAAGAGTTTTATACCTTGAAGTTGGATTATGGATGAATTAGTGGATGATGATGCACCAAATTGATGAGAGAGCAAAAATTTGTTTTGAAGAGTAAAAATCCTCAAATAATTTGAAGAGTTGTGAGATAAATCAAGAGGATTTGATGAGTTTTTATAGATGAGAAATTAGGGTTTTGAAGAGTAAAAATTCATTTAAGGATCCGCGTTTGGGCGTATCGATACAGGTGTAATGAAACACCAGTACCGTTTTAATACGGGTCAACTATATCGAAACTTGTTCTTGAACTCGTATCGATACGGATAGACCCGTATCGATACACTTATGCTGAGAAAAGCAATCTGGGTTGAGACAAGAATGGTGTATCGAAACACCTTCACCCGTTTCGATATGGATAACCTAGAAAATGCATTTTGGTCCACAAGTTGCTCAAAATTTTGGTTTTATTTGAACCAAAATGCATGCTGATGATAAGTGAACAACATATATGGTCTAACATGGATACATACTCCCCCTAGCAACAAGCATAGATGCATCAAGAAAGAAAATCACACATGCATATCAATCAATTGAATTCAAGCAAAATTTTGACCTTAAAGGGCTCTAAAGGGTCAAGAGAGGCTAGTTAAACCTAACTCTCTCCTAAGAGTCCAAAATCGCTCTTTATCTAAAGGTTTAGTAAATATATCCGCTAATTGGTGTAAGGTGTCAACATACTATAGAACTAAATCATTTTTAAGACATGATCTCTAATGAAATGATGTCTAATTTCTATGTGTTTGGTTCTAGAATGTTGGATGGGATTCTTAGTGAGACAAATGACACTAGTGTTGTCATACTTAAGGGTTATGGTACCTACACCGACTCCTTAATCTAATATTTGTTGCTTCATCCAAAGGACTTGCGCACAAAAACTCCTGGCCGATATTTACTCCACTTCGGTGGTAGATAAAGCTACACTATTTTGTTTCTTAAAGAACCAAGATATGGGCATACTACCTAATAATTGACAAGTTTCGGAGGTACTTTTTCTATCTATCTTACATCCCCTATAATATGCATCCGAGAAAGCATGGAGATCAAAGGAGGAATCTGTAGGATACCAAAGATCTAAACTAGGTGTATCTCTAAGGTATCTAAAGACTCTCTTAATGGCTATAAGGTGCGATTCTCTAGGGCTAGCTTGAAACCTAGCCCACAAGTAAACACTAAACATAATATCAGGTTTACTTGCGGTAAGGTAAGGCAAGGAGCCAATCATGGAATGATAAAGCTTAGAATCGACACACTTACCTTATTCATCTTTTTCAAGCTTTTGGATGAGCTCATTGGTGTGGCTTGAGGCTTCACATCCTCCAAGCCAAACTTCTTGAGAATGTCTTTTATATACTTTGCTTGATTGATGAAGGTGCCATCATTCTTTTGCTTGATTTGGAGCCCCAAGAAAAATGAAAGCTCCCCCATCATGCTTATCTCAAATTCACCTTGCATTAGCTTAGAAAACTCTTGGCAAAACAATTCATTAGTAGAACCGAAAATAATATCATCTACAAAAATTTGAACTACTAAGATATCTTTGCCATATCTTTTAATGAAAAGTGTAATGTCCACCTTGCCTTTTTCAAAACCTTTATCAATCAAAAAGTTTGAAAGCCTTTCATACCAAGCTCTAGGAGCTTGTTTTAAACCATATAAAGCTTTAGTGAGTTTGAAAACAAAATTTGGAAATTTTGGATCCTCAAAATCCGGTGGTTGTTCTACATACACTTATTCATTTATAAAACCATTTAGAAAAGCACTTTTGACGTCCATTTGAAAAAGCTTGAACTCATAAAAGCATGCCAATGCAAGAAGCGTCCTAATTGCTTCCATTCTAGCTATGGGTGCATATGTTTCATCGAAATCAATTCTCTCTTCTTGAGTGTAACCTTGAGCAACAAGTCTAGCCTTGTTTCTCACTATGTTAACACTCTCATCTAGCTTGTTTCTAAAAACCCATTTAGTTCCTATAATAGATTTATTACTAGGCCTATCAACTAATGCCCATACTTTACTCCTCTCAAATTGATTCAGTTCTTATTGCATGGTCAATATCCAAAAATCATCTTTTAATGCTTCTTTGATATTTTTAGGCTCAATGCATAAAATGAATGCAACATTATTCATTAATCTAATAGAGGATCTAGTAGTTACCCCCTTGGATGGATCACCCAAGATTTCACCACCTTTGACATAGTTGAGTTCCCTTGGGTAGCTCACTTTCTTTTCCTCAAGATTCATGTCCTTCAAGGCTTCTATGGGAGGATCTTGTGCTTCTTCTTCTTTGGTTGGAACCTCATCCACCTTTGATGATTGTCCACCATCATTGGCTTCAATGATCCCTACATCAACATCATCACAAGAATCCTTCATAGGAAGGAGGTTATCATTGAAAACCACATGTATAGACTCTTCTAAAACTAAGGTTCTTTTGTTAAAAACTTGATAGACTTTAGAATTTAAAGAGTAACCTAAGATAATAGCTTCATCACTTTTTGCATCAAATTTACCTAAATGATCTTTTCCATTATTTAAAACAAAGCATTTGCATCCAAAAGGATGAAAATAGCTAATGTTAGGCCTCTTTCATTTTAAAATCTCATAAGGAGTTTTCTTTAAAATTGGCCTAATCATTACTCGGTTAATAATGTAACAAGCGGTGTTTGTGGCTTCCGCCCAAAAATACTTAGGTAAATTGTTTTCACAAAGCATGGTTCTAGCCATTTCTTCTAAAGTACAGTTTTTCCTCTCAACTATCCCATTTTGTTGAGGAGTACGAGGTGCGGAAAAATTATGGCTAATACCATTAGAGTTACAAAAATCCTCAAAACCAAGATTTTGAAATTTCTTTTCATGGTCACTTCTAATATGTGAAATGTTTTGACCAAGGTCATTTTGAGTGATTTTTGAAAACGTGATGAATTTTTCTAAAGCCTCATCTTTAATACTTAAAAAGATAACCCAAGTGTATCTAGAGAAGTCATCTATTAAGACATATGCATATGATTTTCCCCCCAAGCTAGTAGTTCTAATTGGCCCAAAAAGATCCATATGGATCAATTGTAATACCCTACTAGTTGAAACATCATTAATGGATTTAAAAGAGACACGTTTTTTACCCTTAACAAAAGCATCACAAATTTTATCTAAATAAAATTTTAGCTTAAGTAAACCTCTTACTAGATTTTGGGAAACTAATTTCTCTAAAACACTTATGCTAGCATGCCCTAGTTTCTTATGCCATAACCATGCATCATTTTCATCTTTAGAAACCAAAATGCTTGGGATATATGAATATCATCTAAATGCACCATGTAAATGTTACCTATGTGATGACCAATGAGCATTATCTTATTTGTTTTAATGTCCAAAATTTTACAACCATTAACATCAAAAAGAACATTAAAACCCTTATCACATAATTGACAAATGCTCAACAAGTTATGTTTTAGACCATTGACATATAAAACATCTTCAATGAGAATAGAAGAAAGATTACCAATGGAACCTATACCCTCGATGTGGCTTTTGGAGTTGTCACCAAATGTCACCACTCCACCACTCTTTGGATTTAGCTCCATGAATCTACTATTGTCCCCGATAATGTGTCTTGAGCATCCATTATCAAGGTACCATGTGTTTTGACTTGAAGCTTTGGCCGTGTAGCAATGCTCACCCTACAAACAAAGAATTAAATCTTGGTTTTTGGTACCCAAATCATTTTGGGTCCATGTGAATTAGCTCCCAAATACTTTGTTACCTTAGGAATCCAAGATACAATTGCATGAATGTTATTAGAAGCTACAAGTTCCTTAAGAACCCATACACTTCTAAATCTTTTACCTTTAGGGTACCTTTGAGAGCTTCTTTGTTTGTGGTTCACAAAGTTTCTTTTCACATAGTTGGTTTTAGAAGATTAACCCTTTTCAAAAGTAGTAGTACTAACTTTGTTCAAAGAAGCTTTGAGTTCATTCACCACTTTGTGGTGATCATCATGGACTTTGGAAAGAAGATTGTTTAAATCAACATTTTCATTTTGAAAATATTTTAGGTCATCTTGTAAAACCAAAATATTCTTTTCAAGTTCCGAGTTGGTTTTGGAAAGGGAATCATTTTGGATTTTTAAATCGAAAATCATTTTCTTGTTTTTCAAAACCGATTCCTTATACTTCTCAATCAACTCATCATAAACATCTTGTAACTCATCATATGATTTTTGAAGATTATCAAAAGTGAAATCGAAAGTAGATGAGTTAGGGTTTACCTTAGGATTATCATCAAGAGCCATAAGGCAAAGGTTGGCCACTTCTTGCTCCTCTTCATCGGATGATGATTCCTCATCGCTCCAAGTAACAACAGGGCCTTGAGCTTCTTCTTCTTCTCGAATCTCTTCTTCTTGAGTTGATGGCAATCGCATCTAATATGCCCTGACTTCTTACACTCATAACAAATGAGTTGATCCTTCTTGTAACACCCCCTACCTCGGGTTAGTAGCAAGCCAGCTTGGGAGCGTTACCAAGCAAGAACATTACAAGTAAGAACAAGGAAAGGATAGGATAACTCATCCCTGTTAGATGAGTTACTTAACTAGCAATTAACCAAGCATTCATAACTTAACATGCAAGCAATCTCATATTTTGCTTACAAGTCATTATTGGTTACTACTTCAACAATTCAATTAACTTCATCATACCACTATCATTCGATTGGCCTAAGTATACAAACATGCTTCCATTTCATTTCATTGTTCCTTAGATTGATATATGTAATATTTCATACCTAAATTACTAAACATGATCATTTGAACACACAATTGCATGTATCTTGTCTCCAAACAACTGTACCATTCGACATTCACCATACAAACACATAAAAACACATACATCATGGTATATTCACACAAGTGACTATATAATTCCACAAGGCATTCGAATGGTACAATAAGCTATATCAATCACTTTGAGCATTCCATATATATTCACATATGCGCAGCAACTACTTTTACATTACATATAATTTGAGTTCAATACATACTTAAGACTTAACAACTATGTTCTTAACATGGAAGGCCCATACAAGAGCATATATATATATATATATATACAAGTATTCAAAACATCAAGTAGCCATATTCATGTAATATACAATCCTCCCAAAACAAACAAGATGCATGGTCTAGTCCTAGCTACATAAATATGTCTAGGTGCCACCAACTAGGAGATATACAAAACAAGTATGAACCATACTTTAGCTATGCTTGAACCTTGCTTCGAGCTCAAGAAAGAAGGCTTCTAGATCAAGAAACAATTGAATCCTTTATCCTGTAGTTGGGAAGAATGAAAACAAGAGTGATAAGTACAAGAATGTACTTAGTGAGGTAGTAACTAGTTCTAACCAATTGTTATATCAAGTTAAGTGTCAATTAGACAAGAATGGACCTAGCTAAGGATTGCAAGGCATTCGAATAATATAAGAAGCAAGAGATAATAATTCATGCTTACATAACAAGAAATCAAGCAATTCATGCTTACATGACAAGTAATCAAGCAATTCATGCTTACATGACAATTAATCAAGCAATTCATGCTTACATGACAAGTAATCAAGCAATTCATACTTATTAGCTTATTTATTATCTTTTATCACAAACCTTGGTTCATAGTTTGTCTAGGTAATCGAGTATCCAACCAACTATTTCCACAAGATGTACTGTAGTACTGGTCAACCTTCCTACTGTCGCCAAAGACCACATACGTTGATAGAGTAGCGCAATCTTGGATTTGGAAGCCTTCAATCAAGTTGTTGCAAGAACTAGGAGCTCTAGACTCAATCAAGGAAGTTTGGGCAATTTAAATATTAAAGAGAAAAGAGAAGGGATTTTCTTGAAATTTTTAGATTCAAGGCTGGAAATTTAAAGAAAGAAAGACAAGATGAAGGATTATATGATAATAAATAAGAATATAAAAAAAGTTTAAAAGAGATTGAGAAAGAGATAAGTAAAACAAATATGAAAATTCCATCTTTGTTTATGGAATTATGGAAGATGGTGTGAAGGTTGAAGATGAAGATGGCTTCAGAATTGTTGATGTTGTTTTGTCCTCGGCACCCTCTTAGACTCAATTATTTAAGCAAGCAACCTCAAGCGGCTCTAACCCACCCCCTAGACGTGATTATCTAGGCAAGCAAGAGTGTGAAGATGATCTCCCTCACAAGAACTCGTCGAACTTATGTTGAAGAAGACTTCGAAAGCACAAGTAATCAGCACTTGCAAAAATAAACTCACTAAATATTTCATAAATCAAAGAAAATCTGTCTTACAATGATGAAGGCTTCATCCTTTTATAGGTGAAGGATAGACAAAGTAATTTAACTTCTACTAAAATAAGGAAAACCTAATCTAATTAAAAATAATAATAAAATAACAGCCTTTAAACTCCTTGTGCTTGTGTGGCAAGGGATAGGGTGATAAGGCAAGTGATAAGCTGATAAGGGTTGGTTGCTTGGGCAGCAAGTAAGCTTGATGAAGATTGGTTTGCTTGGGCATCAAGTAATAGGCTGATAAGAGCTGTTTTGATTGGGCAGCAAGTAAAAGTTGATAGGGCATTTATTTGGATGAATTTAAGGGTATTTGGGCTGGTTTAGATGATAAGAAATTGGTTCTTGGGCAAGGAGGCATGTGTGGGCTGTTTTAAAAGCTAACTAGGCCTAAAAACACTTGTAAATCCTAATTTGGGCTAAAAATAAAAATCTGACCCAATCTTTTATAGTAACAAGTATTGGGTCTAATTACAATAAAAAGGGATAATTAATGGACATCTAAAGGCTCATGGATATCCATCTCCAAAGGTGTAACAAGTTGAGTTTTTGTGACCTAATTATTCTTGAAGGATGTTAAGTGTGGACTTCCTTCAAGAAATTCTTCTTTCTTCACGGCGGCTTGTAATCATTTGCTCACGAATCCTTGGACGGTCGAATTCATCTTGTCCTTGATTAGCTTAGACTTGGCTCGGGTTATTGGGCCAAGTGGAAAAGTAAGTTCATCTTGTCCTTGGAATTGCCTTGTGGTACATGTATCATCCCCTCCCTCCTCAAAAGGATCCGTCCCACGAATCAAACATCAAAGGGAGAAAGATCAAAAACATTAAAAGTTTTACTCACATTATACTCACCTGGTAGATCAATTCGGTATGCATTGGTGTTGATCCTTTCAAGGACTTGGAATGGTCCATCTCCTCGTGGATCCAATTTGGATTTCCAATGGTTCGGAAATATTTATTTATGCATGTGCATCCAAACCCAATCTCCTAGTTCAAAGACAACTTGGCATCCGCCTTTGTTGACTTTGGCAGCAATGTTTTCATATGTTTTCTCCATTCTTTGCATTGCCTTAGTGTGAATGGATTTAACTAACTCCGCTTTCTTTTCACCATCTAAGCTCACTGATATTATCAATAGGTAAAGGAATAAAGTCTAATGTAGTTAAGGGTTAAAACCATAAACTACTTCAAATGGAGAATAACCAATGGATGAATGAATATAACAGTTGTAGGTGACAAGTTTTTGTGTTCTTATCGACAACGGTTCTGAGTAATGCACCTAAGATCCCGATTTATTACCTCGGTTTGACCATCCGTTTGTGGGTGACAAGTAGTAGAATAAAGAAGTTTGGTACGTATCTTTCCCCACAAAACTGTCCAAAAATGGCTTATGAACTTTACATCTCTATTGAAAATGATGGTGCGTGGAATTCCATGAAGTCGTACTACTTCTCTAAAGAAGAGATCGGCTACATGTGTTGCATCATCCGTTTTATGGCATGGTATGAAGTGAGCCATCTTTGAAAACTTGTCGACCACAACAAAAATACTATCTCGACCCTTTTTGGTACGAGGTAATCCAAGAATAAAGTCCATAGATAAATCGACCCAAGGGAAAGAAGGGATAAGAAATGGTGTATATAAACCGTTAGGACTTACCTTGGATTTTGCTTGTTTACATACGATGCAAGATGCACATACCTTTTCCACAGCTTTCCTCATATGTGGCCAAAAAAATGCTCCATTACCATGTCTAACATTTTGGAGATGCCAAAGTGCCCCATTAACCCTCCGAAGTGTGATTCATGGACTAGCAATTCTCTAATGGAGCCTTGTGGTATACACAACCTATTTCTTCAAAAAGAAACCCATCTACAAGATAAAAAATTTTAAAAGCACCTTTTAAACAATGAGTATAAATTTCCTTGAAATCTGGATCATTAGAATACAATTGCTTTATATGTTCAATCCCAATATAGTAGCATGCATTTGAGTAATTAGGGTATACCTTCTAGATAGTGCATCTGCTACTACATTATCCTTACCTTTTTTACTTGATCACATAAGGGAATGTTTCAATAAACTCCACCCACCGAGCATGTCTCTTGCTCAAATTACCTTGGCTGTTTAGCCACTTCAATGATTCGTGGTCGGTGTGTATGATGAACTCCTTTGGATGAAGGTAGTGTTGCCAAACTTCAAGATCACGAACTAATGCAAGGAGCTCTTTATCATAAGTTGAGTAGTTCAAATGTGCTCCTTTAACTTCTCGCTAAAGTAAGCGATTGGTTTTTTTCCTGTAAAAGAACCGCGCCTATGCCTATACCGAAGGCATCACATTCTAACTCAAAAGTGTTAGAAAAATCGGGAAGACGAAGAATTTGGGCAGTACAAAGTTTACCTTTTAGTGTTTGGAAGGCTTGTTCTTGTGCCTCACCCCAATGAAAACCTACCATTTTTTTGATGATATTTGTTAATGGTGCGGCAATGGTAGAGAAATCCTTGACAAAGCGACGGTAAAAGCTTGCTAGGCCATGGAAGGATCTCACCTCGGTTATGGATGATGGCATGGGCTATTCTTGAATTGCTTTGACTTTTTCATTGTCAACATGGATACCCTGTGCACTTACTATAAAGCCTAGAAAACTAAGACTTTCACTACAAAACACGCACTTTTCCATGTTAGCATATAATTTTTCTTTTCAGAGAACTTCGAAGACCGATCTCACATGAAAGATATGCAAATCAAAAGAAGAAGAGTATATAAGAATATCATCGAAATAAACAACAACAAACTTACCTCTAAACTCCCGAAGGACATGGTTCATCAATCTCATGAATGTGCTAGGGGCATTGGTCAAACCAAATAGCATAACTGTCCATTCATATAAACCGAATTTGGTCTTGAAAGCGGTTTTCCATTCATCTCCTTCTTTCATTCAAATTTGATGATAACCACTCTTCAAATCAATCTTAGTGAAGATGCATGCGTTGTAAAGTTCATCAAGCATGTCATCTAATTGTTGAATATGATGCCTATACTTGATTGTTATTCGGTTGATCGGTCGACAATCGACACACATTCTATATGAACCATCTTTCTTTGGCACCAAAAGTATTGGAACGGCACAAGGGCTTAAACACTCATGAATGTAGCCTTTGTTGAGTAGTTCTTCCACTTGCTTTTCTAACTCTTTGGTTTTGTCGGGATTACATCTATATGCTGGTCTATTTGGAATACAAGAACTCGGAATTAGGTCACTTTGATGTTCAATTCCTCTTAAGGGTGGCAAACCGTCAGGTGGATCACCTAAAACATCATTGAAGTTCTGCAAAAGAGAAACAAACACACTTGGCAAACTTTTATTATTGTTAGTGATAGAATAAAATTGTTCCCTAAAGAGGATGAGGATGCAAGGCTGTTTAAGGAAGGGGGCTTGCCTCACTTCTTTTTCTCTAGCATAAATATTTTGAGACACTCTTTTTTCTCACATTTAGGATCACTCACCACTCCTGGGCCTATACTTATTTGGCTTTTATCACTACTGTCCTCTTTTGTATTTGCCTTTTATTTTTCATTCTTTTTTCTTTTTCATCCTTTTTTATTCCCACCTCCTCATAAACCTTCTTCATTCGCATATGATCTTTGTACACCTCTTTTGGATTGAGTGGAGCCAAGGTATACTTTTTGCCATGGTATACAAAGGAATACTTATTTAACTTACCATGGTGAGTCACATCACGGTCATACTGCCACGGTCATCCTAAAAGTAAGTGAGAAGCTTGCATAGGGATAACATCACACCAAACGTCATCACAATATTTACCCATAGTAAAAGTGATTAAGGCACATTTTTTTACCTTTAATTCTGACCCTTCATGAAGCCATTGGAGATAATATGGCTTTGGATGGCATTGACAAGGTAGGTCAAGCACATCAACTAGATAGCTGCTCACCACATACGCACAACTTCAGCTATTAATGATGACAGAATATAGTTTGCCTCTGATCAAACATCGTGTGTGGAAAATATTTGTTCTTTGCATCTCTGTATCGTCGATTGCTTGGACATTAAGTGAACATTGAATCACCAAGCTTTTAGGATCAGGTTCATCACTGGAGTAACCACCAGCGATGAATTCATTGTCAGACAATTCCTCCTCCAACTCGGATGAGTAGCTCCCATCTTCTCGAATAAGAAATAGTCTTGTATTCGGGCAGTCTCTTTTATAGTGTCCATGACCGTTGCAGTTGAAGCATACAATTTCTCGAGTTTGTTTGAGTGTTTGTGTGTTTTCCGCCAACATGAGGGTTTTGTCTAGTGATTTGGATGTTTCAATTTTTTGCTTTGGTCTACTTGAGTCGAGCAAAGGTTTAGAAGAATTAGAATGAGATAAAGGTTGAGTGGTACCTTTGTCATAGTGATAATTCTTTGTCCATATCGATGTCGATCTTTGATGCGCTTTTCAATTGGAATGCCTCTTGAATGATGTAGTAGGTTTTGAGTTCAAGTACCTTAAAAATGTTGTCATTGAGTCTGACAACAAACCTAGTCATTGTATCCTCTTCATCCTCTTAGATATCGGCTCTTTACATCAATGATTCCATCTCTTTGAGATGTTCATCAACAATCTTGTAGCCTTGTCAGATTCTTTGTAACTTTTGTTTGATCTCTCGCCGATATAATGGGGGAATGAATCGTTCTCGGATGACTTCTTTAAGTTCTCCCCATGAGGTTATCTTAGCTTCTCCATTGAGACGCCGATTGCGAACCAATTGGGACCACCAAATGGATGTGTATTCAGTGAATTCGAGACTCAACAGTGGAACTTGATCCTCTTCGGGGCATTGATAATACTCGAATAGAAGATCAACTTGATTTTCCCAGTCACAATAAGCACCAGGGTCATACCTTCCTTGAAAATGTGGTACAATGATTTTTGGTTTGGCTAAGGTGTTTGTTGCTCGTCTCGGCTCTATGCGAGGATTGTGCCCGTGCAGGGAGTTTTAGCGTCTATTCTGAATGGGAACAAGATTTGGAAGCCTAGGTTCTTCAGTATCGCTTGCAATAGCAGTGGTTTCTAATCTCCCAATGGTTTGAGTGATTGCGGTTACGACTGTATTGGTGTGCTCAAGCTTGGCTTCCAAAGAGGTTACAGTCCGTTCAAGTTTATTGAGAGTATCTGAAACTTCTTAAAGAGTCACTTCATGTGGTTCTTCGTCGTTACTCATTTCTGACATCCTGAAACACTCAGATTTATAAGGTGAAAAGCAAAAGAAAACTAGAAATCTCACTAAACACTCCAAGAAATAAATATTTAGCTAGGCAAGTAAACCGATCTCGTGCTCTTTAAAGACCTTCCTGCCACAAGTCAACAAGTTACAATCAGAGTTTAATCCTAACAATGAGTCTTAATTGTACTAGGAGTCCAATGAAAGGCTTGACGCCATTTGAATATAGTTGCAAGAAAGAAGGATTGTAATGCAACTTTTAGTCCTACTCACACCAGAAAAGAGGTGTTAAATTGTGTAATAGAAGAAAGAAAAAGAAAAATAAAGGAACTTAAGAAACTAAGAGTAGAAAAAAATTAGTAGAGAAAGATGATAACCCCAAAACCCAGAAACAACTTGAAGGAAGAAATCCAATGTTGAATCCACTTCAATGTGATGCTTGTGGTGGTTGATGATGGTGATCTTGATGATTTTTTATGGTGGTTGGTGGCGAGGTATGAACTTTCTCACTTTTCTTCACTCTTCTTTCTTTTCTTTTTTTTCTTTTTACAAGGTAAATAAAATGAAAATAACGAAAATTGAAGAAAAAATAATGAAAATAGGGTTAAAGTAGGGGGAAAACCCTAATTTTGCTGAAACTTTATCCACTCTGTTCGAGGTGTTCTCGAAGTCCAAAAATTCTGAAATTTTGTGTGGCGACTCCTCCAATGGTGTAGATCTGATCTGTAAATTTTCAGCTCAAAATTCAGTCATTTGGTTTTGACGAATTTTCCCTAATTTTCGAGTTTTTTCCCCAAAAACGCCAAAATTCTTGCCAAGAATCATCCTAAATCTGATACCAAATGATAGAGTAGCGCAATATTGGATTTGGAAGCCTTCAATCAAGTTTTTGCAAGAAGTAGGAGCTCTAGACTCAATCAAGGAAGTTTGGGCAGATCTGAAAATTCAAGAGAAAAGAGAAGGGATTTTCTTGAAATTTTCAGATTCAAGGCTGAAAATTTAAAGAAAGAAAGACAAGATGAAGGATTATGTGATAAGAAATAAGAATATAAAAAGATTAAAATAGATTGAGAAAGAGATAAGTAAAACAAATATGAAAATTCCAGCTTTGTTTATGGAATTATGGAAGATGGTGTGAAGGTTGAAGATGAAGATGGCTTGCGAATTGTTGATTTTGTTTTGTCTTGGCACCCTCTTAGACTCAATTATTTAAGCAAGCAACCTCAAGCGGCTCTAACCCACCCTCCTAGACGTGATTATCTAGGCAAGCAAGAGTGTGAAGATGACCTCCCTCACAAGAACTCGTCAAACTTATGTTGAAGAAGACTTCAAGGCACAAGTAATCAGCACTTGCAAAAATAAAACTCACTAAATATTTCATAAATCAAAGAAAATTTGTCTTACAATGATGAAGGCTTCATCCTTTTATAGGTGAAGGATAGACAAAGTAATTTAACTTCTACTAAAATAAGGAAAACCTAATCTAATTAAAAATAATAATAAAATAACAGCCTTTAAACTCCTTGTGCTTGTGTGGCAAGGGATAGGGTGATAAGGCAAGTGATAAGCTGATAAGGGTTGGTTGCTTGGGCAGCAAGTAAGCTTGATGAAGGTTGGTTTGCTTGGGCATCAAGTAATGGGCTGATAAGAGCTGTTTTGATTGTGCAGAAAGTAAAAGTTGATAGGGCCTTTATTTGGATGAATTTAAGGGTATTTGGGCTGGTTTAGATGATAAGAAATTGGTTCTTGGGCAAGGAGGCATGTGTGGGCTGTTTTAAAAGCTAACTAGGCCTAAAAACACTTGTAAATCCTAATTTGGGCTAAAAATAAAAATCTGACCCAATCTTTTATAGTAACAAGTATTGGGTCTAATTACAATAAAAAGGGATAATTAATGGACATCTAAAGGCTCATGGATATCCATCTCCAAAGGTGTAACAAGTTGAGTTTTTGTGACCTAATTATTCTTGAAGGATGTTAAGTGTGGACTTCCTTCAAGAAATTCTTCTTTCTTCACGGCGGCTTGTAATCATTTGCTCACGAATCCTTGGACGGTCGAATTCATCTTGTCCTTGATTAGCTTAGACTTGGCTCGGGTTATTGGGCCAAGTGGAAAAGTAAGTTCATCTTGTCCTTGGAATTGCCTTGTGGTACATGTATCATCCCCTCCCTCCTCAAAAGGATCCGTCCACGAATCTGAAACATCAAAGGGAGAAAGATCAAAAACATTAAAAGTTTTACTCACATTATACTCACCTGGTAGATCAATTCGGTATGCATTGGTGTTGATCCTTTCAAGGACTTGGAATGGTCCATCTCCTCGTGGATCCAATTTGGATTTCCAATGGTTCGGAAATATTTATTTATGCATGTGCATCCAAACCCAATCTCCTAGTTCAAAGACAACTTGGCATCCGCCTTTGTTGACTTTGGCAGCAATGTTTTCATATGTTTTCTCCATTCTTTGCATTGCCTTAGTGTGAATGGATTTAACTAACTCCGCTTTCTTTTCACCATCTAAGCTGCTGATATTATCAATAGGTAAAGGAATAAAGTCTAATGTAGTTAAGGGGTTAAAACCATAAACTACTTCAAATGGAGAATAACCAATGGATGAATGAATATAACAGTTGTAGGTGACAAGTTTTTGTGTTCTTATCGACAACGGTTCTGAGTAATGCACCTAAGATCCCGATTTATTACCTCGGTTTGACCATCCGTTTGTGGGTGACAAGTAGTAGAATAAAGAAGTTTGGTACGTATCTTTCCCCACAAAACTGTCCAAAAATGGCTTATGAACTTTACATCTCTATTGAAAATGATGGTGCGTGGAATTCCATGAAGTCGTACTACTTCTCTAAAGAAGAGATCGGCTACATGTGTTGCATCATCCGTTTTATGGCATGGTATGAAGTGAGCCATCTTTGAAAACTTGTCGACCACAACAAAAATACTATCTCGACCCTTTTTGGTACGAGGTAATCCAAGAATAAAGTCCATAGATAAATCGACCCAAGGGAAAGAAGGGATAAGAAATGGTGTATATAAACCGTTAGGACTTACCTTGGATTTTGCTTGTTTACATACGATGCAAGATGCACATACCTTTTCCACAGCTTTCCTCATATGTGGCCAAAAAAATGCTCCATTACCATGTCTAACATTTTGGAGATGCCAAAGTGCCCCATTAACCCTCCGAAGTGTGATTCATGGACTAGCAATTCTCTAATGGAGCCTTGTGGTATACACAACCTATTTCTTCAAAAAAGAAACCCATCTACAAGATAAAAAATTTTAAAAGCACCTTTTAAACAATGAGTATAAATTTCCTTGAAATCTGGATCATTAGAATACAATTGCTTTATATGTTCGAATCCCAATATAGTAGCATGCATTTGAGTAATTAGGGTATACCTTCTAGATAGTGCATCTGCTACTACATTATCCTTACCTTTTTTTTACTTGATCACATAAGGGAATGTTTCAATAAACTCCACCCACCGAGCATGTCTCTTGCTCAAATTACCTTGGCTGTTTAGCCACTTCAATGATTCGTGGTCGGTGTGTATGATGAACTCCTTTGGATGAAGGTAGTGTTGCCAAACTTCAAGATCACGAACTAATGCAAGGAGCTCTTTATCATAAGTTGAGTAGTTCAAATGTGCTCCTTTTAACTTCTCGCTAAAGTAAGCGATTGGTTTTTTTCCTGTAAAAGAACCGCGCCTATGCCTATACCGAAGGCATCACATTCTAACTCAAAAGTGTTAGAAAAATCGGGAAGACGAAGAATTTGGGCAGTACAAAGTTTACCTTTTAGTGTTTGGAAGGCTTGTTCTTGTGCCTCACCCCAATGAAAACCTACCATTTTTTTGATGATATTTGTTAATGGTGCGGCAATGGTAGAGAAATCCTTGACAAAGCGACGGTAAAAGCTTGCTAGGCCATGGAAGGATCTCACCTCGGTTATGGATGATGGCATGGGCTATTCTTGAATTGCTTTGACTTTTTCATTGTCAACATGGATACCCTGTGCACTTACTATAAAGCCTAGAAAACTAAGACTTTCACTACAAAACACGCACTTTTCCATGTTAGCATATAATTTTTCTTTTCAGAGAACTTCGAAGACCGATCTCACATGAAAGATATGCAAATCAAAAGAAGAAGAGTATATAAGAATATCATCGAAATAAACAACAACAAACTTACCTCTAAACTCCCGAAGGACATGGTTCATCAATCTCATGAATGTGCTAGGGGCATTGGTCAAACCAAATAGCATAACTGTCCATTCATATAAACCGAATTTGGTCTTGAAAGCGGTTTTCCATTCATCTCCTTCTTTCATTCAAATTTGATGATAACCACTCTTCAAATCAATCTTAGTGAAGATGCATGCGTTGTAAAGTTCATCAAGCATGTCATCTAATTGTTGAATATGATGCCTATACTTGATTGTTATTCGGTTGATCGGTCGACAATCGACACACATTCTATATGAACCATCTTTCTTTGGCACCAAAAGTATTGGAACGGCACAAGGGCTTAAACACTCATGAATGTAGCCTTTGTTGAGTAGTTCTTCCACTTGCTTTTCTAACTCTTTGGTTTTGTCGGGATTACATCTATATGCTGGTCTATTTGGAATACAAGAACTCGGAATTAGGTCACTTTGATGTTCAATTCCTCTTAAGGGTGGCAAACCGTCGTGGATCACCTAAAACATCATTGAAGTTCTGCAAAAGAGAAACAAACACACTTGGCAAACTTTTATTATTGTTAGTGATAGAATAAAATTGTTCCCTAAAGAGGATGAGGATGCAAGGCTGTTTAAGGAAGGGGGCTTGCCTCACTTCTTTTTCTCTAGCATAAATATTTTGAGACACTCTTTTTCTCACATTTAGGATCACTCACCACTCTGGGCCTATACTTATTTGGCTTTTATCACTACTGTCCTCCTCTTTTGTATTTGCCTTTTATTTTTCATTCTTTTTCTTTTTTTTCATCCTTTTTTATTCCCACCTCCTCATAAACCTTCTTCATTCGCATATGATCTTTGTACACCTCTTTTGGATTGAGTGGAGCCAAGGTATACTTTTTGCCATGGTATACAAAGGAATACTTATTTAACTTACCATGGTGAGTCACATCACGGTCATACTGCCACGGTCATCCTAAAAGTAAGTGAGAAGCTTGCATAGGGATAACATCACACACCAAACGTCATCACAATATTTACCCATAGTAAAAGTGATTAAGGCACATTTTTTTTACCTTTAATTCTGACCCTTCATGAAGCCATTGGAGATAATATGGCTTTGGATGGCATTGACAAGGTAGGTCAAGCACATCAACTAGATAGCTGCTCACCACATACGCACAACTTCAGCTATTAATGATGACAGAATATAGTTTGCCTCTGATCAAACATCGTGTGTGGAAAATATTTGTTCTTTGCATCTCTCAGATCGTCGATTGCTTGGACATTAAGTGAACATTGAATCACCAAGCTTTTAGGATCAGGTTCATCACCGAGTAACCACCAGCGATGAATTCATTGTCGAACAATTCCTCCTCCAACTCGGATGAGTAGCTCCCATCTTCTCGAATAAGAAATAGTCTTGTATTCGGGCAGTCTCTTTTATAGTGTCCATGACCGTTGCAGTTGAAGCATACAATTTCTCGAGTTTGTTTGAGTGTTTGTGTGTTTTCCGCCAACATGAGGGTTTTGTCTAGTGATTTGGATGTTTCAATTTTTTGCTTTGGTCTACTTGAGTCGAGCAAAGGTTTAGAAGAATTAGAATGAGATAAAGGTTGAGTGGTACCTTTGTCATAGTGATAATTCTTTGTCCATATCGATGTCGATCTTTGATGCGCTTTTCAATTGGAATGCCTCTTGAATGATGTAGTAGGTTTTGAGTTCAAGTACCTTAAAAATGTTGTCATTGAGTCTGACAACAAACCTAGTCATTGTATCCTCTTCATCCTCTTAGATATCGGCTCTTTACATCAATGATTCCATCTCTTTGAGATGTTCATCAACAATCTTGTAGCCTTGTCAGATTCTTTGTAACTTTTGTTTGATCTCTCGCCGATATAATGGGGGAATGAATCGTTCTCGGATGACTTCTTTAAGTTCTCCCCATGAGGTTATCTTAGCTTCTCCATTGAGACGCCGATTGCGAACCAATTGGGACCACCAAATGGATGTGTATTCAGTGAATTCGAGACTCAACAGTGGAACTTGATCCTCTTCGGGGCATTGATAATACTCGAATAGAAGATCAACTTGATTTTCCCAGTCACAATAAGCACCAGGGTCATACCTTCCTTGAAAATGTGGTACAATGATTTTTGGTTTGGCTAAGGTGTTTGTTGCTCGTCTCGGCTCTATGCGAGGATTGTGCCCGTGCAGGGAGTTTTAGCGTCTATTCTGAATGGGAACAAGATTTGGAAGCCTAGGTTCTTCAGTATCGCTTGCAATAGCAGTGGTTTCTAATCTCCCAATGGTTTGAGTGATTGCGGTTACGACTGTATTGGTGTGCTCAAGCTTGGCTTCCAAAGAGGTTACAGTCCGTTCAAGTTTATTGAGAGTATCTGAAACTTCTTAAAGAGTCACTTCATGTGGTTCTTCGTCGTTACTCATTTCGACATCCTGAAACACTCAGATTTATAAGGTGAAAAGCAAAAGAAAACTAGAAATCTCACTAAACACTCCAAGAAATAAATATTTAGCTAGGCAAGTAAACCGATCTCGTGCTCTTTAAAGACCTTCCTGCCACAAGTCAACAAGTTACAATCAGAGTTTAATCCTAACAATGAGTCTTAATTGTACTAGGAGTCCAATGAAAGGCTTGACGCCATTTGAATATAGTTGCAAGAAAGAAGGATTGTAATGCAACTTTTAGTCCTACTCACACCAGAAAAGAGGTGTTAAATTGTGTAATAGAAGAAAGAAAAAGAAAAATAAAGGAACTTAAGAAACTAAGAGTAGAAAAAAATTAGTAGAGAAAGATGATAACCCCAAAACCCAGAAACAACTTGAAGGAAGAAATCCAATGTTGAATCCACTTCAATGTGATGCTTGTGGTGGTTGATGATGGTGATCTTGATGATTTTTTATGGTGGTTGGTGGCGAGGTATGAACTTT
Source organism: Hibiscus mutabilis (assembly GCA_019671005.1). Lineage (NCBI taxonomy): Eukaryota > Viridiplantae > Streptophyta > Magnoliopsida > Malvales > Malvaceae > Hibiscus > Hibiscus mutabilis. The sequence goes on along the minus strand of CM033735.1, from coordinate 23,714,960 downwards.
CTCACTTTTCTTCACTCTTCTTTCTTTTTTTTTTTTTTTTTTAAGGTAAATAAAATGAAAATAACGAAAATTGAAGAAAAAATAATGAAAATAGGGTTAAAGTAGGGGGAAAACCCTAATTTTGCTGAAACTTTATCCACTCTGTTCGAGGTGTTCTCGAAGTCCAAAAATTCTGAAATTTTGTGTGGCGACTCCTCCAATGGTGTAGATCTGATCTGTAAATTTTCAGCTCAAAATTCAGTCATTTGGTTTTGACGAATTTTCCCTAATTTTCGAGTTTTTTCCCCAAAAACGCCAAAATTCTTGCCAAGAATCATCCTAAATCTGATACCAAATGATAGAGTAGCGCAATATTGGATTTGGAAGCCTTCAATCAAGTTTTTGCAAGAAGTAGGAGCTCTAGACTCAATCAAGGAAGTTTGGGCAGATCTGAAAATTCAAGAGAAAAGAGAAGGGATTTTCTTGAAATTTTCAGATTCAAGGCTGAAAATTTAAAGAAAGAAAGACAAGATGAAGGATTATGTGATAAGAAATAAGAATATAAAAAGATTAAAATAGATTGAGAAAGAGATAAGTAAAACAAATATGAAAATTCCAGCTTTGTTTATGGAATTATGGAAGATGGTGTGAAGGTTGAAGATGAAGATGGCTTGCGAATTGTTGATTTTGTTTTGTCTTCGGCACCCTCTTAGACTCAATTATCTAAGCAAGCAACCTCGAGCGGCTCTAACCCACCCTCCTAGACGCGATTATCTAGGCAAGCAAGAGTGTGAAGATGACCTCCCTCACAAGAACTCGTCAAACTTATGTTGAAGAAGACTTCGAAGGCACAAGTAATCAGCACTTGCAAAATCAAACTCACTAAATATTTCATAAATCAAAGAAAATTTGTCTTACAATGATGGAGGCTTCATCCTTTTATAGGTGAAGGATAGACAAAGTAATTTAACTTCTACTAAAATAAGGAAAACCTAATCTAATTAAAAATAATAATAAAATAACAGCCTTTAAACTCCTTGTGCTTGTGTGGCAAGGGATATGGTGATAAGGCAAGTGATAAGCTGATAAGGGTTGGTTGCTTGGGCAGCAAGTAAGCTTGATGAAGGTTGGTTTGCTTGGGCATCAAGTAATGGGGTGATAAGAGCTGTTTTGATTGGGCAGCAAGTAAAAGTTGATAGGGCCTTTATTTGGATGAATTTAAGGGTATTTGGGCTGGTTTAGATTATAAGAATTTGGTTCTTGGGCAAGGAGGCATGTGTGGGCTGTTTTAAAAGCTATCTAGGCCTAAAAACACTTGTAAATCCTAATTTGGGCTAAAAATAAAAATTTGATTCAATCTTTTATAGTAACAAGTATTGGGTCTAATTACAATAAAAAGGAATAATTAATGGACATCTAAAGGCTCATGGATATCCATCTCCAATGGTGCAGCAAGTTGAGTTTTTGTGACCCAATTATTCTTGAAGGATGTTAAGTGTGGACTTCCTTCGAGAAATTCTTCTTTCTTCATGGCAGCTTGTAATCCTTTGCTCACGAATCCTTGGACGGTCGAGTTCAGCTTGTCCTTGATTAGCTTAGACTTGGCTCGGGTTATTGGGCCAAGTGGAAAAGTAAGTCCATCTTGTCCTTGGAATTGCCTTGTGGTACATGTATCATACGTACCCTCCATCTGTCGCCAATTAGGGGCCTTAGCCCTGGACCGTAGTCCACCCTGACACAATGAGCTCTAGACTTTAAGGCATGGCCTTCTACCTATTCAACTAGTAACCAAGGTTGTTTGATTACACTTCATTTATTCAAGGATTTCAAGCTTTTGAAGATCATGTATCATTCAAGTGTACAAGTTCATGTCAAGCATTATCTTTATTTCAAGAGTCATTTCAAGTATTGCATGGCAAGTTTATACATGCATTAAGCCCTTAGGCCATTAGAGCCATAACTCTTCATTTCAAGTGTTCATTGCATCATCTAGGCTAGGATTTCAAGCATTAAGTTTAAGCAATTGATCACAATACCATGTCATGCTTACAAGCATCAATGTTACCACATATACATGCTAGCATTCTATTTATACAACACTTCAAGGATGTAGTCAAGTTTCATGTATAATCTTATTTCATACTTCCCTTATTAGATCAAGATCATATTAAGTCAATTTTAACAATACAAGTATTTAGACATGCTTGCTTTTATTAGGACCTAGTCCTAACTCTAGAATAAACTACACTCACAATACTCCCCAAGCTAGCTAGACTCGAAAGACTATTCCCATTTGCTTGTCCCTTGAATGCTCGACTTTAGATCCTTCTCCAAAGTCCTCTCCTTGCTCTGGTAAATCACATAGATAGAATAAGGTCAAAACATGAAATCACAAAATCATTCAATATGGCAGCAAGGTTAATACATTATATATACAAAATAGATAGAATCTTATGTACACACCTTAATGCACATTACCAAACTGCCTACATTCCATATTAAGGCAAAATAGGGCAGTAATTAAACTGTCCCAAAACTGTTTGCAAAACAGTTTACAAAACTGCCACATTTACCCAAACTGCTGCTACCAGGCAGCATGTACTCTACTCACTTAAACATGCATAACTTTCATTAATTGTGTTTCTAACCATATAGGTCTTGAATTTTAATCCTTTACCAATTAATACAGTTTTTAACTTAAAGACATGGCAATTTACAACACTGGACAGTTTGCACTATCCCTAGTATATCTTCTCTACAATTCATTCTATAATCCAGAATTCAGTTCTGTTTTCTCCTAATGAATTTATACATTTTAAGGCACTATCCATATAAATTTCATCCTTAAATTCCATTTATACATTGTATGGTGATTTTTCAAAGTTACTGCCCAGAACAGAGTATTCTGGGCATATTACACTAGGTTAAGCTTCTAGCTTCATAATTCATCTAACAAGATTCTAACATTGTAATTCAACTTATTTTCATGTTCTTACATGTCTAGGTCAGTCCAATTCACCTATCAATGTAACTATAACAGAGCATTATAGTGCTATGTTCAATTTGATCCATTTGATCAACAACATTCCTCTAATTCACCATTTGAGCAGTCAATTACCTATCTTTAACTAATCCAATTATATGCATTCATTTTCCAGCAACCTATTTACTCTATTCAAGTCTCGATTCATCTAACAATGTGATCAAAACAGGGCAACATATCCCATCAAGCATGTGTACACGTTTTCAACTAGCAAAACAGTCCCTAATCAAAACTAGTTCTAACTATGATCACTATCCTCAATTTCCAGAAACCATACACATTCTCTTTAGCAATTTGGCTACTAACATTCACAATTTCAAGGATCATTAGAAGCTAACATCATCTTAACATGCATAACAATCATCCTATTCAAATTATGCAACAAGAACATCACTAATTCAAGATTCAAGCATGTAATTGAAGTGGGGAATCAAGCATTTTACCTTCTCCTAAGCTAATTTGATCGAAGCTCAATCAAGAAACATGAATTGAAGATTGACTATGAAGCTTTCTCTCGTCCTTTCTCTCTCAAACATTCGGCTATAGGATGAAGAAGATAACACAATTTTTGTTCATCTTTCCCACCTAGTTGTCGTGACTCATCAAATGATAACATGTGTCTAGGCCTCAAATTTTAATTCAATTTACATGCAAACTCTAGATCTTTGCATGTTCACATTTCCATCCTTCCATTTAAGCCTTCTAGTTTTAATTTCAATTCAATTTGGTTCTAATTTCACTTATTTGATCTAAAAGATAGCTAATGTTCTTTCCTCTTTAATTTGATTAGAACATAATTCAATTAGTCAATAGCTTAGATAGTGGTAACCTTCCTAGGCCAAGTTTAGGGTGTTACACTTCTCCTCTTCTTTGTTCTTGTTCTTGAAGTCTCTTCTTCTTTGAAATTCTCTTCCTCAGTTGGACTTCATGAACTGAGAGAATCTCTTGGCTATCATAGCCAATTCTTCAAACTCATCCTCACTAGAGTTATTTTCCTCTTGAAAAGCCTTGAGAGCAATTCCTTGATTCTTCTTCCCTATCTCTTGCTTCTCCACTCTTTTCTCTTCTCTCTTCTTTTCTTATTCTCTTCCTTGCTTCATGATCACATGAGTAAGGACAAATCCCACCAATTCATCGAGCTTTAACGTCTTCAAATTCTTAGCCTCGATGATTGCAGTTCTCTTCCCATCCCATGATTCGAGAAGAGAATAGAGAAGCTTTTGAACTAGTTTGTGTTCGGGAATGATCTCACTGAAGCCTTTGAGACCATTTACTATGACGAAGAATCGATCAAACATTTTGGAGACGCTCTCATCCGGCTCTATCTTGAAGTTCTCATAGATCAAATTAAGGATTCCAATCTTGGTCTCCTTTACATCATTGGCTCCTTTTTAGGTGGTCTCTAGCTTGTCCTACACCTCCTTCGCACGTGTTCATGACATCTTCACGTACATTTCAGGTCCAAGTGCACAAAAGATGATGTGTAGGGCCTTGTCATTCACTTGTAGTCTTCTTCTATCTTCATTCGTCACTCCACCTTTATCTTCGGAATGAGTCTTCCTTCTTCATCTCTCTTCATGGGAATGATTGGACCATCTTCTACTATATCCCAAAGGGTGTAGTCATTGGACTTGATGAAGAGCCTCATTCTATTCTTCCAATAAGGGTAGTTATACCCATTGAAGAACGATGGTTTGGTGATTGATTGTGACTTGTACAAGTTCGACCCAGAGGTAGACGCTATGGCTTTGATTTGTAGTTGATTGATCTTCTTCTAGGATCTCCTCTTGTGGATGTAAGTCCCTCAAAGAGTTTGGCTCTGATACCAATTGTTGAGGGGATCAATCAATGTGTAATTGGTCAAGAGGGGGTGAATTGGCTTTTTGAAATTGGAAGGAGCAAATTGAAAAGATAAAATTAAAGACAAGACGATTTATAGTGGTTCAAGCTTTGAACAAGCTCTACATCCACTACCTTAGCTCCCACTAAGGATTTTGAACCAATATCCACTATATATTCTTCCCTTTTTCTAGGCTTAGGAGGAAACCTTTACAAATCGGTTAATCTTTCTACCCAACGATTAACCAAGACTCTCTTTACAAAGAAGAAATGGCAAAATTAAAGTATCTCTCAAAAGATTGATTTGTTGCCCAAATTACAAACAAACTCCCCCCAAACTTGAAAGAAATGTATACAATGAAAATTACAACAAGTGGGGTACAAGAATTTGAGTCTTTAAGCTCAATGGTTTGGATATATGCTTGGATGTTGCAAATAATTTCAATTGTTGTTGCCGAGGCTTTGGAGGCTTGCTTTTATACCTTCTCATTGATTTCTAACCATTTGGGTGGTTGCCATTATAAATATAGCCGTTGGGCTACATTTTTCCCGCAATAAATGCTCAACTGCAACCAATCGTATCGATACGCGGGAGGCCGTATCGGTACGGACCTAAAAAATAGAAAAAGTCATTGTGCAGGTAAAACAAAGAGCGTATCAATAAATGAGAAATCATATCGGTACAATCTCAGTGTAAAACAAGGGGTGTATCGATACGGGCAACGCTGTATCGATACAATTTTGCTCACTTGGGCTACTGTCTGAACCTGTATCGGTACGCCTTGAAGGTGTATCGATACGGGTTAGCTGATTTTAAAAATTGCATGTTCCCAATAACTGACAAGGCAACATTCGAATCATAAATAAAAATATTTGAAAAATCTAAACCATCGTATCGATACGCAAGTAGCCGTATCGGTACGCTATTCTTAAATCTTAAACCTAGATGAAGGCCGTATCGAAATGCCTGAGTAAAAACCTTAGCCCATATGAAGGTCGTATCAATACGGAAGGAATCGTATCGAAACACTTTTTACAGTGGCCTTTTAAGTTAAGCTTGTATCGAAACGCTCGAGGGTGTATCGATACGCCTGGGCGTAAAAGTCGAGTATGACTTTAAAAACACTTAGAAAAATTTATGGGGTTTAAGTTTGACTTTGAATGATTTTTTACTTGAAAAATCCTTGTCAATTGTGAGTCTTTGAGATACTTAAAATTTTATTTTCTTTTACAAATAGGTTTTTAAACAATTTGTTATATCAAAATCAAACTTTGGTTTTACAGACTTACATAGTCTAAGTGAGGTAGCCATAACAATGAATGAGCATAGTATGCAATCCAACATGCTTCGATAGCAATTCTAACCACACTAACAAAAAACATAGAATTCAACATGGCATAGTTATCATACTCAACATGTATCATGGCATCAATAAGCATCATAATAACAATATTCAATAGCATGTTACTAATTTCATATCAATGATCAATAGCAATACTCAATGGTTTCCTTGGATTGATTTCATGGTATATGGATACACGAATTCCATCTCCGCACCAATATCAATAATGGTCTAGTCATATTCCCTCCGCCGTACCAATTTGACCAATACACATCAACATCCCTCTGTCGCACCATAATAAAGGCCGTAGCATATACCCGTACCAATGAGCTCATGAATTCTATGGCATGCCAATTGTATCCAATACTCTCGAATCCAAGGTTCGATAATCAATAATTCAATATCAATGTATCAATAACAATGATTCAATAACAATGATTCATACCAATGAATCAATAGCAATGATTCAATAACAATGTTTCAATACGGTAACTCGATAGCAATAGGCATATATCAATGTTTCATTAGCAATAAGCAATATTCAATATCCAAAACTCAATAACTCCATGTAACAATGATTCAATGGCAATAACAACAATGCTTCGGACATGTATTCAATGCAATACTTACCCATACTTACCAATATGGTCTTTCGATAATGTTTTATGCAAAATTCCTTCTATACAATGATTAGCGATACAATAAGCAATAATCAATGATTTGAGATGGAACCTAGCCAACTCTCGAGACCTAAACTACACTCACCTTGAATTTTGAAGCTCCTACGGCTCTCGGATCGTAATTCCCTTTTTCCTAGCATTTGTTGGAGATGATCGATTAGCTTCCTCCAACTCTTGAGCTAGGGAAGGTCAATAGGAAATTGTTACAATTAATATAACAATATCGATATTCATTTCTATGCTTAGAGTAGCTATTAGCTATAGAATAGATTCATATATTGATACTTGAGAAACAAAGGTTTGTCTTGAGAACTATAACTTGAAATTGGACATTCAATAATCCATGGAATCAACAATAGATTGAGGGTTTCTACTTACCCAACCGATAGCTATACAATGAAACTCTTGAAGCAAAGAAAGCTTGAGTTTAAGGGGTTCAATAGGATAAGTGTGTTCTTGAGCTAGAGGTTGAAGACAAAAATGGAGGTGTGTGCTTATTTCCAAGACAAAGGGTGGGATTTTGGTTATGGTGAAAGTGATACAAAGATGAGAGCTTTTTCCTTATTCATTTTAGGAACTATAATCCTTAATCATTTCCCACCTCCCAAGAGGGCCAATGAAAAGCTTTCCCTTAGGCAAAGGAAAGCATAAACTATGAATTTCCATTTCCCCCAAATTGGATGACAATTATCAAGGTGTCATCTTTCTAACATTTCAGATGATTAGCATCACGTGGAATGACAACCAAGGAGGTGACTTAACCCCAAACTCCCAATCCTTTCAATTTGATCACTAAAAAAAATTTTAACAGAGGCCCGTATTGGTACACCTCTAACCGTATCAATACGGCTGGCTCAAGTTCAGTAAGTTAGTTAGGAAACAGATAGACCATACAGATACAGGTCCCACTGTATCGATACGCCTAGAAAATTTTCATAATTTAACATTCCAACAAGGTCTCTACTGAACATTAAACTTAATTAAGGTTCATTATCGATGAAACTAATCCACATAATCAACAACAACGCAACATTTTAAGCTTCTCGGTGTAGGGTTTCTGATCGCCGGACCCCTATTTCGACTAGACCGGTTTTTGGGTGTTATTATTATTATTATTATTATTATTATTATTATTATTATTATTATTATTATGACGTTGGTTAATGTCATTATTTTGGGCTGGAATATTAATTAAAAACAGATATGGAGATATATATTAAAATCCAATATTTGATTAAATGTCCATGTCCAAATTGTAAGACCCATTAATTACACCAGGCCCATTCGGCCAAACCCAGACCCAACAATTAAAAACCCTAATTATAACATATCTAATATCCCTTCTTTATTATTGCAGCCGCCTGATCTGGACCCTTGAGTCGAGTCGAATCCAACGAACACGATCAACTGAAAGAAACCCTTCAGCTCCCGCGTATGATACACACGCAGGCTCTCCAATGTCCCACATGTGCGTACGATGCACGTGCCATTCGTTCGTCTTCCACGCGCCATGTGGTGTGATCACATGCTTCCACACCAACTCTCAGATCGCATATGGGTTGTCCACTTTATGCGCCATCTTAGCCGTTGTATCAGATCTGATCCAACGGTCCAGATTAAATCTGACCAGGAAAGACTCTTCATCTCCTTTGCTCTGATGTTGCCGCGTGTCTTCATCAACGACCGACCGTTCTTTGCGGACCGAGGTCCACCATCTCGTCGTACCCCCACTGGCTCCCCCAACCACCATGAGAGTGCAAAAAAAGCAAAATATAGATATCAATCAGAACCATTATCATCATCTAGGCCTAGGGAATTATTGTTACATATTTGTCTATGTAATCCGATTTATATAACCAAAAGTAGATCCCATTGTAATCTCAGTTATCAATCAATACAAAAAAGAATGTATTTTAGAGATATTCATCTTTTTATTTCACATTCAAAAAAAGGAAGGGATTGGGGTTTCTTTACCGTCTAATCTTTGGGATTACCGTTTTTCGTATGAGAATCCTCCCACCAGTGACAAGCCCATCGTTTTCCTTCGGGATTAAAGGGTGAACCAGAGTAAGAGGGTTATTTTCTTTAAAGCAGAAGGGGGTTCAATTTTAAAGGTAGTCGGGTCTGATTTTAAAATAAAAAAGAGGGGTCTTTTGGGTTTTCTGGCCCCAGGAGAGGCGGCGAAGGTAGGAAACCGCAACAATTTCATGGTGGTTCATAGTGGCTTTTTGAGTTGTATTCAAAGATGAACCAAGAAATGAGGGGGTTTTTTTATCTAAAGTTTGGAGGGATAAGGGTTCTGAAAATTTTGTTTTCAGAAGAAAAAACATGTTATAAAATGGTTTTCCAAAAATTTGGCAAAAAGAGTTTGATTTCAGTCGAAAGAGGATTTTATATTGTTTCTAAAAATTAAAATGGTAAATTGCATTTAACTCCCTCTGTGTTTTTAAAATAACTTTTGAGGGCTCCCGTATTTTGAAATCCCCTCTGCCATCCTTGGAGTTTTGGAAGTTTTACAATTTCGTCCTTTCTTTCGAATTAAGTCTGGTCCCGAGTGGTCTAATCTCTACTGTAGTCCCTCATTTTTTTGAAGCTATTCAATTTCATCCTTTTTCTTCGGTTCCCTTATGCATTCGTCTATTAAATATGGTTTAATGTCATTTATCGTACCTATATATATATTATAGTGTCTGTTTTACATATATATCATTTAGTATTTTTTATCATTACGATTTATATATTATGTTTAGTATATCGATCTATATATGTGTGTTTATATCATATATTTATTTCTTTATTAGTAGCATATATGCGTGTGTATATATATACTGTTGGTAATATATACTATAGTTCTATATCCTTATATATGTTTAATATATGTTATGTGCTATATATTATGTTTTTCATATCTTATATAGACATGTAATATATGTTTATATGTTCATGATATATATATGTATATTTTATTATACTTGTACTGTTTGTTATATTTTATTATTGTTTTAGATATACATGTGTATAGTACATTATATTCCATTGTTTGTGGAATTATATATATCATTGTCTTACCTTATGTTTTCATGTTCTTCCCTTTATTTATTTTATGTCATCTTTTCATTTATGTTCATATTTGGATCATGCATAATTAGATTGTCATATTTATTTATCGCACTAGTCTAGTTTGGTACTCGGGGTCTCGATATTCTAGTGGGAGTGTCGTCCCGAATCTTCGAGCATCATCTCCTTTGGTATCAAGGGTTGCGGGATAGGTTATTTGTATGCTCATGCATTCATGCATTTTTAAGGAATAGATATTAAATTAAACCGAATTTTAAATTTTCTTTGCATTTACGATACAAACCCTTAGGTACCAATTTTGGGCATTGTGGAGTGCTAATCCTTCCCCAAACGTAATCAACTCACAGACCCTTTTTAAATTTTTGGTTTTATTTTTGGTGTCCGGTCTACCTTATCCAAGTGACCAGTGGCGACTATAAGTTTTATTAAAAATACAAGCCTTTTCCAAAATTCCCCCTTCAATCAATTTGTTATAAAAAAGTGGGATACTATGGATTTTTTAGTCGCTAGAGCATAGCGACTCCGTTGGAGAACGATTTTTTTGTTTTCAAAAAAAAAAGAGTCAAGCCTTAGTTGGGTTCATATCGTATTTATTAAGAAAAATTGAAATTCAATTTAATTTAACTTTTTATCCCTAACCTTGTCTGTCTACCGCTTTTATTCGCACGATGTTTGATAAATTGTCATCCATGCATAAGCTCTTCCCGAGCTCAGTCCTTGTTAAGTGAGAGTGATTACTTCGCCTCGTGGGGTGTTCACCTCCGTATGGTGTTGTAATTCACTTCTGGGATTTGGTCCTTATATTTTGTGGGGTCCACACCTACTTATGGTATATGGGTCGTATCCCCCTGAATCGATGTCCTAGCGACAGTTCGGATACCCTTTGCTTTAGAACCTAACCGCACATAGTGAATCGTAGAGCTCAACTTTAGAGCCATGCCGGAACTCTATCCATTTAGTAGTAACCCTTTTAGGTCTTGTTTGATATATTTATGTCGTTGTTTTCTATATATATAAATATCTATGTACTTTTAATTATTTTAATTTAGTGCTTTATTTATCGTTCAACATTTAATTTATTAATTCGACTATATCACCATACTAACTTGGTTTTTGTCGGTGTTTGTTCCTTTTTCTTTCATTTCTTTTTCCTGCATTTATTTTTGCATTACATCATAATATATTGTTGATTCAAAAACAGTCCAATTTAGAGGGCATTCGAGAGAGAGGAGAGAAGTGTGTGATGCCAAGAGCGATAATGATACAATATCGAGTTGGGTCGAACGAAGACCAATCGGGGAGAGACAAATTAACAAGGAGATGCGTCTCGAAGGCAGAGACGATATACCTTGGATGCAGAGGCAGATCCTCATTGAAGATAAAGTTTGAAAATTTCACATTAAACTCCTTAAAAATTTCAAAAATTTTAATTTGGCCCCTCCAATTTTTTTATAAAAATTATTTTTATATTTCAAAATTTTAAATAATTTCAATTAAACCCCTTTCTAATTTTTATAAAAAAGGGGCATTTTTAAGTTTTGTTTATTTATGAAAATTGTAAATTAAACCCTTCAAAATTACTAGAAATTTTAATTTGAGCCTGTAAAATTTTCAAAAAATTTAAATAGGCCCCTTCAAACTAGATTGTCAAGATCCGCCCCTGCAGAAGAGACTTTTGTCCACATTATGTCTACACGGGTTAATGATCTTTCTAAATGCCCCTGGGTACATAGATTAACTGCCACATAGATTTTTGGTATCTAAATCTTTTTGGGTCCATGAGTATTAGTTCCCAAAATCTTGGTTCCCTTGGAAATCCAAGAAGCAATAACACTAATGTCACTATAAGTGACAAGTTCCTTAGGAACCCAAACACTCCTAATGCTCTTACCATGAGAGGGCCTTTGGTAGCCTCTTTGTTTGTAGCCACCAAAGTTTATTTTCATAGAGTTGGGTTTTGAAGATGTTCCTTTTTCAAAATGGGAATTCCCAACTTTGTTCATAAAAGCTTTAATATCACCTACTTCCTTTTGGTAATCATCAAGAACTTTAGAGAGAAGGTTATGCAAATATTTATTTTTCTTTTCAAAATCATTTTGTTTTTTGTAAATCCAAAACCTTCTTCTCAAGTTCCATGCTGACTTTAGATAAGGAATCATTTTTGTTTTTCAAATTTGAAATTATTTTATTGTTTTTCAAAAGTAATTCCTTATATTTCTCCACCAACTTGTCATAGACCTCTTGCAACTCATCATAAGCTTCTTGAAGCTCATCAAATGTAAAATCAAAATGGATGAATTTGTAGTTACCTTAAGATCATCTTCTAGTGCCACGAGACAAAGGTTGGCTACTTCTTGCTCTTCCTCATCAGATGAGTCCTCATCGCTCCAAGTAGCGAAAAGAGCCTTGAGCTTCTTCTTCTTCTTGAAGCTCTTCTTTTTGAGTTCAGGACAATTGAACTTGATGCATCTCGACTTCTTGCACTCATAGCATACTATTTGATCCTTCTCTTCCTCCTTGTTCTTGTTCTTGAAACCCTATCTCAAATATAACTTTCTTCCCTAGTTGGATTTCATGAATCGAGTGAATCTCTTGGCTAACATAGCTATTTCTTCATCTTCTTTCTCACTCGAATCGCTCTCCTCATGTGAAGCTTTGCGAGCACTTCCCATCTTCTTCTCCATCTTCTTCTTCTTCTTTTCCTTTCTTCATGATCTCATAAGTGAGAAGAGACCCTAAAAGTGCATCAAGCTTCAAGGTCTTGAGATCCTTGGCTTCTATGATGGTGGTTCTCTTTTTATCCCGTGACTCAAGAAGAGAATAGAAGAGCTTCCGAACAAGCTTGTCTTTCGGAATGACTTCTCCATAGTCCTTAAGCCCATTGATGATGACAGAGAATCTATCAAACATCTTGGTGATGTCCTCATCCAATTCCATCTTGAAATTTTCATAGCTCAAGTTGAGGAGTCCAATCTTGGTCTCTTTTACATCATTGGTGCCCTCGTATGTAGTCTCAAGCTTGTCCCATATTTCCTTTGTGCTTGTGCAAGAGGACATCTTCGCGTACTCGTCTGGTCCAAGAGTATAAAAGAGTATGTGCATGGCTTTGTCGTTTATTTGCATCTTTCTCTGATCTTCACCGGTATACTCTTGTCTTTTCTTAGGGACGCTCATTTCTCCTTCTTCCTTCATCAGAATGGATAACCCATCTTCCACTACATCCCAAACAAGGTAGTTATTAGACTTGATGAAGAGCCTCGTCTGATTCTTCTAATAAGGGTAGTTTACCCCATTGGAGAAGGGTGGCTTGGTGATGGATTATGACTCATAGAGGTTGGTGCTGGAAGTAGAGGTCATGGCTTGACCGTTGATTGATTGAATCATATTCAGATTGACTCAAGAGGGTGTTAATTTTCCGATGAGTGTACTTTTGATACAAATTGTTGGGATGATCAATCAATGGTGAAAGGCCAAGAGGGGGTGAATTGGAAAATAAAAAAATTGGTGGAAGCAATTGGAAAGATAAAAAATCGGGACACAATAAATTATAGCGGTTAAACCTTTTAACAAGGTCTACATCCACTGTCACACCCTGAAAAATGGTCTAGTCAGAATTAGATTCCGATGATCGAAAATCTTGTACCGGTTATGCTAATTGGTGTAATTTCTCAAATCCTTGTACCCCATTTTGAAGTAATAAAAGTTATTTAGGCTTAATTGAAATTGTTGAACCTTTTTATAAGAAATTGAAGTTAGATGTTTCATTGAAAATGCTATATCTGGGCAAGGCGTATCGATACAGTAAGACCTGTATCGATACGGCCTAACTATTTTTAACTAACTTACCCAACTTAGCCTAGCCGTATCGATACAACCATAAGGTGTATCGATACGAGTCTCTGTCCAAATCGATTTAGTGGTCAATTTGTAAAGTTGGGAATTGGGGTTGACTCACCTACTTGCTTGTCACCCCTTCACGTGAGATGGCTCAGAATGGAAGGAAAAAGGGGGTCATTAATTGCCTTAAAATATGAAAAGGCATGAATTAATGGAAGTTAATAAATTAAGCTTTCCCTTTGCCAAGGGAAACCTTCCTATTGGTTCCTAATGAGGTGGGGAAATGATTATGGCTTTGGCTTCATTAAAATGAATAGGAGAGGCCTCATTCTATGTTTTTTAATCTCCCAAAACGAAATCCTACATTTGCCTTGAAAAGCAAGCACACACCTCCATTGTCATCTTCCTCCTCAAGCTCAAGCAAGCACCTCAATTCAATCCTTGACCTTTCTGTGATCTCAATCACCAATTGAAAGCTTGTAATTGGGTAAGTAAAACCCCTATGTCAATTTAATGATTCCATAAATCCTTAGAGTTTAATTTCAAGATTTAATTCTTGAATGTTCAAGCTAAGCCCATGTGTTAGAAAGTCAATTTCTTTGTTTCAATGATGTCTACAAGCTTTGGTAAGCTTGAAAAACATTTGTGAATCATTAGTTTTGATTTTAAAGGAATTCCCTAATTTTTGAATTAGCTCAAGTGGTGGAAGACAAGCCATCTTCACCATCAACTATTTCGAATTCTTCTGAGGGTAAGGGGATTGTAATCTGGGAATCTTGAAGCCTCCTATTGCTAGGTGAGTGTAGTTGTATCATGGGATTGGCTAGGTGCCATCTCGGTTGCATTTGACTTGTGTCTATATTATGTCTTCGTTTGGATAGCTCAAGTAGATATTACAGGTACGAACTTCATGTGGTAAGTATGGTAAGGTCATCCAATTGCTTTGATACATTTCCATGACATATGATTCAATCGTTGTATGTTACATGTGAAAAAGGCTTAATGTCTATATTGATATACATGGAAATTGATATGATGCATAAATGACATGATATGTTAGTTGGAGCCAAGGCTCAATTCGCAATCCGACATGATATGGCCTATGGGCACAAAGGTATGCTTTATGATGAAATATGTAACCTTGGACACTTGTGGACTTTGGATACAATTGGCATGCCATAGGGTTAATGGAGCTCATTAAGTAAGAGATTGGACTACTGTCCGAGCTACGACCTATATGAGGGGGGAAAAGGTTAGATTGTGTAAGGGACTCCGGAGCTACAGCTTAAGGCTAAGGCCTATTTCTGATATGTGTAGCATTCAAGGGAATCCGTGTAGTTGCTATGTCCAAGGGGAAAATGAAGAATATGTGTGTTGCATTTGATATATGAAATTAATATGTTGATGTCATGCATGAATTGTATATGTTAAGGTTGTGTATATGTCATTCAAGCATGCTTACATGTTTACATATCATTAAAGAACTCGTTTGCATTTGTTACAACTACCTCACTAGGCTATGTAAGCCTAACATTCGTGTGACTCATGCATTTTTGGATCTTGAAGAATTCTGATCATTAACCATGTGGTTGAAGTTGCAAGTCACTCCCACCAATCTCTATGTATACTTACATTTTGTTTGAACTCCTAGTAAGGTGGCATAGGGCTTAGATAAGTTACAATGGTCCATTTTGATATGTGTATAAAGGCCCTAAAGTGTCTAACTATTAAATATGGTATATGGTGTGGTTGCAAAATGGTAAAACTAGTTAAATTGAGCCTAAGGACACTAAACGGTAAAAACTTGGTAAATGGATTCAAAATGCTCTAAAATTTGGCATGCGATTAGAATTATGGATCAATAACTTGATGGTAAAATTCCATGACATTCAGACATCGTTCAATAGGTTAATTCGAATAAAAATTAGATAAAATATGTCATTACAAGAATAGCGTATCAATACGGGTTAATCTATATCGATACGGCCTTGCATATTTGTACTTGGTAAAATAGAGCGTATCGATATGCAAAAAGGGGTGTATCGATACAGATCTTGGTAGTAAGGTCTGGGAAATAAATTGTATCGATACGGCCTTAGGTTGTACCGAAATGGGTCAACTTCGGTCAACCTATTTCGATACGGGCTTAGTTGTATCGAAACAACGTCTGTTAAGAAAAGTTAACTTGGGTCAACCTGTATCGATACGGTCTCAGTGGTATCGATACAGGGCCTTAATTACTCAAAGTCTAAATTGAATCTCTGCATATTTGTATCTTTACGGACCCAGTGTGTTTCAATATGGAGGTAGTTAATTCTGTTAAAAGACTTAAGCCACAGTTTTAAATAGTTTATAGATTGGTCACTAAATTTTAAATGATATAATCAGATGGGTAAATGACCTCCGATAATAACAAAATTTTGCATGCTAATAATTGGTAAGTTCAATTGAAGGTTAGTAAATGGAAATTCTGATAAAGACCCTTAATTTGTAAAATTTACGATTTAGTCCCTAAATTGTAAAAGTTTGGAATTAACCCCAAATTGAGTAAGCTATTAATAAGTTAGTTCGATAAGTTGTAAAAGAGATTAATAAGTCATTCCAAATAAGATTTCGAACTCTGGTTAAGCCTTTCAACCTCTGAATAAGTTTATGGTAACACTTTTCGACCCGGTTTTTTACCTGGCCGGGAAGGGGTGTAACACACCCTTCTTGGTTTGGTAGAGAATCGGGTTGGAAAGCGTTATCAGAAAACATATTCAGAAGTTGGAATCCTAATCAGAGTCAGAAATTTATTCAGAGGTTCTATTATTCTTATTTAAGTCTCAGTGAACCTAATTATCAATTACTGACTCAATATGGGTTAATTTTAAACTTTTACAAACTTAAGGACTAAATTGCAAATTTCATAAATTAACGATCCTAATCCAGATTCTTTATTAACAAATTGTAATTAAACTTATTAATTATTAATCTGAGAAGTTTCGTTACTATCGGATATTGTTAACCTAATTAATTAAACCGTGTAGTTATTAGTGACCAATTTGTAAACTGTCCAAATTCTATTTTTTTAATCTTTATAACAGAATTAACTAACACCGTATCGATACCCTAAGGGCAATATCGATACACTAAGCCTAATTTCAGATTTTCCAAATTCAAACATAGCAGAACTATATCGGTACACTTGGGACTGTACCGATACAGGTTGACCTTGTTGACCCCGTATCGATACCCTATAGGATCGTATCGATACCATTTCTACACCCAAATTATAGTATCCATTTTTTGTACCGATACGCCCTAGCCGTATCGATACGCCTTATTCCTTAAGCCAAATTTATGCCTAACCGTACCGATACGCCATCGCCCGTATCAATATGCCCTGACCTGTAGTGACAGAATTTTGCTGGTTTTTAATCGATTTGTCCTATCAGACTTTATCCAAATGCAATGAAACTTTACCATTAAGTTTAAACATTATAAACTATTAGCATGCCAAATTTCATGTTAATCCTAATTCATTTACTATGTTTTCACCTTTCTAGAGCCAAATATGAAACATTAGCCATTTTTAGTCACTTTTAAAAGGTCATTTAGGGTTACTTAGTCTTATACAGAACATAGACAACATTTATACATCAAAAGAATCATATGTGACTAGTTTAACTACTTTGCCACCATTCTAGGAGTTCATAAGGACAAAACACATTACTCTAAGCTTGGGGTGACTTGTCGATCTTCCAACTAATCCCGATCTTGACCCACTAACTTTCTTAACCTGAAATGTGGAAGATGAATGCATTAGACTTATATAGTCTAAGTGAGGTAGCCATAAACAATAAATGGGCATGATATGCAATAACTCATAGTTCAATGCCATGCTTAATGGCATCTTAACATAAACAATACATATAGGCATATCATAGCATCAATATAAAGCATAATAATCATACTCAATATCAATATTCAGACATCATAGCAATGGCATCAATATCCAACATAGTGATCATAGTCAATAGCATATCAATAGCTTCCACATCAGTAAACAATAACAATAATCAATAGTTTTCCCTTGGGTCGATTCTCGGTATATGGGTACACGAATTCCACCTTATCTCCAATAATAACAATAGTGGTTATCATTATCATCGTCCCTCCGCCGCACCAAATTAACCAATACACATAACATCCCTCCACCGCACCACGATAAAGGCCAAAGCCTAACCCTTAGCAATGAGTTCATGAATTCTATGGCATGCCAATTGTATTCAATACTTCAATCCCAAGGTTCAATAAACAATAGTTCAATAACAATAGTTTCATAATAATAGGTCAAACACAATAACCTAATAGTCATATGATCATAGCAATAGACAATAGCAATAATCCCATGTCAATAATCTAATGGCCATGAACATATCTTAATAGCAATTAGCGATAAAGCTTCAACATGGATTCTATGCAATACTTACTCTTACTTACCACACATAGCTTTCAATAGTGTTTTATGCAATCACATTCATTACAATGGTTAGCAATTCAAAATCAATGATTCAAGGTGGCACCTAGCCAACTCTCGAGACTCCAACTACACTCACCTTGGATTCTGAAGCTCTTAAGGCTCTCAGATCGTAATTCCTTTATTCCTAGCTTGCTTTGGAGATGATGGCCTAGCTTCTTCCAAACCTTGAGCTAGGATGAATCAATAAGAGAGTGATACAATCGATATAACAACATCGATAACTATTTCAAAGATTAGGCTTAACAATTCGACTTGAAATTAAACCTCCAATACCCATGGATTTCAAGAATTGCTTGAGGGCTTTTACTTACCCAGCCGATGGCTTTTTGATGAAGTTTTCAAATCAAAGAACATTTGAGTTTAAGGTGGCCAACAAAGGAGGTGTGTGCTTGCTTGAGGTTGAAGACAACAATGGAGGTGTGTGCATAGGTAGCAGATGAAGTTAACAAAAGATGGGGTTTTTGCTCCGATGAAGGTAAACAATGAGGAAACCCTTCTCTTACTCATTTTAAAACAAATTTGGTCCTTAATCATTCCCCACCTCATTTGCAACCAATAGGAAGATTTCCTGTTGCCAAAGGTTTTTTTATCTTATTAATTTATATCCCCTCAATCCTTTTTAGTCGTTCTAAGCAATTAATGGCCATTCATCAGCTTTCCTAAGTCATCCCACATGAAGGGTGGCAAGCAAATAGGTGAGTCATCACCAATCTCCCGTTTCTTTCAATTTAAACAATAAAATAGATTTGGACAGAGGACATGTATCGATAAACTCGTGGCCGTATCGATACGCTCATGCTAAAATAGATAAGTTAGTTAAAAGCCGTTAAACCATACCGATACAGTACCTACCGTATCGATACCCTTGGCTCAGTTTCAACATTTTGACTTTCTAATAAGGTCCCCAATTTAAAGATTAGACTCAATCAAGGTTCAACATTAAGAAAATGAATCATATAGTCAACATTGGTGCAAATATTTAAACTTCCCAGAGTAGGATTTCCGATCACTAAAACTTAATTCCGACTATACTGATTTTTGGGATGTTACAAGGGGGTTTTACATCTACTACCTTAGCTATCCACACTAAGAATTTTCTCAAATCCACTAGATTTGCTTTCCTTTTGAGGCCAAAGAGATAACCTTACACTCTCTTAAGACTTAGGCCCCAAAGTCTTAAGAATTCCTCACAAATGGAATTACAAATAATGCAAACTAAAAAATCCTTTTAAAGGTAAAATGTTTGTGCAATTCTAAGTTCACTCAACCCCAAAACTTGAATAAAATGGATACAATAAAGTTCACTTAAGTGGATTACAAGATATGACAATGAAAGGCTCAAAGATTGTTGGATGTGTGCTTGAATGCTTTAGACTTGATGATTAGTTGTTGCTGAACCTTTGGAGACTTGATTTTATACCCCCTCATTTATTTCTAGCCATTTGGATAGTTAAGATATTGAATAGAGTCGCCGGGCTGTATTTTTTCTCGCAATAAATGCTATTTGGTGACTAGGCGTATCGTACTTGAGAAAGCGTATCAGTATCTGCCATAAGAGGAAAGAGTCATTGTACAAAGGGGTATTGATACGCGAGAAGCAGTATTGATACGAAGAGTTCATTTTACAAATTCGTACCAGTACGGTTTGTACTGTATCGGTACCAGTTTTGCTCACTGGAATCCTGATAACTTGTGCAATAAAAATTGTATCGATACGCCTATAAGGGTATTAGTACGGGTTAACTGATATTCAAAGTTATGATTCCAATAAACTAACAAGGCAACGGTCGAATATTTATTACAAAAGATTTGGAAAATCTTAACACCCCGTGCCGGTACGCACAAAGGTCGTACCGATACTTGAAGGCAATTTGGTTCCTAGTTTTGAATGGCGTACCAATACTGCTACACGCGTATCAATACCCTATAACCATTAAGTATAAAACAAGATTCCAATAGCTAAAAATCATATCGATACGGCCAAGGGTGTATTGATACTCCATGAACAATTTTGCTATTTTGAGCACCAAAACACTTAAAAATATTTGGGGTTTAAGGTTTTGACTTAGAAATAATTTTAAGTTCGAATCCTGGTCAATTTGTGAGTCTTTTTGAGTACTTAAAAGTTTTTCCCTTTTTACAAAATAGTCTTTGAAATTCCTTGTTATATCAAAATCAAATATAGGTTTTACAAAATCCTCATTCCAAAAATCATTTTGAAACTACAACCCTCTAACACTTTACCATCTTATTCTCGAACTAGTCCTAGAAAAACATATGGGTACTTCACAATCGGTTAAACGAGTCATCCACCTAAAGAGACATGTAACGGTCCCTCACCGTCACATAAGAAGCTATCAAAAGTTGAAGCATCACCCCAAAGAACCAACTTCTTATTAGTGATCAAGCTCAATTCTCCCTTGAGCAAAACATTCAGACAAAAGAAACCTCATTCAAGTTGCACCTTCACAACTGAATCTCTGACTTTTTCAACTGGGTCGATGTCCTCTAACAAAGACAATGGGCACCAACGTCCAACACAGTCTTACCTCTACATCCACTCATGTTTTTGACCGGGAGGAAGTCCCGACAACTCCTTCAAGAAGCATAGACAAACATTCTGACAGTCTAAAAGCTCTTGAGCGTTGAACTACACACGCTGGCATCTACCCAATGGTCAAACATACCCCATGACCTCGTTGTGTCATACTCTAAACAACCACTACAAAATCATGGTAGGAAGGAAACGATTCAACATCCTCATTGATAGAGTTTGGATTCCCTTGAGGTCTCGAAGCCTCAAGCCCACTCTCGACATTACTGGCTAACATCGCGCTTGATTAACCAAATCAATTTCCAAGGTGTAACAACTCCCAAGAAGGTAGCTCCCTCAAACCTGTAGAATGTCTAACTTTGGCCACACTCTAACGAACTAGTGGATCTCAAATCCACTATCTATGAGAAAAGCCCTTTAAGAGGCGATGATACTTCCCAAGTATCAACAAGACTCATTTTTACATGAACAAATGGTCATTCACCCAACGTGCATCCATTGATCGATTTTGAAAGTGGGTTATCCATACTTCTTTCATAAATGTTATCCAAGAATAAGGATGAAAATTCCTTGCCACAAACTCCCATAACGTATCTGAAGGCTTCATAACGTTTTCAACACACAACGAAGACACCATTCAGGTGGCGGGAAGAAGAAGCATCCTCGATTCTGGCATCATTCGACTAACTTGCATCTCAACAATCTGGTGCAACCCCGCCCCAGAATCTCTCCCATGAGTGTTTCAACATTTAAATCGGTCTTCTCGACCACAATCGTAACCATCTTAGCACCGCAACATTGGATGCACCATCATGATTCCAATCTTAAATAGTACAAAGTTAATTTAAGGGCTTGTATTCACTAGACACCTTACTAAAACACCTATACCACCTTGGGGTTTCCTAGAACTGGCTAAACCTAAACTCTGATACCACTATTGTAACACCCTGACCCGGATGACACAATTTGGGCCTCAAGCCCAAACCAAAAACTATAAAATTTATCAAACTGGGTTTAGCCCAACAAGGCAACTCTCAAAAACATTTAAAGCCAACAATTAAAAATATAAATAAATAATTTAAATTGTTACAAAGGAGTTCCACTTTAATTTAAAATGTTTAAACATTTGACTTAATTAATACAATTTCAAAAGGCCTAACCATACCCGGGATATCACCAGATCATCCGAGCGAAAGTACACAAGTCATACCATAAACCTGGAATAACGCTCGTGTCCATACAGTATCAGGATCATACATCCATGCTCGAGATCTCTCATCAAGCATCTTCAAGTTAGGCTCGCATCCACATAACATCGGGATCTTACATTAAGAAATATTCAACCATGGTGTTGTAACACACTCAAACTCTCACTAGGTATCTGGATCGCATTATTCAAAAATGACTCAACTATCTAGGTGTTCATATTAGCACATAACAAGCACATGTCTACCACACACCACACAACATCACAAGATCCACCAAGGATCCCTACGGTTGCTATTACCATCAAGTCACCTAATTAAGTTTACCAATTTTTTAATACATTAGTCAACAACCTCTAGAGCAAGTGGTTAAAAGCTTTCAGTTGACACCTTCCCCTTCCCCTAGGTTATGGGTTCTAGACCCAGTAGGAGAAAATTTCCCATCCCCCTCCCTCTAGGTAGGAATTGTTCAAAAAAAACTTGTTACTACATTATGGAAGTGTATATTAAACATCATCATTAATTATCTCCGTTAATCCATATTATCTCATTAATAGTCCACATCAATTTCCATATTTTTATTAGGATAATAAATTATTTCGTTTAGAGGGTATCAATACTCAAACACGAGTATCAATACGGTACCCATATGTACTGATACTGATATTACTTATTGGAAACTCTAGATTTCTACAAGTACCGATAAGGGTCGACTCGTACCAATACAACCCCCAATCGCATATCGGTATGGCTGAAGCTCGTACTAATACCCTAATCACGGGTTCCCACACCTTTCTCAAATTACAATATTTACTAAACCTTAATCAACCCCTAAAGCTTATGGAACACATTAGGTTTGTTTACTAACGCGCTCAATCAATTATTATTCAAATGACCCTACGCGGTCTCTAAAGCTCATAATAGTCTTGAATATTCTTAAGCTCATTAGGCATCTCAATATTGACCAAGTCCTATAATACCAGTCTCAACACATGCTTATTCATCGTCTACCTAATTTGTAGTTACTAAAAGCAATCACATTTATGATGCTTATGAAGCAATAGGAGTTTGAGGTGTACTAACCTCACGCATAAGCGATAAATCCTCATTCGAGCTTTCTAATTACTTCTTTTGTCCCGATATTCAATCCCGAATATTCCTCGAATAAATACAGATACAATATGTATTAGTTTTCCATATTCACTATGCAAATTACAAGGTCAAACGCGTAAAAACTGCTTATTGTGTTCGAATTTAGCGAAACAGACAGAACCAGTGGACTTAGAGCATCGAGAAACCTCCGAGTAGGATCCCTTAGAAAAAGCCAATGGCCAGTCAATACCGGTCAATGGCCCGACGATCTGGTGCAATGCGGTGCATGGTTGTTGTATTGCACCTGTGGGGTGGAATCAGGTGTGGTAGGGTGTTCATGCACCTTAACGAGTAGGATAAGGTGTGGCAAGGTTTATGGGAGCATACATGCACCCGCCCTAGCTACTGCGCACGTTCACGCATAGGCGAGGACACGTACGACGGCCTCTGATGGTCGGATGCTAATGGCGAGCTCTAGATCAACTTATTTTTTATTGATGAGTCCAACGGTGGTAACGGCTCACGACGATGGACGACGGAAGAGGGTGTTCGAGCTTTTCCAATTCTTTTTCCTTCTTACCTCGGTGAGTACCGACAGCGACAATGACATGGTTACCACCAACGTGTTTGTCTCGGTGAGCTAAAGACAATAGCAGCGGCAGTGTCATGCATGGTGGTCTGAGGGGAGGCAAATCGAGGTTTGAAACTCTCCCCTTTACTTTTTCTCTCTTCCACCATTTTCTCTCTCTCCAATAAATCTTATCCCTTTTCCAACCACCCACCAATCTTTTTAAATTTCAAAAATCCTTATTCCCACTTGGATAAAATAATTTAATAAACAATTTTCTTAATTGGGCTCCCAACATAAATGTTCAATACTCAGTTTTAAGACCCGGTTTGCTAATCTGAAGTTCATGCCGTTACAAGATAAGATAATAATAATTATGTTAATCTCACTATTTTATACTATATTAAAATAATCATTCTTTAAACTCTTCTTACTTTCATCGCAAAGCCTGATTTTGATTTTTTGTAAACCTCCTTCTACTACTCGGCCAAGTCTATGTAAGGTTGTTTCTCTTCTTTTGACATATTCTCCCATTTCTTGACTCTTTTCTAGCCTACGAATGACAAATTCAATTCTAATGAATTTAGCATTTCACATATGGCTTTAACATAAACCACTGCAAACAACCTACTAGATTAGTCATTTGTCTCCTTTGTTTGCCTCATCCTCTGACATTCACCTCTACTGTAAAAGAGTAAATAAAAAAGTATCCATTCATTCATTGTAAAGATACAATAAGATACTTGAATACATAAACATCATAAAAATTATACTCACTAGAAGTGAATATAGGGAGGATATTTTTTCGTGGGTCTGGAAGGCATGTTTTTCGTGGGTGTGACCTATCACATATGGCCAACTTCTTATCATCAACATCATCAAAAATAGTATTCAAGTTCCGAGTTGTCATCCAAAAAAATTAAAGTTCACATGAATTAGTGAACAAACAAACCGGCCCAAATCAATGCATCAGTAATTTCCAACCTAAAATGTTACAAACAATTATAACTTTTTAGGTTGGAAAGGGTAACATTTCAGAAAACCTATATAGGACAAAATTTTCAGTCAAAATTGTTGAATACTATATTGTTTAAACAAACTTTCTTCACCATCAAATGTCATTTCATACCAATGTTTCCATAAACAAACATTAACCCTAAATTTCAAGTACTTTGTAAAAATAAATACCTAGGGTTTGGATTGTTACCTTCGCTTTGTACGAAATGGAGAAACTTCAGTGAGGATTCCACAAATTTTTAGTCACAAACCTAAAATGTTAAGAAACAAATGAGGTTTCAATTCATGTTATGCATCATTGTATTTTGCAACTAAAATGTTATTCCCACATATGTCACAGCACGTTTCAATACTATTTATTAAGTTTCGATACTTACCGAAAACAATCAGCTCCCAGTTCTATAATTTTTTTGTTTCTTGATCTAACAGTAAAAATCAAATTTTTTAAAGAAGATGCTCATCCAACGGTTCTAAGAACCCACCATTTATTAGCCATAACTTAACACACTTTTCTTTAGACCCCTAAGAGTTGGGATATACATGATGCTAGTAAGAATTAGAATTTAATAGTTTTAGTACATATTTCATAGTTCAGCAATGTATGTTAACCCACCATTTATTAGCCATAACTATGAAATATGTAATAAAACTGATAGTTAATAGTTTAAACCCAAATTGTTCGTGAGGTATCTGACAAGTAAAGTTGGAAGAAGATATCTCAAAATTTGATATAGAGTAAAGAAACAGTCTGATGTGAAAGTAACATTTAAGCATTAACGCGTAATAGTTGGCGTTTTTCTCTTGATATCAGAACTTTTATACATGTTTGTATAGTATGTTTCGGAACGTACGTATAAGTATCGGAACTTGTAGAAAGGTAAGTTGGATAGATAAAAGCAGACATAGAAACCGTAAACGTTTAGGAAGTAGATAATATATTAGCTGAAATCGGCAAGTATCAGAATTTATAAAGGAGTTACACAACCTAAAGTTGAATATGATAATATTTTCGGTGTAACGATTCATATTTCCAATGTTTCATTCAGGTCTCGAAACGTACGCTGTCATTTCGCTACTTGTAGCGAATAAAACCCTTCGGCTCCTAGAATGAGACTCAGACCTTCACTTGTTTAATAACATTATAGGGTTAGAATTTATTTTCCCTCTGAAAATCTGGAGAACCCTCTAAAATTAGGAAAAATGTTTTAGTCAGTTCAAAGGATCGAAACCTGAACTTACGTCTGCAACTGAACCTGTGCAATCATCTCCATTGCGAAGGTAACAACCAAAGCAAAACCCTAAGTTTTTTCTTTATTTACAGAATACTTGAAATCTAGGGTTTTTGTTTTGAAATTTTTGAATGGAATTCCATTTCTTGTTGGAGGAAATCTGTTTAAACTAAAATTTTGTCTTTCTTCAGTTTTTTAAATGGTAAGTTCTCATCGACTTTAACTTAAAAAGGTTAGATTTGTTTATAATGAGGATGAGTTTATTTATGAGTGAGTTGGTTTGTTTCTACACTGACTCATTTGAAGCTTTAATCCTTAGGATGACTATTGTAAATCTAAATCCTATTTTTGACGATGTTACGGATAATGTTGGTAAATAAGGGGCTGATGAAGTTGGCAAAGTAGTTGCTGACGAAGTTGATGAGGAAGTTGCTGATAAAGAAGGTAGTGATGAAGTTCCTAAAGACATTACTGATAAAGATGGTAATGAAGTTGCTGATAACGAAGTTGCTAAGAAAGGTCTGTCTGAGATCCTGGCCATATGTGAGAAGCCGTACATAAGGAAAGTAGTCCTTTCCTTCATGCAGTTTTAGTAATTTGATAATTACATGTTCTTATTGAATTGAAATGCAAAAGGAATGAATGTATACCATTGGTTTTTTTTCATGTTTTATAGTAAAGGTGAATGTAAAAGGATAAAGCAAACTGAGGAAAAAGTGACTCATGAGGTTGGTTTCAGTGCTTTATGATGTGTAAAATGTTAAATTAATTTTAATTTTTCATTTGTAGGTTAGGAAAGAGTTAGGCAAGAAATGGAAAGAAATGCTGAAGGAAGACAAACAACCTTACATTGATGAAACTAAGAAGGAGAAGGCAAAATACAATGAATCTAAATCAGGACAGCCAAAGAAGGTAATATGGAATAGCAGTCTTTACATTGTTTCTTTGATAGTAGTAATAGTTTATATTAAGATTGATGTAGGAAGTTGTTATCTTATCCCATGTATACATCTTTTTACACAAGTTGTAGTCAAAAGTAATTGTACGATTTACATTGATGAAACTGAGAAGGAGAAGGCAACATACAAAGAATCTAAATTAGGACAGTTGAAGAAGGTAATAGGGAATAGCAGTCTTTACATTGTTTCTTTGATAGTAGTAATAGTTTATATTGAGATTGATGTAGGAAGTTGTTATCTTATCCCCTATAGACATCTTTTTACACAAGGTGTAGTCAAAAGCAATTGTACGATTTGATAAAGGGAATGAAGACGATGGGTATTGATACTGTTCTTGATGAAATTGGTTTTGGGTCTCTAGTTTTTATAAAATATCGCATTCTACGTCGGGACCTATGTAGGGAATTGATGGAAAGTTTTGATTTAGGTAGGAGTGTTATTCAGTTTGAAGGACACAACATCCTTATATCAGTTGAAGATGTAGAAGTTATATTGGGACTGAAGAATAAGGGTGTTGATATTAATGAAGTGATGTCGAGGGAGAATGATAGAGAACTCAGTGAAAATTATAACCTCGGCACGGTTTTCCATTTGGTAAAATCATGCGAGATGTACTATCTGATTCTTTTGAAGGGGGTGCTTTGAAAGAAAGGGTGTTGCTATACATTATTGGAGTTTTTTTGTGTCCTACTGCTGAGATACGCCCAAGTCCAGATTTGTTGAAGTTGTTGCGCGACGATGGCTTACAGGGAAAAGTGAATTGGGCCAAGTATGTTTACAATACGCTTAATGATGAAATAAGCTTTATATAGAGGTCGGGAAGGCATGTTTACCTAAAAGGGTGCATTGCAGTCTTAGAGGTAAAGTTTAATTAGCATTAGTAATGACAAATGAGTGGAACTGAGTTTTGTCATCTAAATTAATGATGTGTTGTGAATGATTTAGAATTCAGGTTAGGCTGTATGATTATTGGTCGGGATTTGATAGCATAGTTAGTGCAGCTTTTAATGGTGGTAAGGCTCACATTCTGCACTGGGAGCAGTCAGAGGTCGCGTGTGTTTATGCCAGCTTGAAGAGGACCCAAGCTGTGAATATACCAAAGGTATCTGCTAGATTATTATTTGTCTATTATGTATATTGAGATCATGGTTAATTAATTATGTACTTTCACGGTGAAGATTATTGCCTGGAAGCAGCCATTACCTGAAACTATTGAAGAACCTAAAGTTGGCAAAGTCATTGAAGAACCTATTATGTATATGCGTAATGTGTCATAGTATTAATCATTATTTTGGGGAAGGTGAAATTTTAATATTTATATATTTTTCAAGGTTGCTTCGGCGGAGAATGTTATGCAGTATACAACAATGCAGATGCAACGAGGGGAATGTTATCGGAGATGCTTCAGCAAATGATGTCCGAGGTGAGTGAGGTAAAAAAGGCTTTCATTATGAAAATTGAGAAGAAATTTGAATGTAGGGAGCAAATAATGTCTGAGGTGAATGGGCTAAAAGAGGTTATGAAAATGGGAATTGAGAAGCAAATTAAAGGCGACGAGAAATTGGACAGTATGAGGGGGTTGATGATACGATGTTGAGAGAGAAATTAAGTAGCCTTGGTAAAGAAGTCAGAAAGTGAGGGCCAAGATGACCAGCTTAAAGAAGACTGTGGATGAGAACATGGACGGTTTTGAACTAAAAATAAACGATTTAGAAGTCAAAATCGTTGGTGTTCTAAAACAAATGCAGGACGACATGAAAAATTATTTGCAGACGATCTCAAGGAATATGGAGCTTGATAAGGCTTATATTAAGACTGAAATTAATAGGGTTGTTGATCGTAACTTTATGTGGATGTCACCTGTGAGAGAGGATGGTCAGAGCTGTATTCCTATAGAGACATCAGAAACTGTTACTCCTTCTTCCAACTTCAAAACACCCCCAAGTCGAGTTACGCGGGGCATAGATGGAGATGAAAAATCTAACTGCCCAGCACCAGTGAAGAAAAAGGTAAAGGCTACAATTAAATTTTGGAAAGATCAATTTCATCTTTTCCATGGACCTATGGGCTTGGCCTTGACTTGTGTACTATTTCATTGTAGGCTAACAAGGATGGCAGCCAGGTTAGTCGAAAATCCCCTTAACTCTCAAAGGATAACCATTCAACTGCATAAAGTTTCAAAATTTAATATTCCGTGTAATTACCATTCACAATGGTAATTGTTGGTTGGTTGTACCGTGTACGTTAATAATAGTAGATGGCTGTTGCCATATGCATTGCAAATTGGCCAGCGAACATTGGGCCTTAAGCTCATCGAAGGGAACATTGGAAATAATACAATTTTGGTCGTTAAGGCCATCAAATTAAATGTTATCCCTTAATGGTTATGATTTTTGTTTTCAGGTACATGAATTATGATTATATTGGTTACCATCTATCATTATTGTGAAAGGCTAAAGATGAAGGGTTAGAGACATTGGTGTGTGTTGTACTACCTGATAGGCTTGGTGAACAAGAGTGGGCCTACTATGATTATTTATGGAATACCCCATTGGCGCAAGAGTAAGCCTTCAACTTTATAACTTTAATTTGTCATATTGTGAAATGTAAAATCATTGCCATAATACAATGTTTGTATTCAGCTATATGGTGATTACATACGACATTTGCGAAGCCAAAATAACTGATATAGATGTCTTACGACCAGATACATGGGTCGACGATACGGTTAGTGTAATAAACATCACGCATGGCTTAAAATTATGTGAAAAACTTAGAACCTATTTTGCATTATGGTCATTATTGTTTTTAAAATTTGCAAGATTATTGAAATGGTGGGCTTCTTCAATAATCGCAAGGTGGCGAAAGAAGGGAGTAAACGATGGGTCTTTATGCCTTCTAGTTTTGATGTATGTTATTTATTTTTACCATCTTATACAATGTTTATGCCATATTTGTTTGTTGATGAATTGTTCTTGATTGTAAGTAACAAACTATATTTACTGTAGAGTACTGTTCGAGCAAATCTAACTGGCACAGTAGAATGGTTTGCAAATTTCTATAAGGTACAAATACAACATTGGGTGGACATGATTGGCACTAATATTGTAAGACGTAATCTGTTAAAGGAAACATGTTAAGTTGTTTCAGGATACGACACATTTTAAGAAGTTGACACAATATTTCCAGGTATTCTTCCCTATAAATTATGACAATAATCACTGGAACTTGTGTGTGATTCATATAGAATGTTGTGAAGTTTGGCTACTAGATAGCTTAGGTTATACTATGGCAAGTCAGCTTAGGGAGCAAGCAGTTAAGAGAATGGTGAGAACAAATCCATTTTCCATGTCGCCTTGTTAGCATTATATGTTATTAGCGAGCATGAATGAAATTTATTATTATCAAAGAAGTTGTTATTGGCGTCCAGATAAGCACGTTAGCGGAATATGATAAGAATGAGGACTTCGTTAAGGTGTTTTGCACACCGAAGGTGGCATTTGACAAGCTGAACTTTAAACGTCCTCAAGTCATGACACAAGGAAATGGGTATCCAACTTTCAATATTCTTTATTGTTATCATCAAATTAGTAATTTAATGACTAGAAGCGCATCAAACTTGATAGGAATGATTGTGGCATGTTCTTCATTTCATGGATGGGAGGCATACGGTCAGGTTCTGTAACACCCCCTTCCTGGTATGGTAAAAAATCAGATCGGAAAGCATTATCGAGAAATAATATAGTGAATAGTATAAAATTTTCATTCAAAATTCAATGTTAGGATATGAAATTCAATGCTATGGCTATAAGCTAGGTCAATGAATTGATATGGAACGATATTAATCAGATTTAGGACCAATTTTAAACTTTAACCACCTTTAGAGACTAAACTGCAATTTCTAGAAATTAGGGGTCCTTATCCATAATTTAACCATGCACCGATGAAATTCAATCCATAACTAACCACCCTGCAAAATTTCATGTTAATCCGATGTCATTTACCAATCCAATTAGACTTACCAAGTTTCAGTGATCAATATGCAAAGTTTCAATACTATGCTTAATGACATATAATGGAATTAAATGCTCTCGTACCAAAACATCATAGGTCATATTAGTATGTTGTAGATGGATTACAAAATCTAGACTTCACTGCCCAAACTCGTTTCGATACGATCGAGGACCGTAACAGTACAGCATGTAAGGGTGATAACCCAATTTCCAGGAACTCAAGAACTCGTTTCGGTACAACCCAAGATGTACCGGTACCCGTTAACCTTCATTGACCCATTTCGATACGCCCCTAGGGTCGTACTGATGCGATTAAAATCTTAAATGTTTCTATGAGTTTCCGTATCGAAACACCTTTAGGTCATTTCGATACGCCTAGGTTGACCTAGGCTTTGACTGACCAAATAGGCATAGCCGTACCAAAACAGGTGAACTCGTATCGGTATGCCCTGCACTGTAATGATATACTTTATCTGGTGTTTAGCCAATTTAACCTATTGAACGATGTCCAAATCCAATGAAATTTTACCAGCAAAATTTAATCACTATAATCTACTGTCATGCCAAATTTTAGAGTCATATGAATCCATTTACTAGCTTTTCACCTTTTAGTGCCCAATATGCCATTTTAACCATTTTTAAGCCAAACCAAAAAGACAAAATAAGCCTTAAACATTATTACAATGCAAGCATGACTTAAACACACCAAAAGGGGCATATATGACTAGTCTAGCTACTTTGCTACCATCCTAGGAGTTCATAGAGACAAAATACATTACTTTGGCCTTGATTGTGACTTGTCAAACTCTTCAATTGCTCCGATCTTCAACTGTGAATCTCTTAACCTGAAATGTATGACATGAAATGCATTAGGCATACTTTGCCTAGTGAGGTAGTCTAAAACAATAGCAATAGCAATGGTAGGCATTTCAAGTCATGTATAGGCAATAATAATGCAATAACACAATGTTAACAATGCATGATCATGTTCAATAACAATAAGTCCATATTTCAATATTAATCCTTGGATCGATTCAGGATAGTGGATACGTGAATTCCTACGCCTCGCCAAATCAATGAATGGTATAGTCCCTCCACCTCGCCAATATGACCAATAACACAAACGTCCCCCTGCCTCGCCACAATAAAGGCCGTAGCCCAAGGACCATAGTCCACTCGTACATTGAGCTCATGAATTCTATGGTATGCCAACTATATCCAATGTCCTTTTGAATCCAAGGTCCGGTAACAATATTAATGATCAATGTTCGATAATAACAGCAATGTTCAGTATTCTTGTCAATAAGCAATGGTTCGATATCAATGTTCAATGACAATATCAATAACAATGTCAGTGCTCAATAATCTCAATGACAATCGCAATGATCGATGCTTCATTTATGATATTTCGATAATAATAACTATATCAATAACAATGCTCAAAGACGATAGCAATGACTATGCTCTATGATTGATGTTCTATGTTTCTATAATTCAATGATGATGACAATAGCAAAACCGATAGCGAAGTCCAATAACAATGTCTATGGCAATATCGATGCTCAATAATCTAGACTATACTTACTGATGCTTACCAATAGCATCCACAAGGTGATTCGGTGCAATGCTCCTTAACAATAATGTTAGCAATACAATAATCAATGACAATGGGATCGGGAAAGGCACCTAGCCTATCCCGAGACTCTGACTACACTCACCTTGAAAATATGAAGCTCCTATGACTCTCAGATGACAATCCCCTTGTTCCTAGCCTTTGATGGTAATAGTGGATGTTATTTCTCCACTTCTTGAGCCGATCGATAAAAATGATTTGATATCGATAAACCAAAGAAATCTCAAGCTTCTCTAACCTCAACAATGGAGGTGCTTGCTTGGAGGAAGAGGGTGAAGACAAGGAGGTGCTAGCTTAGTTTAAGCAATCGGGTAAAGCTTCTAACTTTGGCTATTCTCTTGTTTAATAGAATATATTTCCTTCAATGGAAGTAATTCAATCATGATATCCCACATATGTAGTGACTATAATTATGGAGGGGCTAATCGCAAGGTTAGTCCCTCAACTCTCAATTCTCTATACTTGTACCCCTAAACTTTTAATTTCTATAATTTAGTCACTAAACAGATTTTCAATATATTCAATAAGGTCCTTAAACAATAATTTGACTCAATTGGAGTCCAATATCGATAGAATTAACCTTGCAGACAAAGTTAATACAATATTTGGACCTTTCTAATGCAGGGTTTCCTATTGCCATAACCTAGTTCTGACTAGACCAGTTTCGGGATGTTATTGGTACCGAAATAGAACACCTACCGAATACTGTAAGTGAATGATTACCATTACTATTTCATGTATAATCAAATGTTGAGTGGTCTTAATGTTCAGTTTTTTTAGTAACATATTTGTTTATTTCTAACTATAGGTAGTTAGAGAATATGACTGGATAAAGTTACTATACGATCTGTGTACGGATCAAGAAAACCAGAAGAGGTTGGGTCTGTACAAAGAGGTGGAATGTCACATCCCAAAAATTGGCCTAGTCAAAATTTGATTCTGGTGATCAGAAATTTTGAAGACCGATGTGATAAAGATTGTAATAATTGACTTTTGTACCTTCTTGATTAATGAAATTATATTTTGGCCCCATGCAGGAAAATGGACCCTTGTATGAGATACGAAGCCCAAGGTGTAAATTTGAGTTAGTCGTATCGATATGGCCATGTGAGTATCAATACAGCCTAACCGTCAATAACTAACTTTCTTATTTTGGCATGGGCGTACCGATACGGCCATACTCATATCAATACGGGTCCCCTATTTTGAGCAGATTCAATGTCGTTTTGCAGGAAGATGATGTAAGGAGGTGAGTCACCTCTATGCTTGCCTTTGCCCACATAAAAACCCTCAAAATTCATGACCAAATGAGGTCATAAAGGCAACTTGGGAAGTTGCCAACCTTGGACATGGAAAACCCTCCATAGGAGGAAAGGTTTCTATTGGATAACATGTAGGTAGGAAATGATTAAGGTCCAAATCATTTTAAATGAATAGAGCAAAAGAAACTTTCACTTTTCCTACCTTACAT
This sequence comes from Hibiscus mutabilis, assembly GCA_019671005.1. Taxonomy (NCBI): domain Eukaryota; kingdom Viridiplantae; phylum Streptophyta; class Magnoliopsida; order Malvales; family Malvaceae; genus Hibiscus; species Hibiscus mutabilis. The sequence continues at coordinate 23,680,895 of CM033735.1, read as the reverse complement.
TCTCGGTAAATCAAACTTACCTTTAGTTACCAAAACAAGCTAACACCTATATTGTTGTCTCCTACCTCAAGCTAAGTTCACACCTCTCTATTTAGTCACCTTATGCTCATCCTTTCTTCGATCTGAAGGTACCATTGTAAAGCTATCCATTGGGTAAGGCAAATCCCTCTATCTATTGTCAAATTCCATGTACAATTGGAGTTAATTTCGAATTGAAATCCTAAGTTATTCTTGAAACCTTGACTGTTCTATTGTTCGATGATTCTATATGTTATTCCTAGCTCAAAACAAGGAAGAAAACAATCCACCATCCTCAATCGAAGCTAGGAACAAAGAATCCTAAAAGCGTTTGTGCCTTAAGGTGAGTGTAGTTGTGTCAAGGGATAGGCTCGGTGCCATCCCGTTGCATTATTTGTGATTATGTTTTGCATTTGATTAAGGGCTCACATAGAGCAACTATGTTTGACTCGATTGGAGAATCCGGTAAGTACTTTGTGTGCTTTGATATGTGTAAGTATGAATATGATAAGTTGATTATGTGAAATATGGAACCATATGAGTATGTTAATTGATATGGAGCTAAGGCTCAAATTGATATTCATATGTTACAATTGGAAAGACATGACTATGTGAAAATATGTGATTTGTGAAATTATGGACCATGGATACAATTGGCATGCTATAGGATGTGGGGGAAATAAGGATGGATTGTGTAAGAGATATGTTTTCAGAGCTATGGCTCAAGGCTACGACCTATTTCTGATATGATGGTGTGAAGGGGAATCCGTGTAACCAAAGGTACCTAATGATAAAGTATTATGCATCTATGAATTGTGATATGAAGTACATGAAAGTATATAAATATGTGAAATGAGCATGAGATTGTATATATTGAACTATGCATATGTTAAGCTCTTGATCATCACGTCATTCATAACATTGATTATTCATTGTATTTGTTATAACTACCTCACTATGCTATATAAGCCTAACATGTGTGTCTCATGAATTTTCAGGACCATAAGCGATTCTGAGCTATGATCGTGTTGTTGCGGTTGCAAGTCACTCTTCATAGCTATATGTATGCTTACTCTCTATCTTAAACTCCTAGAAGTGTGGCATATGCTTTAAACATGTTTTGTATGAGTATTTTGATGGTTGTGTAATAGACCTATAATGATCTAGAGTTATATGCATAAAATGGTAATAGACCTATAAAATGAGCTTAAAGTGAAAACTATGTAAACGGATTCGAAATGCTATAAAATTTGGTATGACAGTAGAGTAATGGATTTTAAGCTTAATGGTAAAAATTGGTAGTATTTGGACAACATTTGAGAGGTTAAATTAGGTAAAAAAACAGATAAAATCTGTCATTTCAAGCCAGGCATATCTATACAGGGAAGCCTGTACCGATACGGCCTTGCATAATTGGTCTTGATGAAGAAGGGCATATCGATACGCTGGGGAGTGTACCGGTACGGATCTTGACAGTAAGGTTTGGAAAAATAATTGCATCGGTACAACCTCGGGCATGCCGAAACGAGTCAACCTAAGTCAAAGTGTATCGATACGGGGTCATTGACCTTAAACCTGGAAATTGTGAAATTTAACATAGCGTATCAATACGGTCTAAGGTGTATCAGTACGGTGTCAGTTAATTCTGTTGAAAGGCTTGAGAAACAGTTTTAAAAGATTACAAATTGGTCACTAATAATTACATGGCTCAAATGGATAGGTTAAAGATATTCGATAACCACGAAACTTCACAGGTTAATAATTGGTGAGTCTAATTACAAGTCGGTAATAAAGAATCTGGATTAGGGTCACTAGTTTGTAACATTTACAATTTAGTCCTTTAATTTGAAAAGTTTTAAATTAACCCCCAATTCTGATTTTGATCTCTGGTTTTGTCTTTTGATAACACTTTTCGACCCGGTTCTCTACCGGACCGGGAATGAGGTGTTACAGTTGTGGTATCAGAGCCTAGGTTTAGTTGATTCTAGTACTAAACAGACATCCGTTATGAGTCTGCATCTGCATATGCCACTTAGGAGTTAATTGATCATGTTATCTGTGACTTGCAACTTACATGGTTTAATCCTTTTGTGAAATTAGATCCAAAATGTTTTGTCCTACCTATCTAATGGTAGTGAATGAACCCAATCCTGGCTCTTCCTCAACTCAGGGGGATAATTTGAGTCTTGGAATCCAACCGAAACGTGTGGGATAGAACGACCCACCTCATCTGCCCTCAATGCCTCTAGCTCAACATGAGTATTTGATGTCCATGGGATATGATTGAACAAGATATGGTGTCTCTCCGATAAGAACCACTTCCACCTCTTGTTGAATCTACTCTTACTGTTTCGAGAGCGCCTATTGAAAAGCTCAAGCAATACTCGGTTTACATCTTTACCGGCCAAGATCTGGACAACCCCGAAGTCACAGAGTATTGGCTGAAGAACACTTTGAAAGTGCTTAACAAACAAATCAAGTGCCCTAATGAGCACAAACTCGAATGTGCTTTGGCCTTGATCGCTAAAGAGGCCCAGAACTAGTGAGATACGATGACCCGCACTATTCTTGAGCATCGTGTTACGTGGGACTTCTTTCTTTAGGAGTTCCGCAAGAAGTACATTAGTGATCATTACATTGCTGAAAGACGCAAGAAATTCCTCCATTTGGGACAAGGGGAAAGGCCTGTGGAATAGTACATTCAAGATTTTTGCAAGTATGCAAGATACGGTACTGAAATCATCCGTACAGAGAAAGAGAAGTGTCGAATGTTCATAGACGGTCTTTGTGACGAACTACGTCCTTTCTTCGTTGTACTGGAGATTGAGGAATTTCATACCTTCGTCAATCGGGCCATTGCAACTGAAGCCTCACAAAAAGCTTCTAAGAGAAGGAAAGGGAACCAGGCCGACCTGGCAAGAGATTTTGTGACGACTCCAAGTCACCTACGTCCAAAAAAAGGGGAGACAGTGGGACTAGAAGTCTATTACTTACCAGTAGCTACCCCGATCTGGTTACGTACCATAGTTTCAGTCTGCAGGAACATCTACTACCCTTACTGTATCAGTGGATAGCATGGGTGGCTCTGTGAAAGGTTCTCAGATCCCTTTATGCAACTACTGCCAAAGAGGCATTCAGAGCAGTGCCGCAGACAGTCCGGATCTTGCTATCTCTGTGAAGAGTCTGGCCACTTCATCCGACAGTGTCTACAGAATCCGCATGTACCTACATCAGTAGCTTCTTAGAACAATCATAGTAAAGGGAGAGGAGCGAAGCCAATGCCATCCAGATCCGTAGGAAAAACTCACAACAACAATGCACCTACAGTCGGTCGTGATCCACAAACTTCGACTCAAATGTATCATGTTCGAGGCTGTGAGCAAAAAGATAATCCTGATGTGATTGCAGGTATGGTAGAGTTATGCTTTGATTACATTTATGCATTTATAGATCCAGGCTCTACATACTCTTTCATTAGGAAACCTTTGATTGAGAAGTATGCCTTAGACTCGGAATCGGTCACTTCCAAGATAGTTGTCTCCAATCCACTGGGAGATAGTGTGACCATCCGAATGATTTGTAAAGATTTCCCCCTAAGGATCCAAGGGATTCTATTTCTGGCTAATTTAATGGTCTTGCCCTTCCAAGAATTCGACCTCATCCTAGTCCTTGATTGGCTAGCTGAACACTAAGCTTGGGTTGATTGCTCGAAGAAGAAATTGTACCTCTGTGGGCTCGGTAAGGAGAGTATAACCTTGATGAAGTCCAAACCTGAGCTTAAAAAGACTTTTATGTGTGCTATAGAGTCTAAGAAAGACTTAAAGCTCGAAGATGTACCAGTTGTGAAAGAATTCTCTGACGTATTCCACGATGAGCTTACGGGACTCGCTCCCACCCGAGAAGTGGAATTAGGGATAGAAGTGCAACCTGGGATTACTCCGGTCTCTATTACTCTGTATAGAATGGCTCTAGTAGAGTTTAGAGAGCTAAAGACCCAAATTTAAGACCTTTTGGATAAGCGATTTTTCCGACCGAGTTCCTTACCCTGGGGAGCACCAGTTTTGTTCGTCAATAAGAATGATGGATCGATGCACCTGTGCATTGACTATTGCAAGTTGAATAAAGTTACGATCAAGAACAAGTATCCGCTTCCAATGATCGACGACCTCTTTGACCAATTGAAAGATGCTTCGGTTTTTTCCAAGATTAACCTTCGATCTAGATACTATCAAATGTTGGTGAAAGAGTCTGATGTTCCAAAGACTGCTTTCCAAACTAGATATGGCCACTACGAGTTCTTAGTGATACCTTTTGGGCCCATGAATGCACTAGCAGCTTTCATAGACCTCATGAACCGTGTATTTCGGCCCTATCTTGATAAGTTTGTGGTTGTCTTTATAGATGACATCTTGATCTATTCTAAAGACTCTACTTCTCCTGAAGAACATCTCCGGATCGTGCTTCAGACCCTCCGGGAGAAACAGCTCTATGCTAAGTTCAGTAAATGTGAATTTTGGCTACCCGAAGTGTCTTTTCTTGGCCATGTAATCTCTTCTGTGGGAATTCAAGTAGACCTAAAGAAGATCCAACCAATTCCTGATTAGATTCCGCTGAAGAATGTGGGAGAAGTTCGTAGTTTTTTGGGCCTTGCAGGCTACTACCGCAGATTTGTTAAAGGATTCTTTTTGATTATTGCACTGTTGACAAAGCTTCTTCGCAAAGGCACTCCTTTTGTGTGGACCGAGGACCAGCAAAGGAGCTTTGATCAACTCAAGCAGATCCTTACTTATGCCCCTGTCTTGGTACAACCTGAATCGGGCAAAGATTTCACCGTGTATAATGATGCATCCCGCCTGGGATTAGGCTGTGTTCTAATGCATGAAGGCAAAGTCATAGCTTATGCCTCACGGCAACTCAAGCCTCATGAGCTAAATTATCCAACTCATGATCTAGAACTCTCCGTAGTTGTGTTTGGTCTGAAGATTTGGTGGCATTATCTTTATGGTGAGAAGTGTTACCTATACACTGATCACAAAAGTTTGAAGTACCTCCTAACTCAAAAAGAGTTAAATCTTCGTCAGCGCCGATGGATGGAATTATTGAAAGATTATGATCTAGTTATTGATTACCATCCCAATAAAGCCAATGTAGTGGCTGATGCTCTTAGTCGGAAACCTACTTCTTCGTTGAAATACTTGAATGCTCACTTTCGGCTCAAGAAGCATGGTAAATTGCTAGCCGATTTAAGAGTTCATTCGACCATTGTATCTTGAATTAGAGCACTCCAATGAACCAATGAGGAGTTACGACCTATCATTGCCAAGATCAAAGATAATCTGGATCCCGATTTTTCTATGAACTCGAAGGCCTATTGTGTTTCCGTAGCCACATTTGTGTTCTCGGTGATGAAGACCTTCGAAATCAAATCCTAAGTGAAGCTCATTCCAGTCCCTTCTTTGTACATCCTGGAGCTATTAAGATGTGTAAAGATTTGAATGAGATCTATTGGTGGTCTGGTATGAAAAACGAGATCACAGACTTCATAGCAAGGTGTTTGACTTACCAACGAGTCAAAGCCGAGCATAAGGTGCCTATCGGCCTTCTGTAGCCTATTGAATTACCACAATGGAAGTGGGAACGTATCACAATGGATTTCGTAAGTGGCCTACCCATGACTCCAAAAAAGAATAATGTTATCTGGGTCATTGTGGACCAATTCACCAAGTCAGCTCATTTCCTTCCGGTGAGAATAGATTCCAGCTTACCTAAGCTTGCGAAATTATACATCCATGAAGTCATTCGATTACATGGAATTCAGGTATCTATCATCTCTAATCGTGATCCACGATTTGCATCTCAGTTTTGGAGGACTTTACACGAAGCTTTGGGAACTAAAGTGCACCTTAGCAATGTCTTCCATCCTCAAACTGACGGCCAATCAGAAAGAGTTATTTAGGTAACTCTAAATCTTTCCTTGAATCGTATAAGTACATGATTTGTACCAACTCCGACTCACCCTTGTAGATCTTGGAAGATATGCTCCGAGCTTGTGTTATTGACTTCAGAAACATGTGGAAGAAATTTCTACCCTTAGTCGAGTTTGGTTACAATAACAGCTACCGAGCTTTAATCCAAATGGCCCCGTACGAAGCCCTCTATGGAAGGAGATGTAGAACTCCTCTTTGTTGGACCGAACTCGGTCAAGGTAAGACGTTAGGTCCAGATTTACTTTAGGAAACTGAAGAAAGGACGACTATTATCCGTAATCGACTTAAGGCTGCCTTCGATCGACATAAGTCCTACACTGACCTGAAAAGAAGAGACATCCAGTACGAGGTTGATGAAAAAGCATTCCTCAAAGTATCTCCGCGGAAGAAGATCCTTCGTTTCAGAAAGAAAAGAAAGCTAAGTCCTCATTTCATCGGTCCGTTTGAAGTGGTCGAAAGAGTTGAACCTGTTGCTTACTGATTAGCTCTTCCTGAGGAGTTAAGTCGGATTCACAACGTCTTCCACATATCTATGTTACACAAATACAGATCAAATTCTTCCCACGTGATTGAACCATAATCCGTAGAGATTCAATCCAATCCAACGTACGAGGAAGAACCAGTGCAAATCCTAGCACGAGAAGTTAAGCGACTTCGTAACAAGTCTGTGCCTTTAGTGAAGGTTCTGTGGAAAATTCATTATGTTGAAGAAGCAACGCGGGAACCTGAAGAAACTATGCAAAAGCAGTACCCCTACCTATTCAACTAAGGTGAAAATTCGAGGATGAATTTTCTTAAGGGGGAGAATTATCACATCCTGAAAACTGGCCTAGTCGAAATTCAATTCCAGTGATTGGAAATTTTGAAGACCGATGTGATAATGATTGTCATAATTGAATTTTGTACCTTCTTGATTAATGAAATTACATTTTGGCCTCATGCGGGCAAATAGACCCTTATATGAGATTCGAAGCCCAAAGTGTAAATGTGAGCTAGTCGTAACGATACGACCATGTGAGTATTGATACGGCCTAACCGTCAATAACTAACTTCTTTATTTTGGCATGGGCATACCGATACGGCCATACGTGTATTGATACGGGTCCCCTGTTTTGAGCAGATTTGATGTCGTTTTGCAGGAAGATGATGTAAGGAGGTGAGTCACCTCTATGCTTGCCTTTGCCCACATGAAAACCCTCAGAATTCATGACCAAATGAGGTCATAAAGGCAACTTGGGGAGTTACCAACCTTGGACATGGAAAACCCTCCATAGGAGGAAAGGTTTCTATTGGCTAACATATAGGTAGGAAGTGATTAAGGTCCTAATCCTTTTAAATGAATAGAGAAAAAGAAGCTTTCACTTTTCTTACCTTACATCCTCGGTAAATCAAACTTACCTTTAGTTACCAAAACAAGCTAACACCTCTATTGTTGTGTCCTACCTCAAGCTAAGTTCACACCTCTCTCTTTATTCACCTTAAGTTCATCATTTCTTCAATCTGAAGGTACCATTGTAAAGCTATCCATTGGGTAAGGTAAAGCCCTCTATCTATTGTCGAATTCCATGTACAATTGGAGTTAATTTCGAATTGAAATCCTAAGCTATTCTTGGAACCATGATTGTTCTATTATTTGATGATTCTATGTGTTATTCCTAGCTCAAAACAAGAAGGAAAACAGTCCACCATCCTCAATCGAAGCTAGGAACAAAGGAATCACAATTCGGGAATCCTAAAAGCCTTCGTGCCTTAAGGTGAGTGTAGTTGTGTCAAAGGATAGATTTGGTGCCATCCCGTTGCATTATTTGTGATTATGTTTTGCATTTGATTAAGGGCTCATGTAGAGCAACTATGTTAGACTCGATTGCGAATCCGGTAAGTACTTTGTGTGCTTTGATATGTGTAAGTATGAATATGATATGTTGATTATGTGAAATATGAAAGCATATGAGTATGTTAATTGATATGGAGCTAAGGCTCAAATTGATATTCATATGTTATAATTAGAAAGACATGACTATGTGAAATGTGTGATTTGTGAAATTATGGACCATGGATACAATTGGCATGCCATAGGATCATTGAGCTCGGTTAAGTAAAGAAGGACTACGGTCTGGGGCTACGGCCTATATGTGGGGGAAATCAGGATAGATTGTGTAAGGGATATGTTTTCAGAGTTACGGCTCAATGCTACAGCTTATTTCTGATATGTTGGTGTAAAGGGGATTCCGTGTATCCAAAGGTACCTAATGATAAAGTATTATGCATCTATGAATTGTGATATGAAGTACATGAAAGCATATGAATATGTGAAATGAGCATGAGATTGTGTATATTGAACTATGATCATCACGTCATTCATAACATTGATTATTCATTGTATTTGTTATAAATACCTTACTAGGCTATGTAAGCCTAACTTGTGTGTCTCATGTATTTTTAGGACCATAAGCTATTCCGAGCTACGATCGTGTTGTTGCTATTGCAAGTCACTCTTTATAGCTATATGTATGCTTACTCTCTATCTTGAACTCCTAGAAGTGTGCATATGCTTTAAACATGTTTTGTATGAGTATTTTGATGGTTGTGTAATAGACCTATAATGATCTAGAGTTATATGCATAAAATGGTAAGTTTTGGAAATGGTTAAGTTGTTAAAATGAGCTTAAAGTGAAAACTAGGTAAACAGATTCAAAATGCTATAAAATTTGGTATGGCGGTAGAGTAATGGATTTTAAGCTTAATGGTAAAAATTGATAATATTTGGATGACATTTCAGAGGTTAAATTAGGTAAAAATTAGATAAAATCTGTCATTTCAGGCCAGGCGTATCGATATGGGGAAGCCTGTACCGATATAGCCTTGCATAATTGGTCTTGATGAAGTAGGGCATATCGATACGCTAGGGAGTATACTGATACGGATCTTGATAGTAAGGTCTAGAAAAATAATTGCATCAGTACGACCTCGGGCGTACCGAAATGAGTCAATCCAAGTCAAAGTGTATCGATACGGGTACAGACGTATCGGTACGGGGTCGTTAACCTTGAACCTGGAAATTGTGAAATTTAACATAGCGTATCGATACGGCCTAAGGTGTATCGGTACAGTGTCAGTTAATTCTGTTAAAAGGCTTGAGAAACAATTTTAAAAGATTACAAATTGGTCACTAATAATTACATGGCTCAATTGGATAGGTTAAAGATATCCAATAACCACGAAACTTCACAGGTTAATAATTGGTGAGTCTAATTACAAGTCAATAATAAAGAATCTGGATTAGAGTCACTGGTTTGTAACGTTTACAATTTAGTTCTTTAACTTGAAAAGTTTTAATTTAACCCCCAATTCCGATTCCTATCCCCGGTTCCATCTTCCGATAACACTTTTCGACCCGGTTCTCTACCGGTCCGGGAAGGGGGTGTTACATGGAAGCACATAAGAAACGGATGAAGAGAAAGGGCTATAAATAGCTGACAATTATTACGCGATGAAAGAAGGCACCTTGAATCATACTAGAATGAGTCAGGTTCATTTCTAAACCATTATCTTTCCATAATTACATCATATTAATTTGATTTGCAATCATAGTTATTGATTTCTATTCTAGTCTAACAAAATTGGGTTTTGATAAATTTCTAATTTGAGAGTAGTCTGACACTTGGTCCCCACTTTCGCTTGGGTTGATAGCATATTCTGCTTCAATTCGTAATCGTTGGATAACTTTTTTTCAGAGACGATCATTGGTCCTTTCATGACGGACGATAAGTGTATATTTTAAGAAATGTTAGTGACAATTAGGTAAGTTATTCCCTAATTAATTGAGGTCATATAATTCATGTAAGCGGGCTTGTTTTAATGTTCAAAAATTCAATAGTCGATCTTCATTCGTGCTGAGTAGCTGGGATCTGGTAGTGTCCACCCAACACCAATTGTATATAAGGAAATTAGATTGTACAGTAGTTTCAAACTCTTGATGTAAACGTTCGATACTAGTCGTGTTACGATAAGTCAAGCATTGAGCATTTATGGCATGTTTAAACATATTATTTATTTAAAAAATGTTATGCCGAAATAAAAGGTTGGAAAATAGGTTCGCAACTATGGATGCGGGTTTGTAAACTTGTAAAGAAAAACTTAAACTTAAACAGTCAGGAAACCATGTTACATATGAGGTTTCACCTGATCAGTTCCAAATAGTATTTGTAAATGTTGAATACTTGTCGTATCAAATGGATATGGCAATTTCTACTAGTTAAATGCCATTTAAAGCCAAAGCGACAGTACATTAGTCAAAAGGGACCTACCCTTTGTCTTCTTCAACCTTCTAAAAACCAGAGGCTGAATATCAACCTTAATCTCCTATCCCTGAGAAAACCAAGTCACTACAATAAAAACTATCAAAGTAAGAACCCAAGCAATCCTTTCGTTTCTTCTTCCCCTACCATTCGCCCGCATTTTCCTTAAGAGTCCAAGAATAAGTATCTTGGTACGCGGACTTATTGGTGGTTAAGACCATTGGAAAAATGTACATGATTTGCGAAATATTCCTGGATTGTTATCTGACCAAGATGTCTTCAACACGACTGGCTTTCTACAGTTGTAGGTGGGAATTCGGTCGCCTCAGAGACAGAGTCCATATATCCACTTTTTTCCTCATTCTTTTTCACTTACATTGGCAGACAGAGTGACCTGCATGTTTTATATTATTTTGAAAGTAGCAATTAGGGAATACGTATTCTAAGGGTATTAGTTTAAGGGTTTATTTTGATACACAAGTTGTGTAAAAAATTTACACATGCCTTGTATAAAATTTAAAACCTAAATCCTAAACCCTAGCACCCTAAAACTTAAACCTCAAACCCAAAACCCTAAACCATAAAATATAACAATAAACCTTAAATTCTACACCCTACAAACTAAACCCCTAAACTTTAACCTAAAACCCTAAACCAAAAACCCCAAAATTAAAGGGATTGTGTAAACTAAAGTTTATAGAAGCTTGTGTATCAAAGTATTTTCTTGAGTTTAATAATATAACTGACAAGACTTTATTAGGAGAGAATTAGAATTTGAAGATAGTTTTGAAACTGAATATTGATGTTTAGATACTTGTAATTTCCAACTTAAACTGAAATCATTAGCCAAACATGTTTCATTTGTGATTTCACATGATAAGTTCGAATTACTAAGAAGCCACGTTCTGGCAGTCATGAATGTGACGTTTAATATTATGGCCGAAAAGATATTTTCGGGCGGGAACGACACATTTAGTTTAGTATCGAAACTGTCAATGAAAGTTTGGATACTTAAAAACCACAACTTAAACCGAAATCATTAGGCAAAAATGTAATATTTTAGGTTATCAATAATAAGTTCGAAATGTTTTATACAAAGGTTCGGTACTTTTCGTATTAATGAAAAGCCACGTTAAATATTAAATACTGACCCTTTACGTGGCCATGTGTAATAATTTTTCCTGATCATGATGGGTTGACATATGAACAACCACGACATTGTAAAACCCAACAATCTATATGAAGCGACACGTTCTTCCCTATAAATACCCCAACAAAGTGTTGTAAATTTTCATTCTTCTCTTTGTCTTATTTCTTCAACCACTTTGTCAGATCATCATGGATATGCTTACATTTATTCGCAGATAGTTCTGCCGGGTTGCCTTGGAGAATCAGCTAATAGCCCTTTATCTGGTTTTTGGTAAATAAACATCCCTCTATCTTTTGGGAAACATTTAAATGTTTTCAAACGATTTATAATTTGGATTCTTTTTCTTTAGTTACTGCAGATGTCGATGACTGTCCGTTTCATTATCGACTTGAAATCGTTGCACCAGAGGGCAGCCCGTTCAAAGGCCATAATTTTGAAATTAGAATTTTCTTCCCACCTAATTACGCTATAAGACCTCATAGGGTAATGTAATAAAATTCCAAAGATTATTGTTTTAATTAAATTTGTGAATATGTTTTACGATGATACATTTCTAAGATAATAGTTATCTTTTTATGTAGTTTGCTTTTAAATTTCATTGGGACGCCTTCCATCCCAACTGCACTGAATCTGGAGGCATTAGGCTGGACATCCTCTAGGAAATGTGGAGCCCTGCTATTAGAGTTGTGGACATTCTTGCGCGTATACTGGGTTTGCTGCGTGTTCCAAACCCAGACGACCCTCACCGGATTGTGAGGGTGTTGCTCTGATAATCCCCAACGCTATGCAAGGTCTACGGGAAACTTTTGGCACTGGCCACATCTTCAAAAAAATATCATTTTTTATTGTATTCTATTTCCCACATCGTGTTCTATTATTATAAGTTTTTTATATATTAAAATGAGAGCTGTGGTAAAGTTCCGAAACATGCAACTCAAAATGTGCAGCCATCAATTTCAGAATTTATGTTAATATTTTAAGCTTAAGACATAGCATACAAAAACTTTATATAGTTGTAAGACATTTATTAAAATTACAGGTGAAAAGACAGTTGTGGTCGGCAAAAACAAATATAAATAGTGTCAAACCTATGGATGTGGGTTTCGTGATTTCGAAAGAGCAACGTAAATTGAAATCGTTAAAAATGCCCTATTTTAGGTTTATGGTAAAACGTTCAATACTCTATAAGTAAACGTTTGAGACTCTTCATATTACAGATATGGCATTTTCTGCTAACATAAAGAAAATGTGTCTTTCAAATACCATTGTTTGTCGTCATGGAAAACCTATGAACTAACACCAGGCCACCAATATCTATAAAATGAAATCTATGCAAAGTTGCCGACACCATTAATACAACATAAACCACACATATAATATTGTAGAGACAGAAACTAAAAATGAAACCAACCAACACTCTCTTCATTAGGTTATAAGTGTAAAGAACCCAAAGGACCCTATTTATAATAGATGTGATAATGATCATGAGAAGACGATATAATTGGAAATATGCGCCTTTTGAAATTGGAAATCCATTGAACCCGCCAATTTACTTTATGTACGCGTCCCAAAGTGGTTGGTGATGACTAATAGGGTTACATTAAATGACACGGTTTAATTTAAGAACTGAGAAATCAGTTTTGGTGGGCTCGATAAAGTGTTAACAGGTTTGAAACTTTACAATCGTATGTGAAATTGAAAAGGTTAGGAGAAATATTAACATTTTATGTTACCAGTTATTCATAAATTAAAAACTTAAGTAGAATATTATTTTTTAATGAAACACATAATTATCATGGATTAATTTTTAAATGTCTGATTAATTTCATATATTAAAACATAAAATGCACACAATAGATATCGTTAACAATTTAACATCTTAATAAATTACTTCAACTTAATACTGAAGAAGACTAGCCCCGCTTCCTCCTAATCTACCCAAAAGTCTGGAAGATCATCCTCATTGTCTCCTAATCCACCAAAATATCCAAATTCTCGTTGAGTTGGTTCATCTTTAGCACGTTTGGTCATGATCTTATTTTGTTGAGCTCAAATAGCCTCACATATTCTGGGATCTTTTATGGAATCCAAGTCTTTCAATAATATCTCACGATGAAACATATTACTTTAAAATTTATAATGAAACTATACATAATAAATGGATGAATATGAGTTGGTCTATATTTTCACATTTTAACAATTTAATCTTAATTCAAAAAATAAAATACCCTAAAACTTCATTATTTACACAGTAATTGAATTTAGCCCTATTTTTAATTTAAAATAATTTAACCATAAACCGTAAACATGAAACTCTAAACCCTATAATTTAAACACTAAACCATAAACTCATAAACTTTAAAATTAAAAACTAAAAAACCATAAACCCCAAACCTAAAACCCTAAACTCCAAAATAAATTCAATAAACTGCAAACCCCATAAACCTTAAAATTTAAAATAGAAACTCAAAAAACTGTAAACCACAAATCTTAAACTTGAAACTCAAAACACTAAAATTTAAACTCTAAATATGGAACCATAAACCACAAACTCTAAAATTGAAACCCAAACCCATCAACTATAAACTATAAACTATATACTATAAACACTAGACTTGAAAACATAAACCTTAAACATGCAACCATAAAACTCTTAACCCCTAAACCCAAAATTTGAAACTCAAATACCTAAACCCTAAACCTTAAATTTGAAACCATAAACTCCAAAAAATTAAACTTGAAACAATAAACCCCTAAAACCTAAACTTGAAACTTAAGTTTGAATCTATAAACCCCTAAACTCTTAATCCTTAAATTTGAATCTATAAACTCAAGTGTATGATTTATGGGTTTAGGGTTTCAAGTTTCGGGCTTATAGGTTTAAGGCTTCAAGTTTAGGTTTAGGGGTTATTGTCTATGGATTCAAGTTTAGTGTTAAAGGTTCTAAGTTTAATGCCTTTTGAGTTCTAAGTTTAGTGTGTCAATTTTAGAGTTTAGGGGTTTAGGGTTTAGGATTTTTGGTTAAATTATTTTAAATTAAAAATAGCTCTAAATTAAATTAACGTGTAAATAATGGGGTTAATCTATTTTATTTTTTTTCGAATTAGGATTAAGTTGTTGAAATGTGCAAATATGGATCGAATTAAAGTAAATGTAAGAATTATTGTAGTAATAAAAGTTTAATTATTTTTTGAATTAAAAAATAAAAGAAAATATGAAAAAGTAATATAAAAATATTTTTGTAAGATTTTAATCTAAAAGGAAATAATAACAATATAGGTCCTTAGGATTTAAATTCTAATTAAAATAGTTAATGGTACATATGAATAGTGGTACATCGCAGTTATTTCTATATTTACCGTAGAATTATCCATGTCATAATGTGTGTTTCGTTTACGTTGTTTAAATGTTGTGTTATTAAATTTGCGAATATGATTTTTTAAAATATATAATGTGTTTATATTATATATAATAAGCTTAATTGAGTTCCCTCTACTAAGAAAAATATTAATTTTATTTATGTTGTCATTAGTATCATGTATTGAGTAGGAATTTTAACTTACTAATTTCGCCACATTTAAGGTTAGGTAAATCATAAGAGACTGTCAAGTGAAACACTTTTGAAATTCCTTTGTAATAGAAATTGATTACAACTTCAAAAATAAACACAGCTTCATTCACTTTCGCCACTTGGCAATCAAAATTTCATTACAAACAAAAGAAATATCCCTAAATCTTCATTACTATTCTTACAGTTTTTAGCAAGACCACCTAGAAGACATTAAATTTGGAGCCTTCCTCACTGGCTACCTTCATTGTAGCACAACTTTGATAACCTAAATAGGGAAAAGGTCCAAATGCTAATACACATCAAAAGCTTGCCAATCTGCTCTGCATTGTCCGCCTCCTTCGGATGTAGTTCCGAACACCAACAAACAGTAGTAGTCAAACTAATGTTGAGAGAATTTTTCCAAATACTCTGTGTGTCGGTGTTCATCCCTTCAAATGGCTACTAGCATTTCAAATACCATTGTTTGTCGTCACGAGAAACCTAAGAACTAACACCACGCCGCCAGGATCTATAAATGAAGTCTTTGCACAGTTACCACCAGCACCATTAATACAACATAAACCACACATATAATGTTGTCGAGACCGAAAATAAAAAGCAAACAAAACAACACCCGCTTCATTAGGTTATGAGAGGAAAGACCAAAAGGACTCTATTTATAATAGAAAAAAAGATGTCCGACGTGTATTATAGTATTTATATTAGAAAAATGATTTTCCATAAGTTGTTCTAAACTAAAAAATTGTATTGGCGAGATTTAATTTTTTGGGTTGGTTGAGTGCATATCGGAATTTTCATCCAGTTTTGAAGCTTCCATTTCATACTTATCAAAATACTATTGTACCCAATACCCAATGCAACAATTGCAAAGTCTGGACTGCTACTGACGTATCAGAATGGGTAACAGAGATTCAAGACTGACAGAGAAAAGACGCATATATATATATATATTGGGAATGTGTGCCTTTTGGTGAGGTAAGGACCTGATAACGTCGGTTCGTGATCTCTTTAATAGATGCTCGGGACTAGTAGATTTAAATTCCAACTGAAAAATGAAAAGAAGTGGTACAATGTAGATGGGAAACTCCTTAATAACGTCTTTTCCCTATGGCGTGCCCACGTGGAACTTGACAAACGTCGCATTTATTAATTAATTTTGAACAATATAATATATAGATGGATATTTTGTTGAAAGACTTAATGTATTTGTTAAAAATGTTTTTTTATAATTTTAAACCTATCAGAAAGTGTCACATTTTCCCTAAAAATCTTTTATGATGTTGTGCATAAAAATCGTTTATTGTCAATATAGACATGATGTAATACCTTCATCAAATTATCTATTTATAGGCATAAGAAGTAAGAACTACATAATACATTAAACTCAAATTAATGAAAACAATAATCATAATGATATACTTCATATCATGATAGACATCCATAAAGATAGCATTTCATAAATCAGACGGAGAAGTTTGTCATATTTTTCTCCAATTAATATCAAACACTGTAATCTTATGTTCCTAACAAATAAACCAAGAGATGCGACATTTTACATTTTGAAATCAACCAACAAGGAAAGTGCAGCACACATCAATAGCTTCAAGATTCCGCTAAGCCATCCCAAGTAAAACCAACAACTACAAATAGTAGTATTTGCTATAATCTTTCTCGAAAAGCTTTGAAAATACTCTGTTAGCTGTTGTGCATTACATAAATAATGCCTACTCATAACCTTTCAAATATCATTATTTGCTGACACGAGAAACCTAAAAACAACAGTCCTCCTAGATCTAAAAAATGAAGAATCTGCACTGTAGTCATCCCCACTAGTACTGATATAATGTTGTAGAGGATCAACCTACAAATGAATAAATACACCACTCGCATAACTAGGGTATGAAACTAGGGACCCTAGGTACTCCTATTTATAATAAAAAAAAGCCTGATGTTTATAATACGTATAATAATAGAAAAATGATTTCCAACCAATGGTATAAACCGACAATATTAACTATAAACATCTAATTTATGGGTTGGTAGAGTGGGTGAATGATTTTCCATTACATTTTCATACTTATCTGAAAATTGGAAAAGACTTATCTGAAAATTCCAAGTCCGGAGCATAAAAATCATCATTACATACGGATGATGGTGTTGCCAATCCTAACTTCAAATCAGGACATGTCACTTTATTGAGCCCTTATGAATTACACATTGAACAATGACGCCTACTCCTGCTTCCAACTTTTTTTGACCTTGTATATGGACTTTTGCCTTTCTTCCTTGATGGGTCTTGAACTCTTTTGATTGGTGTGGTTTGATCATGAGAATCATTCAACATAGAGGATACCTCAATTTCATTCGCCAGTCTACGAATCTCATCTTTCGTTCATCGATAGCTCTCTTCCGTATTTGCTACAAGATGGAAAAGTGTATTTACAAGCGATCGAAGAGAAAGGAACCGAGCCATGCGTTTCACATCAGCAGGAACATTGAAGTTAACAAATGATGGGGAAACAACCTTTGCATTCTTTGTCCATCGATTTAGAATCAATGAATTTGGGGTACGTGTTCTATCCATGATCTTAAGCACGTGTAGTTGATGTCTACATAGAAACTCAAATGTCTTAAATTTTCAAAAAAAACATGTTAGGGTTTTTGTGACAACATCAAATTATACTTCATATTTCTTGCCCGGTTTTCTATATTTCATCAGATAAATACGGCCAACACCATTGTCGTCTTCATGCCGTGATATACTATACAATGTCTCACACATAAGTTCCTCTTAGAAGGTCCTATATGATTTTCTTATATACAGTTCACTGCATGGTTTTCTAGCTCTTTCAATTGTTACAATAGCACCGACTTACTCTGTGTACAAGCGAAATTCAAGCTCAACTCTTCCAGGCAGATTTGACCTATGGCATCTACAATTGCACGCATTCATCGATTCACACCTTTGGGTTGACCGTATTTTTGCAAAAAAAAAAATACCCATCATATACGCTTATGCCCATAAGTGTCGGGTGTTTCTCTTCTCCAACACCCACTAATGGTTTTCCAAATTAAACTTCTCAATAGTTGTCTCCCATTGTTCATCAAATTCATAAGGTGTCCACCAATCATGGATACATCTACTAAATTCCTTTGTAAAATTTCGACCCCCAATATTTGCTTGTGCATTGTGAGCTAGATGCCAAGAACATATTCAATGTTTAGCATCGGAAAAACATTTTTGATCGCCCTCTACATTTCCCTATCTCCATCTGTAACAATTGAAAGCGAAGACTTCTTCAGCATAGCTTCTGAAAAAGTATTTAAGACCCACTCAAACATATATGTGGTCTCGTCCGCAAAGACATCAACAGAAAACACAATAGTTTGATGGTGGTGATTTAAATCAACAATGTGCATAAGAGGTCGACCGTATACATTACCCTTGTAAGTGGTATCAAATGCAATAACATCACTGAATGTAGCGTAGTTAGCTCTAGAAGTTGAATCAGCCCAAAATAGATTACACAAACGATCCGAATCGTCGGCTGAGATTTGCACGAACAAACTAGGATCTTTCTTTTTCTTCGCATCAAAGTAACCTAGTACGACATTCACATCCCCATCAATAACTTCATTAGCTTTTATTTTGTTGAGGGCATTATATAGGTCTTTCTTAGTAGTAAAACCAGTAGTTTGACCACCATACTATTGCATGAAGTATTTCATAATTTCTGATGGTTCGATACCGACATTTTGCAATGCTGAAGCCTCTACAATATCGGCCTCTGTCACATATCGATGCGACCGAAGGAAAGGTGCCATGGATGGTGGAAAAGTTCATGGTTATGTTCGTTATCAGACAATTTTATTACCCATCTATACGAAACTTTTACATTTACACGGACCACTACTCTAGCCTTGCAACTATTCCTTGTCTGTGCACGTGGAGCACGTGAACGCTTCACCTCGTCTACTTTTGATTTCCTTTGCCTTTGTTTTGAACAACAAAACTCTTGCTGGTATTTATTTCCATTTCTAACCCGAGTTGTTCCGCGACGTACACTAAATCCATTTTGATTTGCATATTCCTCATAAAATTCCCATACTTTTTCCGCTGACGCAAATGTCATGCGAACGATTTTATTCGAACTCTCCATAGTATCTCCTCCTACTTTAGCATCACCTACTGTACTCAGAACTTCCATGATGAGTATACTACGCTGCCTACAGAAATGAATATGAAATAACTAAAACATTGCATGGAATTAAGTTACATAAAAGTATAAAACATTGCTTCTTATGAACTTGCTTACCTTCTTAAGACCGATGCTACTAGATACAAGCTTCATTTGCTTCGAGATAAACAACTTCATTAATGGGAAGGGGATTAAGAAGACATATACGTGTTTTGAAGTTGGCAGTACCTACCCTGGATGGTAGTTGCAACATTTATTCTAACTTTTACTCAACATTTCATGTTGGAGTAACCAATTCTGCATAAATGTTTTTCAAAAGTTTTGAAATTTTACTTGTAAGTTCTGATACTAATTAAATGTCTTATGCTATAGTGATTCTGATAACGTTTCAGATCTTTAATTTAAGTTTTGATACTTTAAAAATATTTGAACTTTGAATTCTAAGAATTTTGGTTTTCAACTTCAAAGATATTACTTTTTCGGTTTCCATTCCCGCTTCTTTTTCCATTAGACATAGCAAAGCCTAGGATCCAGTTCTGCTACTTAACGTGGAGTACATATATCAAAGCGGAATGTCATAACCAAAAATTAATGCCTTTTTTCTTCTTTCACTCAGTTGTTCCAACCGATTCCTCCATTCCTTCCATTAACTTTATCCTTTCACCAATCAAACCTTCAATACACAATCTCCTCAACCAATTCAGTTTAATTTGAGTATATTTCCTGTGGTCTTAGTCTGTATATATATCAGATGTGACGTTCAATTCCTCAATTATTTCTTCTTTCTCATGTCGTCTCTTGGAATTACGTACACAAACAACATCTGCGCCTGCGGAAGGAGGAGAACCTCATCGGATTCTTGATGAACTAACACCTTTATCAAATTTTACATACAGCTCGATGTTGGTACCCCCTACACGGTTGTATCTCCTAAACATCTTGTGAAGGTCGCTTGCATTACATATCTGTAGCATGTAACAAGCTTCAGGGTCGGGCTCATTGTTAAGTGTTTAAAAGTACTATTTTTATAACCCATTTTACTCATATTATTGTTAGACTTAGTCTCATTTTAGTTGCATTATTAGGCATTCATGCATGTTTTCAAGATTTCCTTCACCATCATGCTTGATTTCATAATTTAGTTGATTTTGTGGAAAAAGGTACTGCTGGTGTGTGCTTTGTGTGTGCAGGATCTAATTGCCCAAGCAAGAAGGAGATTGCCATGGCAACTAAGGAAGGAAATTGAAGGATCTGCCAAGGCAATCGAAGCTATTTTCCAAATGCCAAACTGAAGGGCCTATCATGGCAATCGAAGCTATCTTCTACATGCCATGCTACAGATTACTAAGGCATGTCGGGACAAATCCACCTCATTAGGGATAAGCACGAAAAAACAAGAGATAAACCTAAAGATTTGGATTTCCATGTAGCATTTAATGAAGATTTAAATTTAGATTTATGAGGAGTTCTTGGAGATCAAAAGGAGATTAAATTCCAAGAGTTTTAGGAGAAGTTTTTGGAGGAATAAATATATAATAAAAGATATCTATTTCTCTTATTCTAATTAATTCCAACTTAACTTCCTCCTCAAGAAAGAATTTGACCTAGCCAACTCCTATAAATAGAAGACCTAGACGCCTAGTTCAGGGGATATGCGATTGGAAAGAATTCGACAATGGGGTTGCTCGACATCTTCTTATTTGTCCTTCTTTGTTTTTATTCGATTCATGTTTAGGGATTTTGTTCTTGAGTTTATTTTGTGCCCAGCCATGAACTAAACTTATTTGGCTTGAGTTATTGTGTTTTTTTGTTGTGAAAATGATTGGATTTGTTTAGGTATTGAGTTTGCAATTTTACTTCAAAGTTTGTTCATTCTTGGTTCTTAAATTTTGCGAGTGAATTGGGAGAGGATCTCGTGAAGTCGTCCATTTATCTAATATCGGGAGAGTTAGATTCAAGAAACGAATGAGCATGTTCTTTATTCAATCATTCGATGGTGAAGACTAATTCGACTTAGGGATAAGTTACGAATTTCAACGGCTAAAAGGAGCACAAGATAGGTTGTTGTCCACCATTGGTTCACGCAGGGATGTATTATCAAGGCATGCACAATTAACAGTGTTTCAAGTTAGGGATAACGAGAAACCATTGAAGAACGCTTCGCCGAACTTTGAAGGTTTTTGCCCAATTGCCTAGGCAATCGCTCCATTCCCAATTGCCCAAGCAATCGTAGAATTGCCCAAGCAATCTAACTGGATTCAATTAATGAGCGATTGAGCTACTCTAGCACTCATTTACCACGACACTCCATTCAATTATCACGCCACAACTCCTGATAACCCGGCCTATTCTCTCTTATTCGATTACATCTTTCTTTTATTTAATTGCTCTTTTTATTTTCTTGTTAATTAGAATTCCTACAACCACCTACTTGTGTTTTTACTTTCAGTGCGAGAAGTTAGATTCCCGAAGTAACACCAATCCATGTGGAGACGATATATATACTATACTATAACTTGCGATGTGTACACTTGCACCAATTGTGAAGCACTCAATACGCGCAACAAGTTTTTGGCACCGTTGTCGGGGATTGGTAATAGCGACTTTGTTTTTGATTTCTTGCACCTTTATTTCTGTTTATTTTAGTTTTATTTCTAATCGGTTTCAAGGGACTTAGAACTTTGGTTTTGCATTTGTGTATGACCAGGGCGAGACCAATAATACAAGACTAACCACTTGAACCCGAGATAGAATGAGTTCTTCATAGAAGAAGAGAACAACATGCAGCAATGGCAGAACAACCTAATAACCCAGTCGGCAATCTGAATGTCAATGGTAACCATAATGTCGTAGCAAGAGAATGAGGAGATCCAGTCGTACAACCTGTTCGGAATAGACCTATCCGAGACTACTTAGAGGAAGATCTCAACGGTCTCAATCCATGAGTTGTTACACCCGAGATAGAAGCCGCCCACTTTGAATTAAAACTTGTGATGTTCAACATGATCAACACAATTGGTCAATTTGGTGGCTCGGCAACTGAAGATGCCAGAGAACATCTCAAATCATTCCTAGAGATTTGCAATTCATTCAAGCTACAAGGAGTCCATGAAGATTTCCTAAGGCTGAAATTATTTCCCTATTCACTGAGGGATAGGGCAAAAACGTGGCTGAATAGTATTCCATCAGGATCTATAAGATCTTGGATGGATTTGTGTCGTGATTTTATTGCCAGATTTAGTTCTACAAATATGACTGATAAGTTGTGTAATGATATTACTTCTTTTCGACAGGCAGACGATGAATCCATGTATGAAGCTTGGGAGCGATACGGAGAGCTTTTACACAAATGTCCCAAGCATGGATTCCAACTGTGGACGCAAGTGATGATGTTCTACAACTTAGTGAACACCCCGACAAGGATGATGCTAGATGCCTCGGCAAATGGCATACTTCTTGACAAGTTACCTGAGGAAGTAATAGAGATTCTAAACCGTCTTGCCAAGAATGGTTATCAGTTCCCAACCACACAAAGGGGAATAGTCAGATGCAATGCCACAATAAATGAGCTTGATTCACTAGGATCTATTTCTACAAAATTGGACGCTTTAACCAACTTGGTTAAAAACATGAGCCGACCAAGCAACACACAGGAGGTCAAGGTAGTTGGTTCATTTTGTGAATTATGTAATGATTACCACGATTCTTCTAAGTATTCGCAGAACCCAGAATCTAGCTTTTACGTTGGAAACTACAACTAGAACAACAATGTGATGTCCAACACTTACAACCCAGCCTGGAGGAAGCACCCCAACTTCTCATAGAGTAATCCCAACAATGCCCTCAACCAGAGCAGTCAGAATGCACAAGCAACAGGATTCTAGCAGAACTTGCCACGACAATAGATGCCATAGATGCCGTAGCAATAATCAACAGCATCCAGTTCTTTGGAAAATTCTCTCAATGCTTTTATGTTAAAAACTGAATCTTATATGGTAGAGAATAGTGATTTCATGAAGAAAAATGATGCTTTTATGAATAGGACGGAGATGAGATTGCAAAATCAAGAGGCAGGCTTGAAATCCTTGGAGACACAAGTCAGGCAATTCGCTTAGAACTTGAATATGAGACCACCAGGCGGTTTACCTAGCGATACTAAAGTCGCAAAAGGAGCAAACCATGAGCAGTGTAAAGAAATCACCACTTGGAGTGGCCGACAACTTAAGGAAACCCAAGCTCACTCAACAGAGAACACTCAACCAAAAGAGCAACCCCTTGTCCAAAAAGACGAGTCCAACAACAAAACCTCTGCCAAAACTGATGAATCGGAGAATGCCACGGTAATGCCACATACCTCGGTAACTGCACATACTTCGGCAAGTCTTGATGCCTCGGAAACTCCATCTATCAAGTTCCAAACCAATGAAAAGATTGAAGACATCCGACTGCCACCACAATTACCACAGAGGTTGAAATGGCAAAAGCAAGAGTACCAGTTCAAGAAGTTCCTTGACATCTTACAGCAAGTCCACATCAACTTGCCATTGGTTGAAGCAATAGAACAAATGCCGAACTATGCTAAGTTCCTTAAATACATTGTCTCTAAGAGAATAAGGCTGTGGGAGTTTGAAACAGTTGCTGTGATAGAAGGATGCATGGCCATGCTACATAATCGCATACCACCCAAGCTTAAAAATCCCAGCAGTTTCACAATACCATGTTCGATCGGAAACCACTATGTCGGGAAAGCATTGTGCGATCTTGGAGCAAGCATAAATTTGATGCCCAAATCAGTTTTCCATAAATTGAGAATCGGGAAGGCAATGCCTACAACAGTTATGCTACAGCTCGCTGACAGATCCTATATGCATCCAGAGGGAAAAATCGAGGATATATTGGTAAGAGTTGATAAATTTATTTTTCCCGCTCATTTTATTGTTTTGGACTGTGAAGCAGATGAGTTCGCACCCATTATTCTTGGGAGACCATTTTTAGCAATGGGAAGAACCTTGATCGATGTCGAAAAATGAGAACTCACCATGAGGGTAAACAACTAGCAAGTGAAGCTTAATGTTTTCCAAACCCTTAAGCATGCCGACAATCCAGAGGAATGCCAATTCATCCAAGCCACAACTAAATTCAATTTCGACATGGAGGAAGATTGCCTTAATAGTTACCTCGGTAATTGTATTACCGAACCTGAGGAGTTTGAAGAGTCAGACGATGAAGAGTAGTATGAAGCCAATTAGATAGCAAGTCATCCGGGTAAGTATTTTGAACCATTAAACTACTCAAGTAAGGAAGGTAAGACCGAAAAACCTTCTATTGAGCAACATTCTACTCTTGAACTGAAACCATTGCCAGGGCAATTGAAATATGCTTATTTGGGAAATGATAACATTTTACCTATAATAATTTCTTCTAAGTTGCAGCCTGAATAGGAAAAGAGGTTGATCGACATGTTGGCATTGCATAAAAAAACAATAGGATGGACAATTGCTGACTTGAAAGGAATTAGCCCGTCAATATGTATGCACAAAATCCTATTGGAGGATGATCACAAACTGACAATTGAGGCACAAAGAAGGCTTAAACCTACTATGAAGGAAGTCGTGAGGAAGGAAATCATCAAATGGCTTGATGCCGGAATCATATACCCTGCCTCTAATAGTACATGGGTAAGCCCGGTACAATGTGTACCGAGAAAGGAAGGTATAACCATGATAAGTAATGAAAGTAATGAATTAATCCCAATCAGGACTATGACCGGTTGGAGGGTTTGTATGGATTACCATAAGTTAAATAAAGCTACTAGGAAAGATCACTTCCCTTTGCCATTTATTGATCAAATGATTAACCGACTTGCAGGTAAATCTTTTTATTATTTTCTTGATGGTTACTTAGGTTATAACCAAATTGCTATAGCACCGGATGATCAGGCAAAGACCACCTTCACATGCCCGTATGGTACCTATGATTTCCGAAGGACACCGTTTGGATTATGCAATGCTCTGGCAACTTTCCAAATATGTATGATGGCATTTTTTTCTGATATTATGGAAGATTTCCTGGAAATCTTCATGGACAATTTTTTGATATTTGGAGATAACTTCGACAATTGCCTCGGCAATTTGGAGAAAGTGCTAACAAGATTTGAAGAATCCGATCTAGTGCTCAATTGGGAGAAGTGCCACTTTATGGTAGATGAAGGTATAGTGATCGGTCACAAGATCTCATCCAAAGGAATTAAAGTTGACAGAGCCAAGGTGGATGTGATTGAGAGATTACCGCCACCAAATTAAGTCAAAGGAATTCAAAACTTTCTCAATCATGCAAGTTTTTACAGAAGGTTTATTTATAATTTTTCTAAAATCTCTAAACCTTTGTGTAACTTTCTTGAACAGGACAAAGCCTTTAATTTTGATGACTCATGCATCCAAGCATTCGAAGCCTTGAAGAAGCAACTTGCCTCGGCATCTATTGTCATTCCGCCCGATTGGACCTTACCTTTTGAACTCATGTGTGACGCAAGTGATTTCGAGGTAGGAGTCGTTCTAGGGCAGCGCACAGGTAAGACTTTTCATGTGATTTACTACGCTAGTAAAACTCTAAACGGTGCACAATCAAATTACATCAAGATAGAGAAATAATTACTAGAAGTAGTTTTCGCATTTGATAAGTTTCGTTCCTACTTGAATGGTACTAAGGTAATTGTTCATACTGACGACTCGATAATTAAGTACCTATTCGCTAAGAAAAATGCCAAACCTCGTTTGATTCGTTGGATTTTACTTTTACAAGAGTGTGACATTGAAATTAAGGACAGGAAAGGAACAGAAAACCAAGTTGCCGATCACTTATCAAGGTTGGAAAATGGCGATGAAGATCCAAACTCTTTGAAGATCCATGACACATTCCCGGATGAGCAATTGTTAGTTGCCTCGACAACTCTCTGGTATGCCGATTTGGTTAATTTCTTGGTTAGTGGTAACCTTACTCGCCAAGGAAAGAAACGGTTTCGACGTAATGCTAAGCATTATTATTGGGACGAGCCTCTTTTATTTAAACAATGTGCAGATCAGGTGATAAGACGATGTGTTCTCGAGGAGGAGCAGGACAATGTGCTTCAACAATGCCATTCTTCACCATGTGGAGGCCATTTTGGAGGAACTCGCACTGCGGCCAAAGTTTTACAGTTCGACTTGTATTGGCCCACTCTTTACAAAGATGCTCAAGAATTCTACAAGAGGTGTGATCGTTGTCAGCGAACAGGGAATGTTTCACACCGACACAAGATGCCATTACAGAATATCCTTGAGGTCGAGTTGTTTTACGTGTAGGGAATCGATTTCATGGGACCATTCCCATCCTCATTCGGCAATTTGTATATCTTACTTGCCGTGGACTATATGTCTAAATGGGTAGAGGTAGCTGCAGTTCCCAGCAACTCCCTGGTATGCCGATTTGGTTAATTTCTTGGTTAGTGGTATTTTGCCTTATAACCTTACTCACCAAGAAAAGAAGCGGTTCTGACATGATGCTAAGCATTATTATTGGGACGAGCCTCTTTTATTTAAACAATATGCAGATTAGGTGATAAGACGATGTGTTCCCGATCAGGAGCAGGATAATGTGCGTCAACAATGCCATTCTTCACCCTATGGAGGCCATTTTGAAGGAACTCGCACCGCGGCCAAAGTTTTACAGTTCAGCTTGTATTGGCCCACTCTTTACAAAGATGCTCAAGAATTCTACAAGAGGTATGATCATTGTCAGTGAACAGGGAATATTTCATGCCGACACGAGATGCCACTACAGAATATCCTTGAGGTCGAGTTGTTTGATGCGTGGGGAATCGATTTCATGGGACCCTTCCTATCCTCATTCAGCAATTTGTATATCTTACTTGCCGTGGACTATGTGTCTAAATGGGTAGAGGCAGCTGCAGTTTCTAGCAATGATTCCAAGACTGTACAGAAATTCTTGCAAAAAAACATATTCACACGATTTGGAACACCAAGGGCATTTATCAGCGAATGTGACACACACTTCGAAAATAGGCTAATTACCAAAAATGCTGGAGCGATTTGGAGTGACGTACAAAATTGCCATGGCATATCATCCACAAACAAACGGGCAAGCCAAAATTTCCAATCGTGAATTGAAGGTTATCCTTGAACAAGTTGTCAATCCTTCTTGAAAGGATTGGTCGGCAAGAATTGATGAAGCACTATGGGCCTATCGAACAACATTCAAGACGCCTTTAAGCATGTCACCTTATAGACTTGTCTATGGCAAGACTTGCCACCTTCTGGTAGAGATCGAACACAAGGCTTATTGGACGATCAAAACTGTCAACATGGATTGGGAGAGAGCGGGACAAAAGCGATTGCTGGACCTTAACGAAATCGAAGAATTTTGTGCCTTAGCTTATGATAACGCAAGAATCTACAAGGAAAAAACGAAGCGTTGGCATGATAATAAACTATTGCCACGTCAATTCTTACCCGAGCAATTAGTACTCCTCTTCAACTCTCGGTTGAAACTCTTCCAAGGAAAATTGAGATCGAGATGGTCTGGGCCATTCAAAGTCGTAAAACATTTCTCCCATGGTGTCGTGATAATCAAGTTCACCATTGACGGATATGAGTTCAAAGTTAACGGACAAAGATTAAAGCACTATACCGGCAACCATGTTGAGCATGACAAGGAAGTAGTTACTTTAGGAGAAGCATGATCATACTTTACTTTAGTATTTCTTATTTTTTAGTTTTATATTTCTAGACTTCTTTTATTTTTGGATTTATATTTAGGATATAAGTATGTTTTTAGTTTATTTTTTCTTTTTTTATCTTTATCTTTCCACATATTCTTTTTCTTTCTTTGTTTTTGATTCTACAACCACAATCACCATGGCCAAGAACATCAAGACAATTCCTCACCAGCTAAGGAACAAGAAGTGCCAAAGAAAGCCCAATAGCAAAACTTGCCCAGACAACTAAAATTGCCTCGGCAAGACCTGATACCGATTAGAGCAAATGGAGGCCCAGCAATTGACTTACTTGCCCCGGCAACTGAGGATGCCTCGACAACTACCGTACATGCTAAAGGTAAAGCATGCGATGAAAGATCAAGCTGCACCACCAGCCACCCGCATCCAACCACCGTGAACCGGACAAAGAATCAAGCAAACGACACGAAGGAAACTCATCATTCAAGGTGACGACCTTTCCGGCTAACTCATTTGCACTTTATTTTAATTTTTTGCATGCATTGAGGACAATGTTTATCTCGAGTTTGGGGGTGTTTGTTTCTAGTTAATTTCATTCTTAGTTGCATTCATCTTTAGTAATAGCATATAGGTTGCATATGTTACTTGCCATGCCTTTGATTGGATTTAATTGCTTGAACTTGTTGAATATCCAATGATGAATTTTTGCCACTGCACTTAATTGAAAGAACCTTTAAATTTTAGGATTGCATGAAAAGAACCTAGAATTTTACTATAATGCTAAATATTATGAACACGGATGTGGCTTGTTGATTGAAAGAAACTTGGTGAACTTAGGTTGCTTAAAATTTGGGTAAATTTAAAATTAAAAGTTAATTTCTTGCTAGAGGTGTCTAAAACTGGCTCTAGTAGTTGCACATTAAAGATATCGCTAGAGGTGCCCGAAATTGGCTCTAGTCGACAAAAAAATTTTAATTAAAATAAAAAATTGCTTGCTTTACTAGAGGTGCCCGTAATTGGCTCTAGTAAAAATAAAAATAAATACCCAGTAATTAAATTAATAAAAGCCTATTGTTCACATAGAATCTTGAAAATCAACTTGTACACAACTACGCACACACATTGTCACAAGCATTATAGTTTGCTTTTGGGAAATTTTTGTGCCATCCGAAAAATTCAAAAGGTGATCATACTTTGTGCCACGATTTTGAGGTTTGAAGGCAAATTTAAAGCATGTCTTTGATGATTAAAGTCTTGGCAGGTAATTGTTAGAATTGCATTGCTTGAGGACAAGCAATAGTTTGAGTTTGGGGGTATGTTAAGTGTTCAAAAGTATTATTTTTATAACCCTTTTTACTCATATTATTGTTAGACTTATGCACATTTTAGTTACATTATTAGGCATTCATGAATGTTTTCATGATTTGCTTCACCGTCATGCTTGATTTCATAATTTAGTTGATTTTATGGAAAAAAATAATGTTGGTGTGTGTTTTTGTGTGTGCATGATCTAATTGCCCAAGCAAGAAGGAGATTGTCATGGCAACTAAGAAAGGAAACTGAATGATCTGCCAAGGCAATCGAAGTTGCTTTCCAAATGCCAAATTGAAGGGTCTGCCAAGGCAATCGAAGTTGCTTTCCAAATGCCAAACTGAAGGGTCTGCCAAGGAAATCGAAGCTGTCTTCTACATGCCATGCTAAGCAGATTACTGAGGCATGTTGGGACAAATCCACCTCATTAGGGATAAGCACAAAAAGCAAGAGATAAATCCCAAAGATTTGGATTTTCATGCAGCATTTAATGAATATTTAAATTCATATTTATGAGGAGTTCTTGGAGATTAAATTCCAAGAGTTTTAGGAGAAGTTTTTAGAGGAATAAATATATAATAAAAGAGATCTATTTCTTTTATTCTATTTAATTCCAACTTAACTTCCTCCTCAAGAAAGACTTTGACCTAGCCAACTCTTATAAATAGAAGACCTAGCCGCCTACTTCAAGGGATGTGTGATTGGAGAGAATTCGAGAAAAGGGGTTGCTCGACATCTTCTTATTTTTATTTTTTTTGTTTTTATTCGATTCATGTTTAGGGATTTTGTTCTTGAGTTTATTTTGTGACCAGCCATGAACTAAACTTATTTGGCTTGGGTTATTGTGTTTTTGTGGTTGTGAAAACGATTGGATTTGTTTAGGTATTGAGTTTGCAATTTTACTTCAAAGTTTGTTCATTCTTGGTTCTTAAATTTTGCGAGTGAATTGTGAGAGGATCTCGTGAAGTCATCTATTTATCTAATGTCGGGAGAGTTAGATTCAAGAAACGAATAAGCATGGTCTTTATTCAATCAATCGATGGTGAAGACTAATTCGACTTAGGGATAAGTTATGAATTTCAACGGCTAAAATGAGCACAAGATAGGTTGTTGTCCACCCTTGGTTCACGCAGGGATCTATTATCAAGAAATGCACAATTAACATCGTTTCAAGTTAGGGATAATGAGAAACCATTGAAGAATGCTTCGCCGAACTTTGAAGATTTTCGCCCAATTGCCCAGGCAATCGCTCCATTCCCAATTGCCCAAGCAATCGAATAATTGCCCAGGCAATCTGACTGGATTCAATTGATGAGCGATTGAGCTACTCTAGCACTCAATTACCACGACGCTCCATTCAATTATCACGCCACAACTCCTGATAACCCGACCTACTCTCTCTTATTCGATTACATCTTTCTTTTATTTAATTGCTCTTTTTATTTTCTTGTTAATTAGAATTCCTACAACCACCTACTTGTGTTTTCTTTCGATGCGAGAAGTTAGATTCGCGAAGTAGCACCAATCCATGTGAAGATGATATTTATACTATACTATAACTTGGGACGTGTACACTTGCACCAATTGCAAAGCACTTAATACGCGCAACACTCATCGACGGGGATTGTGGCTTCCAATGAACACAATCTCTTTCTTGTTGATTTGCTAACCTCCATGGAAATCAATTCAAACAAATCATCCTTCTTGATGTTGTTGTTGAATGAAGTGTTGCGGTATGTTCCTAAAAAGAAAATGGTTGTAGAAAAACTTGCCATAATAACTTTTAATAAAGAAATTTCTCCACACTATGGTAGTGTAGGAATATTTATAGAAGAATTGTAATGGTAAAATTAGGATTCCGTACCTAAAATGTTACTGATATTCAGTTTGAGACTCGGTATTAAAATGTTATCGGTATTTAGTTTGGGGTTCCACACCTACAATGTTATTGATATTTAATTCGGGGTTTGGCACCTAAAATATTATTGGTATTTAGTTTGGGGTTTGGCACCTAAAATGTTATCGATAATCAGTTTGGCGTTCAGTACCTAAAATGTTAATGAAATTCAGTATAGGGTTCAGCACTTAAAATGTTACCCAAAACGAGTTTCAGCCTCGATAATTGAAATGTTATCGAAAAATCAATTTAGGTTCCACACTTATAATGTTATAGCCAATGAGTTTGGGGTTCGTGAACTATAATGTCAACGGATATTAGTTTTGCGTTCTGAATCCAAAATGTTGGCGGAAATCAGTTTGGCATTTGGACCCTAAAATGTTAATGAAATTTAGTTTTGGGATCGACACCTAAAATATTACCTAGGTTTCAGTTTGACTCTAAAATGTTAATGAAATTTAGTTTCGTGATTGGCACCTAAAATGTTACCTACGCTCAGTTTGGCGTTGGGGAACCTAAATTATTAGCCCGATATTGAACTTTTTAAGTTAGTAAAATATTTCATTCGCCACCTAAAATGTTACCAAAAGGAGTTTTAGTGGTTAGGGAACCTAAAATATTACAAGCATATTCCACTTTCTAAGTTCAAAGGGAAACAATTAACTCGACACCTAAAAGGTTAGAAAAAAAATAGTTTACGGGTGAAACATTTCATTAGCCAACTGAAAATCTGAACCAAAACTGTTTGAATTGGATGGTAAGCCCGTCGTAT
This sequence comes from Hibiscus mutabilis, assembly GCA_019671005.1. Classification (NCBI taxonomy): domain Eukaryota; kingdom Viridiplantae; phylum Streptophyta; class Magnoliopsida; order Malvales; family Malvaceae; genus Hibiscus; species Hibiscus mutabilis. The sequence goes on along the minus strand of CM033735.1, from coordinate 23,648,961 downwards.
AGTAGCCGCGTTTTAACCTGCCGCACATCAGACCTACCTTGGATGATGATTAATTTAGTACGCAGCCTTCATTTTTGCAATCAAATTAATTGTGGGAGGAGTCAAGTGGCACGGATGTGTTAGATCACGAGGTTGAGAGGGACTATGGTAGGAGGGTTTTGGACGAGCAAATGGATGCTCTCTAGGTTGGATGAGATGCAGGGCGTCTCAGATATTTTCGGGGCTCTGAGCAAAAGCTAAAAAAATAGACCCTTATAGAATAAAAATATATTTCATATATTTGAACTATTAATTTAAAATATATTCAATTAATATAGATTAAATATAAATAGAATATCTTGGAATTTAGAACTTTTTTGAGGTCATTACTCAAATATAATACCGTTTAATTTTTAAGGCAATTAATTATTTCCTAGTTTTCAATAAATTGAGAAGTCTTGGAATTTAAAAACAATTAGTCAAACAGATAGATAAGTCTTCCATTTTTCTAAGTTTTTTAATTTAACATTAAATTTTTCAAAAGTTATATTTTCTCCCACTAAATCTTTACATACTCGAAACTTTTATGGGGTCCATAAAAGTGGGGCCATGAGCAGGAGCGCACAGGGCACTCCTACTATAAGCCGGGGCTAATGAGATGTATGGTATAAGTATTTCGAGTTAGGAAAATATAGAGGATGTAATAGTTAGTATCTCTCACATGGATTTATTGGAAGAATGAGCCATCTTGGGAATAGTAATGTACACGAAGCCACTAAAGCATATTACACTAAGGGCTTCAAAGGCTAAGGTCGTTATGTATAATGTGAATGTAAGTTTCAGAGATTGTTTTGAGTTTTTTAACGCATGAGGAATATAGTGTAGAGGAAGAGCTTATGAATAAGAAGCGTCGAGGACGACCAAGAATGATTCAACAAATGATATGATGATATTCTAATGGTTTATTATATGATTCATATTTTTCTAATCCTAAGCGGTTGATTTTAGTTGAGGCAAGGGAACTTTAAATTTAGGGAAATTGACAGGCTTAAAAATTATGGGTAACAAGGAGATTGTGAAGGATATTGTTCATATAATTGAGATCACAAAAAGAAGGCTTAGTATCATAATAAAGGTACTTAAATGAAAAAAAGGGGGTTCATGAGACTCTTAGAAAGCATGGATGTTGTATGACATTCATTTAGAAACAAAGTTGGATGAGGTAACTGTACAAGTGGATCATTTTCTTTAGTTGGTAAGGAATAAAATGAAAAATGTAAAAAACTAAGGTATTTAAATGAAACAATATGCACAAGAAAAATTTAAAATAATGTTGTAAAATTATAGGGACTAAATTGACGAATTAAAAATTAAAGAGAGTAAAATGAAAAAAATTCAAAATACAACAAAATTACATGTATCTATCCTTATAAATAATAATATATATAAAAACAAAATTAAATATTTAAGCCCTTCAAATTAAAAAAAAGATCGAAGTTAAAGATTTAAAATTACCGATAAAAAATGAAAAATCTAAAATTAGAGGTCAAAATGATATTTTTAGGACAAAAATGGCACAAAGCAACTACGTCTCCTTGCCGACGCGTGAATATAAAAAAATTAGATTAAAAAAATAATCTTAACCAAAAGCCTGAACACAAAATTACCACCTTACAAAGTTTTAGACTAAACTTATAATTCAAACACCAATATACTTTAATTCCTTAAACTCACAATTTTACTCAAAAAGAAGTAATTTATGCAAAATTCTGAATCTTAAAATGCGAAAAAAATTATTTCAAGAATTAATGAAACACCCTGTTTAAACAAAAAAAAAACACATTTTAATTTTAGAAAATACTTTTTTTGAACGAAGATTACTGCATTCAAAGGAAGAAACAATACAAACAAAGAACCGATACAGGGATCAGATAAAAAGTCTACCAACATGCCAAGGAGACAAACAACCAACAAAGCTAAAGAAGAATTCGAACAAAACAAAGCACAGCAGTCAAGAACAAGACCGAAACAATATCAAAAGCACGAAAACAACAGAACAGATAAGAGAAAACAAGATCGAAGAAGTCAACATTCATGTGCCTACACTGCATATTTTTTCGGTGGTCACTGGAGCATCTCGACGGTGAACATGATGCTGCAAGAGCGTTCAACAGCAACAACGCGACAGATCTTAAGATGTCGAATGCTGAATAGACATGAAAAGGCAGGGTGAACTCGGTATAAACCTGGCAAACTTGATTCGAGACCCGAAAACCGAACTGATTTACCCGAACCGAAACCCGAAATCGACCCGAACATGATGACCCAAAATTTGATCCGAAATCGAGACAAATTGAACCGAACCGAAACCGATCCGAATTTTAGTTGAACCGAAATGGACCCGGACCAATTTTCAACCGAACCGAATGGACCCGAACCGAATAGACCCGAACCAAAGGCAACCCGAAATATAGAAAATATATTAATAGAAATAAATAAAGATAGGATATGAACAACCGCACAACTCACCAAAAAGTTAAATATATTGACTTTATAAATCTATATATAGGGTGTAAAAAACTGACAGGCCTAAAAACTCGATTAAAACCGACCGATCTCCTATTGACCTAAAATTTACCCGAACTGAAATCAACCGAACCGAAAATCAACTGACCCGAAATAACCCAAATCACAATAGACCCGAACTAAAATCGAACCGAAACCGAATTTAAACCGAATAATATTAGACGGAAATGACCCAAATCGAAATGAGCCGAACCGAATGACCCGTTTGATACCTCTAGCTCAGTATGACGGCCGAGCCACCATCAGGAGCAGATCCACTCTGAACATAACTTTTCTTGCACTGAAACGGGAAAAACAACATAGAACACCAGAAAAAACAAAAAAAAACACGCAAGAAAAAACCAGCCGACAGAAGACTAAAAGCAAAAACACCAACGATGAAAGCGCCGTCAAGCCTCCAGTTGCAACGAAGAACTATCCAAATAGGCATCGGTCAATCTTTAAAAAAACATGTTTTCCTTAAAAATTCGACTTATGATTTAGAGATTTAGGTTGTAGTTTAAGATTTCGAGGTTTAGGTTGTAGGTTGTAAAATTCAAGGTTTGTGATTAAAATTTAGAGTTTATGATTTAGGTTTAAGGGTGTTAGTGCTAAGGATTTAAGTTTTAGATTTTATAGTTTAAATATGTAAATTTTAAAATATAACCCTTTAATTTTAATTGTTTTATAAATTTTCATTTGAATCTTTATATATATATATATATATATATATATATATATATATATATATTGATTTCCATCCTAAAATAAAAATAGAACAGAATCGCATGTAGTTGCTTTAATCCCAATGCATTTTTTTTTCATTTTAAAAATTTTAATTTCGCCTGCTTTAGTTTAGCCGCCATCAAAGCTTCAAGATCTCTCTAGTAATTACTAATTAAAATAGAGATGCAAAACCTAGGTTCTTAAATTTTCATTTCAAATTCTCTCATCTTTTCACCAATTGATCAATCATTGAAAATCAATGGCCGAGGAAGCAGCAGCATCGACGCCGCTTCAAGCATCCGCGGCTCCTTTGGGATCTTCTGTTATTCCGATAGTGAACAAGCTGCAGGACATCTTTGCGCAGCTTGGTAGCGAGTCCACCATAGACTTGCCGCAGGTGGCGGTGGTCGGAAGCCAGAGTAGTGGCAAGTCCAGCGTGCTTGAATCACTCGTTGGCCGCTACTTCTTGCCTCGCGGTTCCGATATATGTACGCGCCGCCCTCTCGTCCTTCAGCTCCTCCGGACCAAGCGTAAACCTGATGGTTCGGAGGAGAAGGAGTACGGCGAGTTTCTTCACTTGCCTGGCAAACGATTCTATGACTTCTCTGAGATTCGCAGGGAGATTCAGGTTCTTTATTGATTTCTTTTTATGATTTAGAAATTCAAAAGTTAGGCATTTAGATTATACAATTCAAAGAGTTAGGGCTTTTAGTATGTGTTTTTGTGAAGTTTGGCATTTTATTATTTTCCTTTGCTAATTGCTTGCTTATGGAGTACTAGAATTGCGAGATATTGACGCGAGAAATTATTAGATGATAAAGATACACTAGCTGGGGATACAGATAGTTGTGACAATGATGTTGAATTGAATACGATGGAGTCTTTAGGCTTTAGATTGATGGTTACTGTGAGTAGAAAAGCAAATTACTAATTCAAGATGCTTGACTAAGGATTTAAACTAGATTTCTTCTCTCTTCCTTTAGGCATTGGAAAAAAACTCTGGCCTTCTATTGCTTTCAAGTTGGTTCTAGTTTTTATCAGGTCAAGAAAGAATGTATATACTTTCTGGTGTTGAGTGATCCTTAAGTAAATCTCTATTAACTTCAGGTTGAGACAGATAGGGAGGCTGGAGGAAACAAAGGTGTGTCAGACGATCAGATTCGACTTAAGATTTTCTCCCCAAATGTTCTTGATATCACCCTTGTGGATCTTCCTGGAATCACAAAAGTTCCTGCAGGTGAACAGCCCTCGGACATTGAAGCTCGAATCAGAACAATAATCATGTCATATATTAAACAGCCAAGCTGTCTGATTCTTGCTGTTACTCCTGCAAATTCAGACTTAGCAAACTCAGATGAGCTTCAAGTTGCAGGAAATGCTGATCCTGATGGTATTTCTACTATCAACATCTCACTTCTGCATTGAGTTGCCGTGTATTTAATTCAATGGTCTTGCTAAGTTTTTACTGCCTGGCAGGTTACAGGACTATTGGTGTTATTACAAAGGTGCATCTTTCAACTTCAAAATCTCCTTTTCAACTTATGATGAACTTCTGTATAAGCTGTTCTAGGTTTCTGATTAGTTTTGGCTTTTTTGTGTATGAATCAGTTGGATATAATGGACAGAGGTACTGATGCTCGTAACCTGTTGCTTGGAAAAGTGATTCCCCTTCGACTTGGTTATGTAGGTGTTGTGAATCGTAGTCAGGAGGAAACCACGGAAACTAACTGAAATAAAGATATTAAATCATAATCTGTATTTTATAAAGCTTTTCCCTATAAATTATTTTTTAGTATGTTCTTAATGTGGATGGTTTATGACTTTTAGGCATTTGTCTTTCATCATATTGCTCATTTGAGTAAGACACATGTAGTCATTTTATGCCAGTTTGCATGCTGAACTCTTCTTGTCCATTTAAAAATCCTTTCATTCTGGTTATATATGCCATTTCCACTTAACTGTCCATTTCAAATGGTTTGTGATATCCTCAAAACTTTTATGTTTTCTAGGCAATCTGAAGTATATATAGCTTAGAGAAAAATGAAGCTTGATTTTTATAAAACTAGATGATTAGTCAAAGGCATGAAAACATAATCACTAAAAGGTGCCAAACCCAACTATTATGCTAGAGCTTTGATATGGGTACTCTACTGCCTCAAAAATCTATTTGTTTCTTTCCCTTCTCAGAATCAACCGTAATCTAATTTAATGGTTAATAAGTTATCACATTTTTGCTTCTAGATGACTTCTTTTTTAATGATTAGTCATACTATGTATGAGAGCGTTGATTTGAGTAATTCTACTTCCTGAAAAATCCTTTTTATTTCTTACTTTTAAAAAAGCAGCTAACAATATTTAATGGCTAGTAAATTATGATTTTCGTTCTTGTATCATATCGTGCATATCAGGTATCTGATTTCACTATTGCTGCTAATTTGATTTCACTTTTAATAATGTTCTCTAAACAGGATATTTTACTCAACCGAAGTATCAAGGATGCTCTTGTGGCAGAGGAAAAATTCTTCCGCAGTTGTCCAGTATGGCTGAACCAACCTTGAGCAATTGTTTATGGCTGGAAACAGTTTACCATCTTCAATTTGCATACTTCTTTTTGTTGGTACACAGGTATATAATGGTCTAACCGATCGTTGTGGTGTTCCTCAATTGGCGAAGAAGTTGAACCAGGTAAAATATTTGCAAGTTGAAGTTTCCTCACTTTTAAGGGGTATAATTGGAGATCTTGAATGTCAATGCTTTTTTCTACTGTCGACACTTTCTATTGATATTTACTAATTTCTGTCTTCCTATTTATTCTCTTTTATGAAATGCATTTGATGGAAAAAAGTCCAATTTTCTTTTAACCTTATTGGAATCTTGCATCATTATTCTCTTTCTAGCAATTTTCTGCAGACTTGGTTATATCCAAAGCATTCCTGCTTTCTTTTGTCCGTTTACATTAATCGAGTTACCCTCATGCTTATAGCATCTGTTGAAGGCTTTGTTCTACTGTTCTAGTAGTTGGGGACTTGTGATCTATCAGTTCAGCCTTGTGATCTAGTTGTGCATGACATGGAGAAGTGAACGGCTTGACATAGGCCGTAGGGGGGATTTCTGTTTTTATCTTTTATCTCACTGTTGAATCTTGCTATGCTGTTTCTAATGTAGATTTTAGTACAACATATCAAGGCAATACTTCCTGGGTTGAAATCAAGCATTAGTTCTGCGCTGGTTTCTGTGGCCAAGGAGCATGCAAGCTATGGAGAAATTACAGAATCAAAGGCATGCATATTTGTCTGTCTACCACGAATTTGGTTAAGATGTATCTGAAATAATTTTCTTACGACAAAATTATGTTTTATAATCTATAGGCTGGACTGGGAGCTCTTCTCCTGAATATTCTTTCAAAGTATTGTGAAGGTAAATTTTTGTTTCACTTTCTGTATGGTTTGTTATTAATATTCTGAAACACCTATCGTATAATCAACTAAATTTGTAATGACAGCATAAATCAATGGTTTGCTTCAAACAGCATTCTCATCAATGGTAGAGGGGAAAAATGAAGAGATGTCTACATCTGAGCTGTCTGGTGGAGCGCGAATCCATTATATTTTCCAATCAATCCTTGTCAAGAGCTTAGAGGTGTGTAGACTGTAGACTTTATTTTGATATTTCCTTAGCTGGATTCTTTTTCCATTCCATTTTAGAGGTGCATTCTATTATACATATCTTTATCTTTAGGGTGTTACTTCACATCATTGTACAAAAGTTGGTCATTAATTACTATGCACGCCATTACACAAAAATATTGGTAATAAATGGTATCTTTTCCTTATCAACATTTTTGTTCAATCTACCGACTTGTGCATTTCACTCCCCCATTGGTGATGTTGCGTGGTCATCTAGTTTTATGATATTGATTTCTAACCTTCCCTCTCACCCCCTCTTCCTTTTGACAATAAAATAAAACATTTTCTTTCACCAGAGCTACTGCTTCATTTAAAATGCAGACATTAGAAGTCTTATGCCCTGTTTGGTAACCTGTTGAAAAGTTCAATCAACTGAAAGTTAATATTTTCAGTGATTTAATTTTTTAAATAGGTCTGACAATCCTGAATGAAATCCATCTTGTAGAAATTCTCTACGAATAACTGTGGAAAATGGCAAGTAGATAAGAATTGATAGCCTATTTATCACTTAATGTATAGTACGTTCAATAAATTTTATTTTACTTAAGTTCTTTCAAGGCTACAATATCCTTTAAAATTTCATTTATCAAGCAATCTAATTATCTCCAGTGCTTAATTATAAGTAATATACCAAATAGATTTGATAACTTAAGTATTTAATTTTTCAACACTTAATTTTTGTATTTTATCAAACAACACCTTACATTGTAACTCTATGAATTGTGATGCATAACATGTTCTATATGACTGCCTTTATGTAAGTATTTTCTCTGTTAATTGATTTGCTTTTACAGGAGGTTGATCCGTGTGAAGATTTAACTGATGATGACATTCGAACTGCCATTCAGAATGCAACTGGTCCTCGATCTGCACTATTTATAACAGAAGTAGATTCTTGCATCTTCTAATTCAAAATACTAATCTAAGACTATTTTTGTCTTTATACAGATCTACATTGCTCTTTTCCAAAGTGTTGCCTGGGATTATTTCATGCTATCCTCGGTGCATATTGTTATAATTTTAGTTCTTATGTATAGGTCCCATTTGAAGTACTTGTTCGAAGGCAAATAGCAAGTTTACTAGATCCAAGCCTTCAATGTGCCAGGTTCATATATGATGAGTTAATAAAGGTGATTTTATCTTCAAGATTATCATTGTAGTCTCACAGCTCTATCACTTGACAAACTTGATTTTGTAATATAATATTTCTCTCTGCAGATTAGCCATCGCTGTATGGTGAATGAGCTGCAGTGGTTTCCTGTTCTGAGAAGGCATATGGACCAAGTTATTGGGAACTTTCTCCGAGAAGGCCTGGAACCATCTGAGACAATAATAGGACATATTATTGAAATTGAGGTATGTGTTAATTTAAACTTTATGTTTCTATTCCTAATCCTGTTGGTACAGTGCAGTGCAATACTTGGCACATTCGTATGTTCTTTTCAAAGATCTGTAGTGATTTGTGATATTTTATATTCAATTTTGCAGATGGATTACATAAATACTTCCCACCCAAATTTTATTGGTGGGAACAAGGCTGTAGAGTTTGCCAATCAGCAGATAAAGAATTCCAGGGTTCCTTTACCTATTAGATCAAAGGTAGATCTCTGTTTATGGCCATTTCTATGGTATTATTCCTAATTTTAATCCTAATTCCTCTTCGTTTTCATTTTTTCTGCATTTTCTTGTTGACCCACCCAGGATGGTTCAGAGCTTGACAAGGCACCTTATTCTGAAAGAACAATCAAATCTCGGACTATTCTTGCAAGAAAAGTCGATGGAATTGTGACTGATCAGGCATGAAAATTGTGTTTCTGCTGCCCAACATATGCTTCTCTTTCCTGCCCGTTCCTTCTTGCTTTTCCAATATTCCCCCTTTCATTTGTCTGTTTTTTATGTAAATAACTTGAAGCCTTTTACTCCATTTTTTTGGTACAGGGAATCCGTCCTGTTGCAGAAGGTGAAAAGTTCCATATACTGGTAGTTCATTTTAGTCTGTCATTTTGAATTTGTTATGTGCTGCTTTGATATTTGGTATTCCTTTTGTGATAGTTATGTATGATGGCCAAATATTGAGGGTTCTGTCTCCCTCTCTCTCCCCTTTATCCCCTTCTTATAGTTCTCACCTTATTTTGATATAACAGCAGCATAAGAGTAAAATGAGTGTGTTTTGTCAGGAAGCACAAGTGGTTCAACTTGGGGTATCTCATCAATATTTAGTGGCACTGATAACCGCGTGACAGTAAAAGAGATCTCGACAAACAAGCCATATAGTGAACCTGTTCATAATACGGAACATTCCTTTACCATGATCCATCTGAGAGAGGTGCCTACATATCAGATAAATCCATCAAGGATCCAGTTCAAAATTAAAAAAAAAAGAAGTTAGTTTGATCTTTACATGCATATTTTTGTTCTTTTCAGCCCCCGACTGTATTGAGGCCTTCGGAAGACTTTTCAGAAACTGAAGCCATTGAAATTGCTATCACCAAACTGCTGTTAAGATCATACTATGATATTGTTAGGAAGAATGTAGAGGACTCTGTGCCTAAAGCAATTATGCATTTCTTGGTAAGTTCTAAACTGAGTACATTTGCTAATTTTCCCTGTGTTTTTTTCCTATTTATCCATGTTCACGTCTAACTCCAAGATCCTGATATATGTGAAACCCTAAAAAGTATTATGCGCTAGTGTGGAGATTGTAAATCTTTCTAGTCAAATTAAGTTCAATTTTTTGGCTTATATCAGTTTAGCATCTGTGTATTGACCTAAACAATCTGTGAATCATTTTTCATTCATTCATTGAATGATGAATAACTAGAAGCGATGGAGATACACGATTGAATAACGAAAGATTCAATATTTAAAATTGCATCTAGAATGACTTGGTATATATTATCGGTCAGAATTGGATCATAACAGAATTTCAGGGTAAACCAGTACCGTGATATCAGATTGGGGTGGGTGGGGGGGCAGAACTAAAGATTGATAGAATTGGAGAGTGACATTTAATTTCTCTGGTCTAATCAGGAAATATTTTATCATTTCTGTTTTTGCAATTCAATATAGATAGGTATTCTATAATGCTATATGCCCCCTCTGGTTCTCAGTATCAAATTTTCACCTCATATCATTTTAGCACGTGCCATGATCTAAACAATATTTGGTGCTTGCTGATTTCTCTCAGATTAGCATATATCAAGGATATTGAAGTTGAACAAGGATACTTGATTATTTTGGTGGTTGATGTATTTTAGTTATATTAGAACAGTGATGAATTACATGATTTATGAATGTTGTATCCTGTTTACTTATCTTAACATGGAGCTGCCAGTTGCTTAAAAGTTTTGCTCATGTATTTCTTATTTTGGAACCTATAACTTCTGTAATCTTGTAAGTATCAACTGTATAAGCCCTTTTTTCCCGAATGAAGGTTTGTGGTGCAATATTGCATTGCTAAGCTTAAGCATTATATGGGTATTGATCTCTGTTGATAATATTAATATCCTGGTAAACCATACAAAACGTGAAATGCACGTCTTTATCAAAAAGCTTTACAGGTGATATAGAGCTCTGTGCCATTTCAATTATTTATCCTTTTGATAATCTCTTTGTTCACCTTTGAGTGTCCTGTATGTCTTATGATCCAAAACAGAGAAAACCTGTTTGAAGAAATGTTGCAAGAACCTGATGAGATTGCTTCTAAGAGAAAACGTACTCGAGAAACACTCCGAGTTCTCCAACAGCAGGCATTCAGGGTGGGTTCTTCTTACTGCATATCAACATATCATGATCATTAGAATAGTCACTAGACTTTTAATCCGTTTGTTAAAGAGGCCATGATCCAATGTCTTTCCTTGTTTGCATGCATGGCAACACGTCATCATATTACTATTGCTCAATTTTTGATTTCATACTAAATTGCAACATTAAGTTCAGCTGCAACTACATTTTATATGATTTTTTTTTATTTTTTTTTTCGAATAGACATTGGATGAATTGCCGTTGGAAGCTGAAACAGTTGAGAGGGGATACAGTCTGGGTTCTGATACAACAGGCCTTTCAAAGATCCATGGATTGCCGACATCATCGATGTATTCTTCAATTAGTGGCTCAAGCAATTCCTACACAGCTTCTGCAAAAAACACAACCTCGCAAGTCAGCTCACTCGGGGGAACTACAGTCACCCTTGTATGCTAATGCAGATTCAAATGGAAATGGGCAGAATTACATGCCATTTGATCTGTAAGCCATTCAAACGTATAACTGTGGAGGTTTCTCCAAGTTTGTTTGATCAAATATGGAGGCATTATATTCATTTGATTGCTTAGTCTAATTTTCTCCCGCAAGATCTTTGGAATCCCTCCAACCAAGGCTGGCGTATCAGTAAGTTGGTATTATATTGTTGCTTTTATGCATTTTCTTTTTGCTCCATATACGAATATAGCGTAATAGTTTGCATTGTGTATCGCTCCTGAAAGAAAAATGGGAGCGAGAAACTTTGCTTATTTTTGTCAGAAACGATACCTTTTCTGTTCCTGTAACTATTCCTTTCGCAACCTGTAAACAAACAGAGTGAATGCGTAATTAGAATCGGATCAAGAATGTTACGCGTGGCGGCGTGTGTCCGTATTTTTAATGTGGAATTTGAGTGGCCTGGTGGTTTTTGGTTTCGCCTGTAAAGAAACGGGTAATCGACAAAATTCTGTCAATTTTATTAACTGCAAGTGACCTAATTTATGTAACTGGTAAAATTCATAGTTTATTGGTCAAAAAAGAATCGGAGGTAGTATACTCTTATGTAATTTATGACAAGCTGATTCATCTAACCAAAATATTTTCTTATATTTCTCACATAAAGAAGTAATTCAAAGACTTGACTTTGCATCATAAAAGTAATTAATATTGAAAAAAACTTTGAAAAGATTTTGGAATAACTGAACTGTCAAGATTTTTAAAAGCAACCGACTTCTGAGATTTTGAACTTTTAACACTGATAATTTGGCATGCAAACTAAATAAGCTGATTACGGTGTGTACGTCTACACAGAAACATTAAGCAAAATAAAGGAGAGAATCTATAGTCACTTCTATTAAAATACTCAAAATTGAATAGTTCTATTTGTAAAACATATATTATTAAAAATTAAAAAAATAAACAGATAGTACACTATACTTATTATCTTCAACTGAGGTGTAATACCAACTTTTTTTTTCCTTAAAAAGGTTTATTTTATTAATTTACTTCAATTTTTGTCTTGAATTCGGGGTTTAGTTGAAACAATCCAATCCATAAGTTGTGAGCCTATAACTTACCCATTCCATTTGTCAAATAGTGCATAGATTTTATACATTTGACCGATCGGGATTCTTCCCATAGTTTCTATGTCATAAATACTATTTGGATATAGTTATCGTTATCGTTAATTTAATAAAACTTGAAGTAAGTAGTTGAACATTTATTTAATTGACATTATTATTATTACAACATCCAATAGACAATAAAATTGAGCATGTTTAAACGTATTTCGTTTGTAATTTAAAAATATTATGCTTAGGTCAATAATTTCTATAGCAGGTGGTTAAAGTTTTCAGTTTACACCATTTCCTTCTTTTAGATTGTGGATTCAAGACCCATTAGGAGTAAAATTCTCCTTCCTCTCCCATAGGCAAAAATTGTAAAAAAAAAAAAATTATGCTTTGTATAGACATTATAATTTGTAAGTTCAAAAATAAAACTTGAAATGCATAATTATTATAAAAAATATTTTTTTTATTTTACTACAAAAACTTGTTAAACATTTTTTTTAAAAAGCTTCAACTTTATTAAGTAATTAAACAAAAATCATAATTATGAAAATATTTTCATAAGAAAAAAATACATATAATATTTGACAAGAAATTGTTTTCAATGCGATGACATCCAATTTTTTCCCCACAAATTGAGGTATTGCAAAATATCTCACTTTTTATTTTATTGTTGTATATATATTTTTAATGTTGGTCTGGGAAAACGTAAGTTGCTAGGTATATTAACCAACTTTTAAATTTTAAATTTTTGTATTATAAATGGAATAAATTGGATAAATTACACAATATCAAATTTGGATTAATCTACTACTCAGTGATATCTAGGAGTGTGTATTATTTGGTTTTAATTGAATTAACTGTTTGAACTAAATTTTTTTGGTTAACGATCGGTTAATTTTAGGTAAAATCTATTAACGGTTAAAAGTTTTTTCAAGCTTCGATTATCAGTTAATTGGGTTCGAAATTGGTTAATTAACCGAAACTAAACGAAATGATTATATATTAAATATTATATATATTACATATACTTATTTTTGGTCATGAAACTTTTAAAAATTATAAAATGTTCATTAAATTCTTTATATATTATAAAATAGTTATTAAACTTTTATCAAATTAGCATAAAATTAAAGTTCATGACTAAAAAAACCATTTTAGCATTATTTAGTAACCAATTGTGTAATTTACCCAGAATTTTATACGAATTTTGGTTAATTCGAAAACCAAGCAAATTAGCAATTTTTTTAGTTCGGTTAAAAAATTTTGAAAAAATTTCGATTCAGTTAATGATTAAAAGAAGAAAAAAAAATTGGTTAATAGATTTTGGGTAATTCGGTTCGGTCGGTTAACGAATTAACCGGATGCACCTCTAGTGATATCTAGATTGCTATAAAAAACATAGAATGTCCAAGTTTAGAAAACTAACATGTGATAGAAATGGGAACTTGGATCAAAATTATCCGTTGGTAAAGGTATTTTTGTTTCACTTTTACTCCACGACAAATTTGTAGTGTGTATATAAAAACCATGGATGCATGGCCCTGGTAGACAAATAGGAGGAAAGAAGACAAGTAAAGTTTTTAAGAAATAAGTGGAAGACAATGAATTGTGAATGCAGAAGAGGCAGAAATATTCAGCCTCATGCTTCTTACAAGGTTTCTCTTTTCATCTTCTATTCCTGGTTTTTTTTTTTTTTAGTTTTTGATTGCTTCATCTTTCCTGTATACCAACCGTGTATATGACAGTGATATCTGTTTTTCTTTTCCATTCTCAATTCTTATATTTATAATATACCTTATATCTATTTTCAATTCTTATATAAACTATAGGCTAATTGAGTATATGTGGTAATCAATTTAAAAGAAAATTTAACATTGGCCATCCTTATAAATCAAATAAGTGAAATTGAGCTAAATTGAATTGAAATGAAAACTAGAAGGCATAAATAGAAGGATGGAAATGTTAACATGCAAAGTTAGGAAGATTGCATGTAAAATAGAAATTAAATGGAGGCCTTGACACATGTCCTCATTGGAGGAGAACATGTGCCATTTAGGATGATGACTCATGGCTAGGGAGGAAAATAACCAAAAATATGGTCATCTTCCTCCCCATTATCTTGTTTTGGCCAAAACATAGAGAGAGAAATGGGAGAGAATTTTGCATGCAAACACCTTCAATTCAAGCTTCATAATTCATCCATTGATCAAATTAAGCTTGGAGAAGGTATAATACTTGAATCTAACTTGCTATAAATTGTTTGAATGAGTGATTGATGATGTCTTTGTTGTCTTGATGAATTGAATGATTTCTATGCATGTTAGGGCCATTCTAACTTCAATGTAAACTTGAAATCTTGATTTCTAGTAACCAATTTGATATAGGAAACATGTGTAGTTGCTGGAAATTTGAGGTATATGAACATGGTTCAAAACAGTCTTGATTAGGGACTGTTTTGATTGAGAAATTGTGTAAACATGTTAAATGAACATAGAATCCTATTTTGAGCATGTTTCTAGGTAAAAAGAAGGTTGAATTGAATACATGTGTTGCTGGAAATGTGACTACACCTAATTGAACTAGTTAAATTAGGTAATGGACTGCCAAGTTGATGAATTGAATGTGTAAATGTGATCAAATAGATCACACTAGGTTCAACAGGATTATTCCATGTTTTAAGAACATTGCTAGATGAATTATGATGGCCTAGACATGTATGAACATGATCATGAATGGAATTGCCATGTTAGGACCTTGCTAAAATGAGTTAAGAATCTAGAAATCCAACCTAGTGTAATCTGCCAGAATGCTCGGTTCTGGGCAGTGACTTTGAAAAATCACTAAAATTTGGATATAATGAATTTAAGGCTGAAATTTTTATAGAAAACACCTTGGTATGTCTAAATTCATTAGGAGAAAACAGAGCTAAACTCTGGGTTGTATACTGAATTGTAGAGAAGAAATACTAGGGATAGTGCAAACTGTCCAGTATAGCAAGATGCCCTGTCTTGAAATTAAAAACTGTATTAATTGGCTAAGAACTAAAATTCAAGCCTTATATGGACATAAATAAAATTTTGTTAGCTTTCCAAAGGTGTAAACCAATTGAAATTACGGCGTATGGAATGAAAAATATGCATGATTTAGTGACTAGAGTGCAAGCTGCCTGGCAGCAGCTGCATAGGCAAATGCACACTGTTTTGTGGCATTTTGTAAACTGTCTTGTAAATAGTTTTAGGCCTTGAAATATGCCTTGTTTTACATGAACTAGAATGTAGAAAAGTGTAGTTAAGTAAAAAGGAAAATGTATATGAGCATGCTGCCAAATTTGTGTATGTTATATGCTTGTAATCTTGTCTTGAATTGAATGACCTTGTGATCATGTTTTGACATGCTTATACTTGTAATGTGTTAGAACCAGGATTGAACTTGGTGGAAGAGGAAAGATTGGAACAATCTAAAGCCAAGAACAAAGGAGTGTGGATCCAAGACTAGCTAGCTTGGAGTGTTGTGAGTGTAGTTACCTCTAGGGTTAGGACTAGGTCCTAACCAATGTACTCTTGTTACAATCTTGAATTGTTAAATGAACCTAATCATGAACTTGACCTAATAAGGGAAGGATGACTAAAGTAATACATGAAACTTGATCCTAGCCTTGATTACATGTCTACTTTGAATGCTAAGCATGATTGTATGGTATCTTGGTGCTTGTATGTGCTATGATGCATGTGATTGAATGCTAAAGAACATGCTTGACATAATATTGATCTTGAAACTACTTGACATGTGAGCTATGGCTCAATGGCCTAAGGGCCTAATGTGAAATGAACTTGCTTGACATAATCTTGATCTTGAAACTACTTGACATGTGAGCTAAGGCTCAATGGCCTAAGGGCCTAACATGAAATGATCTTGCTTGACATGAGCATGATCTTGAACTTGATAAACTTGAATAAATGGTAAATCGAACAACCTTGGTAGCTAGTTGGACTAGGTAGAAGGGCATGCCTTAGATTCTAGAGCTCATTGTGTATGGGTGGACTACAGTCCAGGGCTAAGGCCTCTATTTGGCGACAGATGGAGGGTACATATGTGGTCTTTGGCGACAGTAGGAGGGTTGACCAGCACTACGGTGCATCTTGTGGCGACAGTTGGTTGGAGACTTGATTACCTATACAAACTAAGTACCAAGGGGGTTGTTTAAAGAATAACAAATGTGATAACAATCCAATTATACATGATACTTGTCTTGAATGCCATGAAATGTATGTTACTTGACTTGAAAGCATGACTCCTTGATTTCTTGTTTTGCAAGCATGTGTGCTTGATTCATGAAATATGAAATCTTGTTGTTTGTATCTTGTTGGCCGAATACTTGACATCCTTAGATAGGATTTTCTTGATGCTTGAAAGCCTAGCTAAGACCACTCTAATGCTTGAAAGCCTTAGCTAGGTCTATACTTGATTAAAAGACATAAAACTTGAAATAACAAATGGATAGACTAGTTACTACCTCACTAAGTACAATCTTGTACTTATCACTCTTGTTTCATTCTTCCCAACCTACAGGATAAAGGATACGAGTTTGCTTGATCTTGAAGCCTGTTACCTTGAGCAAGAAGCAACTCTCACAAGCTTTGCCTAAGTATAATTCCATACTTGTTTTGTATATCTCCTAGAATGGTGGCACTAGATTGTACATAGTAGCTTGAACATGCATTTTGAAAGCTTGCATATAATGTTTGATGGGCCTACAATGTTATGTATCTAGTAATGAGCATGTAATGAACTTAGATTACATGTAATGAATGGTATTGGATGCGCACATGTTGATGGAATGAAATGATCATATGTTGATCTAATTTGCTATGAAACAATTAGAAAGCCTTGTCTTGTTATTGTGTATGCTTGAAATAGAATAGAGTGTGATGAACTAAGTTGTTGTTCTACCATTCGATTGTCATGTTAACTATAGGGTCTTATGTGAGTGAATGTACCTTAATGTAAGTATGATTGTATGTTTGATTGGTAAGGCCGAATTGTCTAATGGATTTATATGATGTTTGCCGAATGTATAAGTATAGTAAATGTCTTGAATGAACTAATTACATATCTTGTTGTATGTTTGTGTAAATGGCTGAATGGTTAGGTATGGATATAGGCTTGAATGGAAGCATTGATACACCTAGGTCATTCGATTAGGATAGGTTAACAAAGAAGAATTGTTGTAATATGAACCATGAAAGTAGTAACTATAATGTAAGTATGAAAAGAATTAATGTAGTGGTCTTGTATAGATAGCCAAATGGTTTAGGTTGTTTTGAAATCAATTGTAAGATACTTGCATGATAAGAAATGTATGATTGGTTGCCTTGCTAGCCTTGCCATTGCTTGTCTTGCCATGTCTCTCGCCATTCATTCGAATACTTAGGATGATTTGAAGCCTAGTGTGAGCTTACTTGTTAGCTAAGTAAGTATGGTTTCTTGATTGATTCTTGAATTGTATTGTTCTTGTCTATTGTGATGCTTGCCATGTCTTATAATGTCCTTGCTTGCTTGCTAAGTAACGCTCTCGAGCTGGGTTACTACTATCCCGGGTAGGGGGTGTTACACCATTACTAGCCCACACTTAGTCCCATCAAGCAATACCACTCGCCTATAAATACCCCATTACCAGAAGAGAACGACCAAGTGGAATTTTACCAAAAAGGGTTCCCTGCCATCTCTCACTTCACTATCAGTTGCTCTCTGCCCACCTCAATATGGGTGAACCACCACAAACCTCCATCAACCACCTCTCTCATGCCCCTCACTTCCTCTAACTCCACCTCCTTGTTCGGTGTCTGATATTTTGGATATCAACAATTGGTGCAGTGAGTGTGGAGATCTTGTTGACCAAAACAATAAGTCACGATAACCTCTGTATTTCAAGCTATTCCGATCATGAAGAACTGGGTTAGCAACATCTCACCACTAACATCCGGGCAGCGCAGTGAACCCGATGAGATAACAATATCTCACCACACATGCTGACGGTGATAAGCTAAAGGCAAGTGAAGGTATGATATCCGATGAAAGCTTGAAACCAAGCAATGTGGCTAGCTTGAAGAAGCTATGCCCTTCATCGGGCTCTACAAAGCCAACCCCTTGGCGTGGCCACTAGTACAAACAAGCAACGACACCTTGCATATGCTTACTAACAACTTATGCTACACGTATGCGAGGTGTAAATGCCAAAAGAGTGCCAGCCCCCAAATCTCATGAAAGATGCCCCAACACAGGGTCGGAGGAGCATCAACAGAAGCCACAAAGACTAGTTAGGGGACCAGAAGTGCTTAGGCAACCGAGCCCAGCATGCATGAGAAACAGTACAAGCTGAAGACCTCCTATTTATTTCATAAAACTTTTACATGTAATATATATATATTATCCGTCATTTTAGGTGGCTTAGGCTTCAAACACCTTTGGAATGGGTGTCCTCTAATGTACATGTAAAAATTTATAACTTAAAGGGTAACCTCCTCCTTGAGCTATCGGTGTGTGCAAGTTTGAAGAAAATGTTGAGTTACCCCAACAATGGAATGAAAAATGGGACTAGCGCACAACATTAATCTCTTCACAATTACTTTTTCCAAACATCTTCGATGTAAATGTGTTCTCTTCCAAACTTCTAGGTAACGGGAAAAATCCCCTTTTCTTGTTTAAATAAGCATTCTAGAGACATGGTATAATCCTAGAGAAATAATACCTGAACCACTGATAACTATTTTGTTGAGAGGCTTGAACGATTAACTGAGATAGTCAAGAGAGAGGTGAATTGGTTTTTAGGTGTTTGTAGTGGAAGCTATGGAAATTAAAATTTGGACACAAGAATTTATAGTGGTTCAAGCTTCTAACCAAGCTTTACATCTACTACCTTAGCTTCCCACTAAGGATTTTTCCTAAATTCACTATGAATTTTTTCCCTTTTTCTAGGATCAAGATACCGGTACGCGATACACGGTATTGGTATGGACTCATCGTGATACATGCATGGGAGGGCTAAAGCAATGCATATTGGAAAAGAAGCTGAATCTGTTTGTGAAGCCTGAAAAGTTAGCCAAATTGCGATGACTTTTAGGATGGGATTCGGGAATTTCTGGGAATATTTCTCTTCTTACAAATTGATCATCATTCAGTTACCTTTCCAACGCATCTTGAAATGTTGTCGAGAACTCAAATATACGTCCATTTTACTAAAGACAACGCATGCAGAAAACTAGATACAAGATTATTACGGGATTTGGTAAAATTCAGCCCAAAGCTAACATATAAGGCTTTGGACGAATTAAACTTAACCCAATGAATTTATTATTATTTAAATTGATGTTTTTAGGGTTTTATATACTTTAGGAACCAACCACTATTCTCCCAAGTCGTTAGATCAAGTCCAATTTAACGAACTAGATTTCTTTGTTTATTTTATTCATTTTACTATATGTGAAGGATATATTTAGGTTAAAGTTATCCTTCACCTATAAAAGGATGAAGCCTCCATCATTATAATTCAGATTTCTTTGATATATGAAATATTTAGTGAGTTCATTTTTGCAAGTGTTGATAGCTTGTGCCTTAGAAGTCTTCTTTAAGATAAGATTGATAAGTTCTTGTGAAGGAGATCATCTTCACACTCCTGCTTGCCTAGGTAATCGCGTCTAGGAGGGTGAGTTAGAGTCGTTTGAGGTTGTTTGCTTAGGTAATCGCTTCTAAGAGGGTGCCAAGGATAAAATCATCACAATTCCATCTAGCCATCTCCATCTTCTACCTTCACGCCATCTTCCGCAAGCCATAAACAAAGTTGGAAATTCAGATTTTTACCTATCCTTTTCATCATATTTTTCAATCTTTTTGGTTTTATTCTTATTATTCATCTTCTAATATTTCACCTTGTCTTTGTTTCTTTAAATTTCCAGCATTGAATCTAAAATTTTCAAGAAACTCCCAACAATTCTCTCTTAAAATTTCCAATTTGCGCCTAACTTTCTGGATTGAGTCTAGAACTCCTAATTTTTGCAACAACTTGATTGAAGGTTTCCCAAATCCATGATTGCACTACTCTATCATTTGGTATTAGATTGAGCCGATTCTTGGGCAAAATTTTGACATTTTTGGGTAAAAATTTTGAAAAAAGAAAATTCAAAAAACCCAAACGAACGAATTTTGAGCTGAAAATTTCCGGATCAGATCTACACCATTGGAGGAGTCACCACATAAAATTTTAGAATTTTTTGAAATCGGGAACACCTCGAACAAAATGGATCAAGTTGCTGCACAATTCTAGGGTTTTTCAGGTTTTTTTTGTTCTTCTTTCATTCTCAACTATTTTTTTCATCTGTTTTATCTTTTTATTGTCTTTTATACATTATCTAACACTTTCTTACTTCTTGCATTAGTAGGAAATTAAGAGTTGCATATCTTTCTTTCTCCTTGCAACTAGAATTTTATTGGTGTCTAACCCTTTTTGGGTTCTTAAAGCAATTAGGATGTTTTATTCTCATAGAAACATACCTCATATTATACCAATTAATATCTTTCGGTCACGATGTAAGATACAAGGTAAACAATGTTTTTTCATTATTGACAGTGATAGTCGTATAACCTTAGTGAGCAACTTCATTATTGATGCACTCAATCTACCATGCCAAGAACACCCTAAGCCATATCATTTTCAAGGGTTTAATAACGGATCAGATATGAAGGTAATTGAACATTGTTTAATCTCTTTTACTCTTGGAGGCTATTGTGATGATGTTTGGTGTGATGTGGTTCCTATGGAAGTCACCCACTTGTTATTAGAAAGACCTTGGAAAAATGATCGAGACGCTGTCCATTGAATCATGACAAATCGATACTCGGTTGTGCACCAAGGCTAGAAGCTCATGTTCGGTTCAATAGAGCCGGAAAAAACATATGAAGAAATAGCAAAAATGCAAAAAACATTGTGAGAGGATAAAACAAAGAAATTGGAAGCACAAAAGGCTGAATCAATTGACCACCCAAAGGCAACCAACCATGAAGACATCCTAGAACTAGAAGGTACACATGATTCTCTTCATACTTTTACTTCTAGCATTAGTGCAAATGTTGATGTTGAAGAAGAACCATCTCCCAAACAAGAGGATAGTGATAGTGAACACATTAGTCAATATGACAATGCTTCTAATCCTTCATGTGAAGTAGTAAGTTCTTTTGCTGCACTTTCATCACCTCCCCACAAAAAAAGTAAGTGTGTTTTTAACCCTTCTTTTGATTATAGTTAAACATCTTCTCTTCTAAAACAATTGTACTTTGATGATAAATTTTGTGAGAGAGATATGAGATGTAAGATACAAAAGACAGAGTAAAGAGGCCTAAAGTGGAAAAAGTCAAATTAATGGCCCAAATTTGGTGAGTGAAAAGAAGCAAGAGGTAAAAGTCGAACAATGTCCAAATGAAAAAGACAAGAAAAATAGAAAGAGAGACTTTTATTGACCTAATCATAACATCATTATTTCGAGTGATTTTTAGTTTTTTTTCAGGATTTTGTTGAGCCATGAGAGAAGCTCAATTGGATCACACCACATATGACAAAGATTCCTTTTCGATTAAAGTTGTTCAATGTCCTTTTGCTGGTTCTGATTCAAGGATGAATCCTTTTGAGGAGAGGGGGAATGATACATGCATGGGAGGGCTAAAATAATGCATATTGGACAATAACTTGAATCTGTTTGTGAAGCCTGGAAAGTCAGCCAACTTGCGATGACTTTTTGGATGGGATCCGGGAATTTCTGGGAAAAGTTGTCTTCTAACAAATTAACCTTCATTTAGTTATCTTTCCAACGCATCTTGAAATGCATCAATCCAATATCGGGAACTCAAGATACGTCCATTTTACGGAAGACTGCGCATGTAGAAAACTGGATACGAGATTATTACGAAATTTTGTAAAATTCAGCCCAGAGCTAACATATAAGGCTTTGGACGAATTAAACATAGCTCAATGTATTTATTATCATTTAAATTGATGTTTTTAGATTTTGTATACTTTAGAACTAGCCACCCTTCTCTCAAGTCGTTAGATCAAGTCCAATTTAATGGACCAGATTTTCTTTTTTTTTTTATTCATATTATTAGCTTTAGGTTAAAGCTATCTTTCACCTATAAAAATGATGGAGCCTCCATCAATGTAATACAAATTTCTTTGATATATGAAATATTTAGTGAGTTCATTTTTGCAAGAGTTGAAAGTCTTCTTCAACATAAGATCGACAAGTTCTTGTGAGGGAGATCATTTTTACACTCATGCTTGCCTAGGTAATCGTGTCTAGGAGGGTGAGTTAGAGCCATTTGAGGTTGATTGCTTAGGTAATCGTGTCTAAGAGGGTGTCGAGGACAAAATCATCACAATTTCGTCCAGCCATCTTCTACCTTCACGCCATCTTCCGCAAGCCGTAAACAAAGCTGGAAATTCATATTTGTTTTACCTATCCTTTTCATCATCTTTTTCAATCTTTCTGGTTTTATTCTTCTTATTCATCTTCTAATATTTCACCTTGTCTTTGTTTCTTTAAATTTCTAGCCTTGAATTTGAAATTTTGAAGAAACTCCCAACAATTCTCTCTTAAATTTTCAGATTTGCGCCTAACTTTCTTGATTGAGTCTAGAACTCCTAGTTTTTGCAATAACTTGATTGAAGGCTTCCCAAATCCATGATTATGCTACTCTATCACATCAGTATCGGTACGACCAAGCTTGTACCAGTATTGATTTTGGCTACTGAAATTTTCCAAAACACGGGGACAAAGGGGCGTATCAGCACTCTCAAAACCATACCGGTACGGGGTCCTATGGGTATCGGTACCGGTCACACTGTATCGGTACTCAGGACTAGTTTTTGACTCTTTGGTTGTTTAAAAACATTTAAAACATGTCAAAAACCCTTTGAAAACATTTCAAACATATTTTTCAAGTTTATGAATTTTTGAAATATTTTTGCAAATTAGTTTAAGTCCAAAAACATTTTTCATTAAGTTATATCAAAATCAATTAGGTTTATCAATCTCCCCTTTTTTGATATAACAAAACCACTTGAAAATTTGTTTTTGTGAAAACTCCCCATTTGGTAAATATTTTTAGAAAAAGAGAATATTTTTGAAAATATTTAAAACACCCCCCTTTTCTTTTGGAAATTTAATTTTTTAAACCTATCTCTCCCATTTTTTGTTATATCAAAAATGATTTCAAAAGTAAGTTTAAAATCACATTTAAGTTCAAAAAAAACAATTGTTGGAAAAAATTTGTACCAATTGATAGGAAATATCAATTGTTGGTGTAAGATAACATTTGGAGAAAAGGGACCCAAAAAATTTCATGAAAAGAATTTTTTTTAAAAATGCCCCCTTACTCAAGCATCAAAGAGATTGTTAGTCCAACAATTAAAGAGAAATAAAATTGAATTTCAAACAATCAAATAAATTAAAATCAAGAAATTTAATTTAAACATGCCATAAATCAAGATACTCACATAAGCATTCAAGGCATGGCAAAAAGGGTCAAAATAGTCTCTTTTTTATTGTGAGTACCAGTGCGGAGAAGATCGTATCGGTACTGGTTAAAGGTCGTATTGGTACGGTATGGGCGGTACTGGTATCGAAGGCACGAAATATGGTGAAAATGCAACAAAATCAGCTTTAAAGGCCTCACAACTTAATTAAAAGTTCATGCAAAGGCTCTATAAACTCTTAGATATGCATTTTGATCATTTTTGTCACATAACAAAAACATGCTTCTCAAGCTAACACATTTAAGCATACAAAAGCATGAATTTCACCAAATTCAACCAATCATTACAAGTTTAAGGCCAAAAACATAAAAATCAAGCATAAAGGCCAAAAACATGTAACTCGTGCAATTTGAGAATCCATCTAACTATATGCAAGTATGCAAAACATGGAGTAATACGAACATGCTTAGATCAACATGAAAATAGACATGGAACACATGATCAAGCAAAATTGCATGAAAATAAATGTACCACTTGAACCAAGGTAGGATGTTAAGCCTTCCTTCTCCAAGTGTCCTTCATTCTTTGTGTGTCATGAGCTTCCAAGATTTGACTTTGATCATCAATGGCTCAAGCACACCTACACAAGACAATCAAATAATTTTTGGTATCTAAATAGCTTTGGATCCAATAGAGTTAGTACCAAACATTTAAGTCCCCTTAGGAATCCATTTTTCAATTTTATCTTTTTTCTTTGAATCAATAAGTCCTCTTGGGACCCAAATGTTTTAAACACATTTCCCATTAAAAAATTTAGGGGAACTAGATTGTCTTTGATAAAAGTTTGATTTTACAAAATTTTCATTTTTCTTTTCAAAACTCTTGTAAATCAAAACTTTTTTTTTCTTAAGATCATCCAACTTCTTTTGATGATCTTCATGAACTTTTTAAAGTAATTTTTGTAAATCAAAATTCTTTTGTTCAAACTCCTTAAGTTTTGTTTCAAGTTCATCTTTGGTTTTAAAATCAAATCATTTTGAATTTTCAAATTTGAAATCATTTTCTTATTTTTTAAAATGTGATTTTTAAACTTTCAAACTAAATCGACATAGGTATCTTGCAATTCATCAAAAGAATATGAAATTGAATTAGAAGTTACCCTTGAATCTTCTTCGATGGCCATGATATATAGGTGGGCTACCTCATTTTCGGTGGAGTCCTCTTTATCACTCAATGTAGCCACAAATGCCTTTTTCTTATAGCTTGATCTCTTCTTGTTGAAACGAGGGCAATCGTACTTGGTATGCCCTGACTTCTTGCACTCGAAGCATATGATGGGATCCTTCCTCTTCATTCTTGATTCATGCCTTAGTTCTTCCTTATGGCACTTCATGAATCGGGCAAACTTCTTGAAAAGCTTGACCATCTCTTCTTCACTTGAATCTTCTTGAATTCTTGAGGAGGTATTGAGAGCAACAACATAGAAGTCTTCAATGCCTTGTTCTACTATCTTTTTCTTCCCCTTGGACATCATCATCTCTTAGGTGAGGAAAGATCACATAAGCTCATCAAGCTTGAGCTCCTTCAAGTTCTTTGCTTCTATAATGGCGGTCTTCTTGGAGTCCCAAGAGTCGGGAAGTGAGTAAATCAACTTCATCAAAAGCTTGTCCTCTGAAATCACTTCTCCATAGCCTTTGAGTTCATTCACAATGGTGGAGAATCGATCAGACATATCTTAAATTCTTCTTTTGGGTCTATCTTGAAGTTCTCATACTCAAGGTTGAAAAGATCAATCTTGGTCTCCTTTACTTCATTTGTTCCCTCATGAGTGACTTCAAGCTTGTCCCAAATCTCTTTGACACTTTCACAAGAAGAGACTTTGGCATATTTTTCGGGCCAAGTGCACAAAAAGAATGTGCAAGGCATTTGCATTAACCTCCATCTTCTTGCAATCATCCACATTCCATTCCACCTTGATTCTTTGTGGAATGAATCGTGCCATCAAGAACAATGTCCCAAAGACGATAATCTTTGGCTCTCATGAAGTATATCATCCTATTCTTCCAATAAAAGTAGTTAGTCCTATCGAAGAAAGGAGGCTTATCGATGGATTGTGCCTGATCTCCGGTTGATGTAATGTTGAGTGCCTCAAGGATTGACTCTAAGATGTTAATCTGGTGTAGAGACGAAGCTCTAATACTAATTATTTGGGAGGCTCGAACAATCAACCGAGATAGTCAAGAGGGGATGAATTGGTTTTTAGGTGTTTGTAGAGGAAGTTATGGAAATTAAAATTTGGACACAATGGTTTATAGTGGTTAAAGCTTCTAACCAAGCTCTACATCCACTACCTTAGCTTCCCACTAAGGATTTTCCTAAATTCACTATGAATTTCTTCCCCTTTTCTAAGATCAAAGGAAACCTCTATAACCTCAAAGCTTATACCCCAAAGCTTTGAGAAAACCCTCTCTAATAAAAGAAAAACAAATAAAAAACTAGAAAACCCTCACAAGGTACAATGTTTGCACAATTAAGCTCTCTCACCCAAAACCTAACACTTGAGCATATATGACAATTAAGCTCACAAGTGTGTTCTAGAAAGAAAATAACAATTAAAAGCACAAAACACTTTATTTGATCATAGAATGTTGGCTTGTTGTTTCTTGTTGTTCCATAGATGCTTGGAGAGGTCTTTTAAACGCTCTAATGGCTTTATGGCCATTGCTAGCCGTTGGGGTTGTTAAGAGCCGTTGGAGACATAAATTCCAGCCATAAAAGTAGTTTTGGGCACTTCAGTATCGGCATTCAAGATGCTGGTATCGGTACCTGCCTTAAACAAAAAGAGCCATTTGAGCATTTATTACATAGGGGTACTGGTACGCGGTACATGGTATAGGTATGGACCCATCGATATCGGTACGGCCAAGCCTGTACCGTTACTGATTTTGGCTACTGGAATTTTCCAAAACACGAGAACAAAGAGGTGTATCAATACTCTCAAAACCGTACCGATACGGGGTCCTATGGGTATCGGTACGAGTCAAATCGTATCAGTGCTTAGGACTAGTTTTTAACACTTTGGCTATTTAAGTTATATCAAAATATTTTTCAAACATGTCAAAAACCCTTTGAAAATATTTCAAACATATTTTTAAAGTTTATGGACTTTTGAAATATTTTTGCAAATTAGTTTAAGTCCAAAAATATTTTTTATTAAGTTATATCAAAATCAATTAGGTTTATCATAATTGATGAGTGCTTGATGAATGATTGGACGAATGATTGAACGCTAGGATGAATATATGAACATTTGGATTATCATATATTTACTTGAATGGTGAATGATTGATTGAATGCATACATGGATGAATGAATACCGACACATGCACTGAACTATTCACAATTCCACTTCCTGACAGCACCACTCCACTGGACATATCGAAATATTCTCCGTCAGTTTTATATCTCCAGCATCATACGACTAATTTCTCTAAAGGTGCTGAGATGAGCTTCACGTAGTTATTCAACTATTTCTTTAAAGGTATTGTGATAAAACTCCACCCAACATCACAACTAGGATGAAAATCTACACGGTTTATATAGAAAGAGAAAATATTTTATACATTGGTGGTTCTAATTTAGGTTTTATAAGTTTAGTTTATGGTTTAATATTTATATGTTTAGGATTTAGGGTTTTGGAGTTTAGGTTAGGATTTTAGATTTTAGGATTAAAAATTTAGATTTTATATTGTGGAGTTAAAATAGACATGCTTGTGTAAAAAGAATTTACATTGCTTATGCATCAAATATTAACCATATATAAAAAATGTAATTTAAATATGAACATTCAAAATTTGACTATTTTTCCAATTGAATATAGTCCGATTGACATTGTCGTTGATAAAATATATGTGAGGACGCGAGATTGAACATGCTTAAACATTCAATATTCATCAATTTATAGGTAGAGAGGAGTCTGGGTAGTATAAACATTATATATTAAAATTTGAAAATAATTTATCATAACATAAAAAAATAAAATAGTACAAACCTAAACATAAAATTATTGAATAAAATTAATTTATTGTTAATTCATGTATTAAAAACTATCGGAAAAACATGTCTACTATATATATCATTAAAACATAGAAAATACTTTGATACACAAGTTTATCTAAAATATGAAAAAAAACACGTCTACAATATATATATCATTAAAACATTAGTTTACATAAGCTTTTTAATTATAGGGTTTAGGGGTTTAGTGTGTAGGGTGTAAAATTTAAAGTTTATGGTTATAATTTGTTTAGTGTTTAAGGTTTAAGTTTTAGAGTGCTAGAGTTTGGGGTTTAGGTTTTAAATTTTATAGAAGAATTGTGTAAATTTTTGTACACAACTTGTGTATAAAAAAAATAACCCTTAAAACATTATATCTAATGCATTATTAGTAATTAAAGTAAGCTAAATCCTTTCAGAAAAAGGTAAATTAAATAATAGGGGTACCTATTTCATACAAATTAAAAAAACAAAGTGAAACATTTTGGGACCGGTGAAGATTTTTGGGGAGGGGGGTTAAGAAGTCTTGGCCGTATCGCTTTGTTACATTCAAATCTTTATTATTTATTCTATATATTTTCTTAACCTCAAAAATAAGCAAAAAAACACCACAGATATTCGAATCAAAAACACCAAAGATATTCGAATCAAAAACACCTTGTATCAGAGTATAAGCAAAATGCGTTCTGCCCCTTATGCAAGGGGTCTCAAGTTCAATTTGTACAAGGGTCTCAAGTTTAATTTCGCCCAGCAACAGTGCTCAAAGTATTTTTTTCTGTGGAAAATAAAAAAATGTAAAGTCAAAGATTCCGTTAGGTTTTAACGAAGGGACCAAAATAAATAAAATATCTAACGGGAAGGACGGTTTTGATAAAAAAATTAGTTGGATGACCAAAACAAGAAAAGAGCGGTAGTTGAGTGACCACCAATGTAGTTTTTCCTTATTTTATTTGGTATGGTTCATGTTCAAATCTGTGGCTATCCCTCCCAACAAAGTGTCTCTAAGGTTTGAATCTAAGTCTCTCTTTGAGAGTGCAATATTCCTGATCCAAAGTCTTTTATTGTACAAAAGGCTGTATGCATATATTCAAACTCCAAACCAACTGAATGTTGATTTTTAAGGATAATTACATGAACCGACTGAGCTAAATTCAAGATTCGAAGATGATTTCAGGGATAAAATTCATGGGTGAAAGTATTAACAATGTCAAACAAATGTCAAACTGTTTGAGAGAACAAAGGGATTAAACTTCATACCCAGGGTTTACTTTCTGTTGAACATTCCCATAACTTTCCAACTCATCTATATCTTCACAACTACCCAAAAAGAGAGGCAATCTTTGATGCAGTTTCACCGGTTGGATAGAAAGAATCCTACTTTTACCATTCGAACCTTTGCCTCCAGCTTGCTCCGCAAGAAAACTGAGAGGATTTGCCTCGTAAACCAGCCGCAGATGATCCCTTGGATTCATTGCTATTCCACCATACAAGAGAGTCCTATGGAAATCAGCAACCAGCGAACATATATACCGAGCTGAATATTTCTTAGGGTATTTGCCTTTTCCTTGTCTCACTGTATCTATGTATTGCCTCAGTCCTTCAGGCCAATCAAAATACCTCGCATCGTTGATGGAATATATTTGCCCTGCGATCATCGTTACAGGCAGCGCACTGATCATCAATTGTATCAAAAGAAATCAGTACCACTTTCATACAGTAAAGAGTTCCCAATTAATCAAACTGCTAATAAAGAGCATCGTTCCATGGAATTAGTAAAGCAAATATCAGACATATCTCATCTAAATGATCATTAATTGGATCAAAAGGAATCAGTATCAGTTTCATACATCCTCTTGTTTAAAAATAATCAAGATTCCCCATTTAATCAAACCTCTAATGCAGACCATCATCAGTAAGAAATCCAAACATGATTCCATTGAATTTCTGATGCAAATAAGGGACAAATCTCATCTAAATGAATTCATAAGAAGAATAATTTAACTATCAAGACTTGGGTATGTTACCTCGAGGAGGAATTCTAATGCTTGGATGTGTGAGAATAAAGTCTCCTGTTGAATGATCTAAGGTAAATGCGTGTGTTCCTGAGCCAAAGCTAGCACATAGGATTGTGGCAGATGAATACAGGACATAGCCTGCAGCTACGAGCTTTGTCCCGCTCTGTAGTGAATTAAGCAATGACTTCTCTTCCACGGATTGATTATCTAGCTCCGTGAGCCGGTTATATATCCCAAAGATCGTTCCAATGGGAATAGAAGCATCTATATTTCGAGAACCATCAAGGGGATCCAATATCACCACAAAGGGACCATCATCATCGATCCAAATTGGACAATCATCTTCCTCTGATGCCATGACTGAAACTTTTCCTGAATTTCTAAGAGCTGACAATATGATTTCATTCTGCAGAAAAAAAAATAGCAGATCACAGGACTTAAATTCTTTTTTCCCCTGCACAATTGCAAACCAAAAATTCAACTGATTACGTTTTAAAAACAATATCTTTCAGTATCAAACTCAAACTCTCAACCTGAAATTCCTTGCAATGATTTAATCATTCATAAGATTAGAAAAAATCATGTACATTATAACTACCACAACCAAACAATCAAATATTTATGTAGCCGACAATTGGACCAGTGCAGCGTCAAAATACTAATTCAATTAAGAAATTAGCATAGAAAAACATACTGCCACAATATCAAGCGGCTTCGGCTTATCCCTATCAGAAGAAGCGGCGCCGGTGAGAGGTGAATGTTTTCCGAGAGCAGAGTTAAAGGGAGAAGCCACAAGAGCAGCAATTCTCTTGCAAGCAAATTGTATATGATAAAGCAAAACAACTAAGTCATCTCCCACATCTACTCCTCCTTTCCCAACATAATCCATCAGCGAAGAAATCTCATTTGCACCATCACCAGCAGCAGTCATTCCCATCTGCGCCTTGGCTAAAAACCCAGAAAAAGAAGCCATTTTTGGTGGGGTGTAAAAGCTCAACCGATATCTAAAAGAAAACTGGTGTTTTGGAGGGAAAGGATGGGGAGTTGTATGGAAAAGCGTAGATGGATAGGGGATGGTGGGAGACAATAATTGTTGCATATCTTATGTGTCAGAAGAGTAAAGATGTTGTAGAACTGGTAATGGGAAATGGAAAGATGAGGTCATATCATATCAAAACTTGAAGATTGAAGATCGAATCATTGAGGAATGTTTTGGGGGTTTGGTTATGGTTGGATAATGGATATGCTGCATCAGTGGAGTAAGGATGGGGAAACAGAGAAGATAAAAAGGATAGAAAAACGTCAGCTGTGGAGGTTCGGATATCTTAGGTCTTCTTCTTAAGATAGTTGATTCTAATATTTTATTTTGTGACCTATTTAAAAAAAATTATATTATAAGTATTTTTATCATGTCATTTATGGTATCAATTAATAAAATTTATCAATTTTATTATTTTTATTAAGTGAATCTCTACTCATATTTACTGTAAAATTATGGTGGGAAGGGCCTATAGTATAATTTCTCTATTTAAAATTTTTTTCGTGACATACGTTATTTTTTCATGTTCCTAATAAAATTTGAACACGTTCCATGATTGATTATTTTTTAAAATTAAAATGAGAAAACAAAAAATAAAAATATTAATTAACTCAACAACTTTTTTTTTCTCTAAAAACCTCAATCCTAACTCTAAATCTCTAAATTCTTCCACTTTGACCACCGATTCTACCACCACCAGTCACCTTTGTAAAATGTGACAACTAAGTTTTTCTTAATGCAATTAAATACACAGTTTTTAATGGTACATTTAGGTACCTAATTTTTTAATTTTCAATTAGGTATCTAATGTTTATATTTTGTGCAATTAGGTAATTAAAATTTTAAATTCCACGTGTTCATATTTAAATTTTAACGCCTAATTTTTGAAATTGTAACACATATTATCCCTTTTAACTAAATCTAGTAAAAATTATAAATATGAACTGATCAGAATTGAACATGTGTAATTAAAAAATATTAGGTAACTAATTAAACAATGTTAGTTACCACATTACAAATAAATATCAAAGTTAGGTACCAAAAAGTTATATTTATCCTATGCCCTCCCCAATTTTACCCTATGTAATTTAATAAAAAAAACAAAAAATATTAGGTTAAATATGCTCCAAGTACATGTATTCTTTGTATGGTTAGAATTTTGTTCTTTCAATTTTATTTTCTGAAATTTAGTCCCTTTATTTTCAAATTCAAAAAATCAAGTCCAATTGTTAACACCATTAAATTTTTGGTAATTATACCATGCACTGGCGGTGGAAACTTTTTGTTTCCACAAGCGCACTAATTTTAGGGTTAGAGATCCAATTTAGGGTCTTGTATCATTATTTGAATACGGGACTTTCCAATGGTGGCAATCTGTACAGAGAGATACTCCTTCCAAACATGATAATAAAAATGCAAATCTAGGTGAAGAACGAAATAACATCAAATATGGATGTGGATCTGGGTCGATGTAAAAACGAAAGTTGAGGATGAAAGAAACGTCTAGCCCTGTAAGGATATAAAACTCTTAAAGAGATTTTAAAAGAAGAAACTTGTTTAATGGTTTGATTAAATGTTGATTAAAAATACACAGAAATAGTGCCTATTTATAGGCTATAAAACCATAAAAATATAAAAATATAGTAACTTTTACATTAATGCTATATATTTTTGGAGAGAAAGTAAAAACAACTTTGCTTATACATAAAGTAAATCTAACTTTGGCTGAGAAAATATATATTAACTTAGAATAAATGACAAAACTGATACTAAATAAATTATGAAAAGTCGAATAAATGATAAAACTGATACTAAATAAATTATGAAAAGTCTTGGACTGAATTTAACATCAAATAATAATCGAAATATCTTTTTGATTAAATAGGGAGGTATTACATTCTCATGTCAGAATTCGAACCCATACAAGATGAGACAACATGAGCATCCTTAACCACTAGGCCAATTAAAACATTAAACATTGGTAATAAATAAAAAATCCATGTATTTAGACCCATATATAGTTTCCTAAATGCGTTGTCTCCTCTAAAATGAAATTATCTTGAGTTTTTAATATACGATTGATGCGTTTCAAGATCTGTTAAAAAGATAACTTGTGACAATCAATACGTAAGAAGACATCTCAAACCAGAAATGCTCATATCTTATGTGAAAAATTCGTTGCAATTCAGCTGATGCTTCGACCTTCAAAATAGTTTCAATGATTTGTCTAAGATAAGTTATTTTACACTTTCTATGCATGTATCAAACCGTGTGACTTTGTGATTTCTTTCATGAAGTTTTTTTAGAGGGAGTATGTGGAGGGCTAGATATTTAGAAGGTTAATAAATGAGTTCCTGGACCTTAAGCAAAACAACATGACAATGGCATGGTAATTTGTATGTGTTAGGTATGCAGCTGTATAAGTTAGTTACTATCCTAGGAATTCGTTAGGTATTATGTTAAGAGTTATCCTATATAAGGATGTCAAACGAATGTAAAGAGCATCTTTGTTTCCATTCAATATACAAGTTTTCCTTTCTATTTCTTTCATTGTCTTTCTTCAATCGATATTCTCTACATGGTATCAGAGGTTTCATCTTCTAATATGAGTTATTCCAAACCTTTTACCAACAAAACTATCACGAGTAGGTTGGACGAGTCCAATTTCTTACTTTGGAAGCAACAAATTCTCTTTGCGATTGAGAGTCTTGGATTGGTTAGTCATGTTGATGGCACAATTCAATCCCAAGGCAAGTTGTTGTCAACAAAAAAGGTGAGAGAGTCCCTAATTCAGATTACACGTGTAACACCCACTTCTCGGCCGGGTAGAGAACCGGGTCGAAAAGTGCTACCAGAGAACATATCAGAGATTCGAAAGCTTAATCGGAGTACGAAAACTTTTTTGGATCATTTATTAATATCCTTTAAGGCTTAACATGAATTATCTTACTAAGACTTATACAATTCGTTGCTAACAAAGGTCGTTTACCTATCCAATTAGGCCATACAAGTTTTAGTGACCATTTCACAAACTTCTTAAAACTGGTTTTTATGCCTTTTAGTAGAATTAACTAACTCCGTACCGATACCCTTGGGACCGTATCGATACATTAAGCAAATTTTCATTTCCCAGGTTCTAAGATAACATGCTCGTATCGATACACCTAGCCACGTACCGATACACATTGACTAAGGTTGACCCATTTAATGTACAACCTACAGCCGTATCGATACAATTTAATTTTCTGACCTTAATGCCCAAATCTGTATCGATACACCCCATTTGCTTATCGATATGCCCTATTTTACTTAGTCCAATTATGCAAGGCCGTATCGATAAGCCATCACCCGTACCGATACGCCTGCCTTGTAATGAAAGATTTTAGCTGGTTTTTAATCATTTTAACCTGTTGAACGTTGTCCAAACTTAACCAAATTTCGCCAGCAAGTCTAATATTCATAATTTTAACTACATACAAAATATTAAGGCGTTTCAGATCCATTTACCTAGTTTTTACCTTTTAGCTCATTTAAGCTCATTTTGTTAGTTAACCAAATCACAAACATACCATATTAGCCATTATCCAATTGGTCACTTTTAGGCTATCACACTCACACCAAAAGCACACACATAACATGTTTAGACCATATGCCATCTTACTAGGAGTTCAAGACAAAGGATAAGCATACATATGATTTGTAGGGGTGACTAGCAACCGCAGCACACGATTGAAGGCCAAAATTCTTTAGGATCCAGAAATACATGAGACACACAAATGTTAGGCTTACATAGCCTAGTGAGGTAGCTATAACAAATGCAAATATTTGACGGGTAATATGAACATCATAGTAACATGCTTGAATGACATATTTAGTGCACAAATCATACTTGTATCTTATGCTTAACTCAAGTAACACATTTCCATATACAAAATACATATCATAATCACATATCAATTCCTTGGACGTGGCAAGCAATGGATACGTGGATTCCCCTATACACCACACATATCGAAAATAGGCCGTAGCCTTAAGCTGTAGCTCTGGATAGTCCCTTACACAATCCATCCTTATTTCACCATACATATAGACCGTAGCCCCAGACCGTAGTCTAATCCATTACTTGGTGAGCTCGAATAACCCTATGGCATGCCAATTACCCATGTCCACATATGTCCAATTGATATTATCAAACAATGTCCACCATATGTCCAAGTTCACATATCATTATCAAACTTACCATTGTGCATGTAAGATCACAACATATCCATATCAAATCATAAATTGAACCTTAGCTCCAAATTCATATCATAGAATAACCATAATCAAAATCAAACATAATCATATCAATGGATAAGTAATCCCTTGACAACATATCATGGATGATTCATGCATATGCTGAGACAACATGACATGTTAAAAATTAAACAATAAATAAAACCATTACCTTGCCCATTATAGTTTCAATAGCATCCACAAATGAAATTATCTTGCTTTTACTTGAGCCCTTAATCAAAATGCAAACATAATCAACAAAGAAAATGTGTTAGGTATGTAGCTGTATAAGTTAGTTACTATCATAGGAATTCGTTAGGTATTATGTTAAGAGTTATCCTATATAAGGATGTCAAACGAATGTAAAGAGCATCTTTGTTTCCATTCAATATTCAATATACAAGTTTTCCTTTCTATTTCTTTCATTGTCTTTCTTCAATCGATATTCTCTACATGGTATCAGAGGTTTCATCTTCTAATATGAGTTCTTCCAAACCTTTTACCAACAAAACTATCACGAGTAGGTTGGACGAGTCCAATTTCTTACTTTGGAAGCAACAAATTCTCTTTGCGATTGAGAGTCTTGGATTGGTTAGTCATGTTGATGGCACAATTCAATCCCAAGGCAAGTTGTTGTCAACAAAACAGGTGAGAGAGTCCCTAATTCAGATTACACGTGTAACACCCACTTCTCGACCGGGTAAAGAACCAGGTCGAAAAGTGCTACCGAAGAACATATCAGAGATTCCAAAGCTTAATCGGAGTACGAAAACTTTTTTGGATCATTTATTAATCTCCTTTAAGGCTTAACAGGAATTACCTTACTAAGACTTATACAATTCTTTGCTAACAAAGGTCATTTACCTATCCAATTAGGCCATACAAGTTTTAGTGACCATTTCACAAACTTCTTAAAACTGGTTTTTATGCCTTTTAGTAGAATTAACTAACTCCGTACCGATACCCTTGGGGTCGTATCGATACATTAAGCAAATTTTCATTTCCCAGGTTCGAAGATAACATGCTCGTATCGATACACCTAGCCACGTATCGAAACACATTGACTAAGATTGACCCATTTCGGTACAACCTACAGCCGTATCGATACAATTTAATTTTCTGACCTTAATGCCCAAATTTGTATCGATACACCCCATTTGCGTATCGATATGCCCTATTTTACTTAGTCCAATTATGCAAGGCCGTATCGATAAGCCATCACCTGTACTGATACGCCTGCCTTGTAATGAAAGATTTTAGCTGGTTTTTAATCATTTTAACCTGTTGAACGTTGTCCAAACTTAACCAAATTTCGCCAGCAAGTCTAATATTCATAATTTTAACTACATACAAAATATTAAGGTGTTTCAGATCCATTTACCTAGTTTTTACCTTTTAGCTCATTTTGTTAGTTAACCAAATCACAAACATACCATATTAGCCATTATCCAATTGGTCACTTTTAGGCTATTACACTCACACCAAAAGCACACACATAACATGTTTAGACCATATGCCATATTACTAGGAGTTCAAGATAAAGGATAAGCATACATATGATTTGTAGGAGTGACTAGCAACCGCAACACACGATTGAAGGCCAAAATTCTTTAGGATCCAGAAATACATGAGACACGCAAATGTTAGGCTTACATAGCCAGTGAGGTAGCTATAACAAATGCAAATATTTGACGGGTAATATGAACATCATAGTAACATGCTTGAATGACATATTTAGTGCACAAATCATACTTGTATCTTATGCTTAACTCAAGTAACACATTTCCATATACAAAATACATATCATAATCACATATCAATTCCTTGGACGTGGCAAGCAACGGATACGTGGATTCCCCTATACACCACACATATCGAAAATAGGCCGTAGCCTTAAGCTGTAGCTCTGGATAGTCCCTTACACAATCCATCCTTATTTCACCATACATTTAGACCGTAGCCTCGGACCATAGTCTAATCCTTTACTTGGTGAGCTCGAATTACCTTATGGCATGCCAATTATACCCAATGTCCACATATGTCCAAGTTGACATATCATTATCAAACTTACCATTGTGCCCGTAGGCCATACCATATCAAATCATAAATTGAGCCTTAGCTCCATATTCATATCATAGAATAACCATATCATATCGGCTAACATATCATGGTAAGATCACAACATATCAGATGACATGCATATGCTAGTAGACATGTTAAAGCAATATGAAGACTTACCTTGCTTACCAATAGCATCCACACATATGCTTGCTCTACTTGAGCCCTTAATCAAAATGCAAACATAATCACAAAGAAATTGCAATGGATGGCACCTAGCCCATCCCTTGACACAACTGCACTCACCTAATACATGGATGGTATTACATTCTCATGTCAGAATTCGAACCCATACAAGATGAGACAACATGAGCATCCTTAGCCACTAGGCCAATTAAAAATTAAACATTGGTAATAAATAAAAATCCATGTATTTAGACCCATATATAGTTTCCTGAATGTGTTGACTCCTCTAAAATGAAATTATCTTGAGTTTTTAATATACGATTGATGCGTTTCAAGATCTGTTAAAAAGATAACTTGTGACAATCAATACATAATAAGACATCTCAAACCAGAAATGCTCATATCCTATGTGAAAAATTCGTTGCAATTCAGCTGATGCTTCGTCCTTCATAATAGTTTCAATGATTTGTCTAAGATAAGTTATTTTACACTTTCTATGCCTGTATCAAACCGTGTGACTTTGTGATTTATTTCATGAAGTTTTTTTTAGAGGGAGTATGTGAAGGGCTATATATTTAGAAGGTTAATAAATGAGTTTCTGGACCTTAAGCAAAACAACATGACAATGGCATGGTAATTAGTATGTGTTAGGTATGCAGCTGTATAAGTTAGTTACTATCCTAGGAATTCGTTAGGTATTATGTTAAGAGTTATCCTATATAAGGATGTCAAACGAATGTAAAGAGCATCTTTGTTTCCATTCAATATTCAATATACAAGTTTTCCTTTTCTATTTCTTTCATTGTCTTTCTTCAATCGATATTCTCTACATGGTATCAGAGGTTTCATCTTCTAATATGAGTTCTTCCAAACCTTTTACCAACAAAACTATCACGAGTAGGTTGGACGAGTCCAATTTCTTACTTTGGAAGCAACAAATTCTCTTTGCGATTGAGAGTCTTGGATTGGTTAGTCATGTTGATGGCACAATTCAATCCCAAGGGAAGTTGTTGTCAACAAAAAAGGTGAGAGAGTCCCTAATTCAGATTACACGTGTAACACCCACTTCTCGGCCGGGTAGAGAACTGGATCGAACTATGCTACCGGAGAACATATCAGAGATTCGAAAGCTTAATCGGGGTACGAAAACTTTTTTTGGATCATTTATTAATCTCCTTTAAGGCTTAACAGAAATTATCTTACTAAGACTTATACAATTCGTTGCTAACAAAGGTCGTTTACCTATCCAATTAGGCCATACAAGTTTTAGTGACCATTCCACAAACTTCTTAAAACTGGTTTTTATGACTTTTAGTAGAATTAACTAACTCCGTACCGATACCCTTGGGGCCGTATCGATACATTAAGCAAATTTTCATTTCCCAGGTTCGAAGATAACATGCTCGTATCGATACACCTAGCCACGTATCGATACACATTGACTAAGGTTGACCCATTTCGGTACAACCTACAGCCGTATCGATACAATTTAATTTTCTGACCTTAATGCCCAAATCCGTATCGATACACCCCATTTACGTATCGATATGCCCTATTTTACTTAGTCCAATTATGCAAGGCCGTATCGATAAGCCATCACCCGTACCGATACGTCTGCCTTGTAATGAATTATTTTAGCTGGTTTTTAATCATTTTAACATGTTGAACGTTGTCGAAACTTAACCAAATTTCGCCAGCAAGTCTAATATTCATAATTTTAACTACATACAAAATATTAAGGCGTTTCAGATCCATTTACCTAGTTTTTACCTTTTAGCTCATTTAAGCTCATTTTGTTTGTTAACCAAATCACAAACATACCATATTAGCCATTATCCAATTGGTCACTTTTAGGCTATTACACTCACACCAAAAGCACACACATAACCTGTTTAGACCATATGCCATATTACTAGGAGTTCAAGATAAAGGATAAGCATACATATGATTTGTAGGAGTGACTAGCAACCGCAACACACGATTGAAGGCCGAAATTCTTTAGGATTTAGAAATACATGAGACACACAATTGTTAGGCTTACATAGCCAGTGAGGTAGCTATAACAAATGCAAATATTTGATGGGTAATATGAACATCATAGTAACATGCTTGAATGACATATTTAGTGCACAAATCATACTTGTATCTTATGCTTAACTCAAGTAACACATTTCCATATAAAAAATACATATCATAATCACATATCAATTCCTTGGATGTGGCAAGCAATGGATACGTGGATTCCCCTATACACCACACATATCGAAAATAGGCCGTAGCCTTAAGCTGTAGCTCTGAATAGTCCCTTACACAATCCATCCTTATTTCACCATACATATAGACCGTAGCCCCAGACCGTAGTCTAATCCTTTACTTGGTGAGCTCGAATTACCCTATGGCATGCCAATTATACCCAATGTCCACATATGTCCAAGTTCACATATCATTATCAAACTTACCATTGTGTCCGTAGGCCATACCATATCAAATCATAAATTGAGCCTTAGCTCCATATTCATATCATAGAAAAACCATATCATATCGGCTAACATATCATGGTAAGATCACAACATATCAGATCACATGCATATGCTAGTAGACATGTTAAAGCAATATGAAGACTTACCTTGCTTACCAATAGCATCCACACATATGCTTGCTCTACTTGAGCCCTTAATCAAAATGCAAACATAATCACAAAGAAAATGCAATGGATGGCACCTAGCCCATCCCTTGACACAACTGCACTCACCTAATACATGGATGGTATTACATTCTCATGTCAGAATTCGAACCCATACAAGATGAGACAACATGAGCATCCTTAGCCACTAGGCCAATTAAAACATTAAACATTGGTAATAAATAAAAATCCATGTATTTAGACCCATATATAGTTTCTTGAATGCGTTGTCTCCTCTAAAATGAAATTATCTTGAGTTTCTAATATACGATTGATGCGTTTCAAGATCTGTTAAAAACATAACTTGTGACAATCAATACGTAAGAAGACATCTCAAACTACAAATGCTCATATCCTATGTGAAAAATTCGTTGCAATTCAGCTGATGCTTCGTCCTTCAAAATAGTTTCAATGATTTGTCTAAGATAAGTTATTTTACACTTTCTATGCCTGTACCAAACCGTGTGACTTTGTGATTTCTTTCATGAAGTTTTTTTAGAGGGAGTATGTCGAGGGCCAGATATTTAGAAGGTTAATAAATGAGTTTCTGGACCTTCAGTAAAACAACATGACAATGGCATGGTAATTAGTATGTGTTAGGTATGCAGTTGTATAAG
Organism: Hibiscus mutabilis; assembly: GCA_019671005.1. Taxonomy (NCBI): domain Eukaryota; kingdom Viridiplantae; phylum Streptophyta; class Magnoliopsida; order Malvales; family Malvaceae; genus Hibiscus; species Hibiscus mutabilis. The sequence goes on along the minus strand of CM033735.1, from coordinate 23,608,246 downwards.
TTAGTTACTATCCTAGGAATTCGTTAGGTATTATGTTAAGAGTTATCCTATATAAGGATGTCAAACGAATGTAAATAGCATCTTTTTTTCCATTCAATATTCAATATACAAGTTTTCCTTTCTATTTCTTTCATTGTCTTTCTTCAATTGATATTCTCTACATGGTATCAGAGGTTTCATCTTCTAATATGAGTTCTTCCAAACCTTTTACCAACAAAACTATCACGAGTAGGTTGGACGAGTCCAATTTCTTACTTTGGAAGCAACAAATTCTCTTTGCGATTGAGAGTCTTGGATTGGTTAGTCATGTTGATGGCACAATTCAATCCCAAGGCAAGTTGTTGTCAACAAAAAAGGTGAGAGAGTCCCTAATTCAGATTACACATGTAACACTCTCTTCTCGGCCGGGTAGACAACCGGGTCAAAAAGTGCTTTTGGAGAACATATCAGAGATTCGAAAGCTTAATCGGAGTACGAAAACTTATTTGGATCATTAGGATCATCTTTTTGTTCTTGGCCTCGAACGTGGTACATTTGAGCTGATATCTGAGGATCACGTCCAACCGAAGGAGTGTTAGTGCTGCAAGGTTTCCTCGATGATCCAGACTGCACTTGCTTTGTTCCTCTTCCCTTGTTCGAACTATTCTTAGAAGCCACAGTAGTAGGAGCGTTTGGATTCTGCAAACACTACCTGATAAAGTGACCAGACTCACCACAGAGGTAACAGGATCCAGACTGTCTGCGACACTGCCCAGGGTACCTCTTTTGACAAAAGTCACACAAAGAAAGATATGAACCTCTTCCGAAACTGCCCGTACTATCAACTGAAGCTGTAGGAGTAATAGATGTCCCTAGAGATTGGAATGTGGCACATATCCTGACCTTGGTAGCTGCTAATAGGTGGCAGACTTCTGGTCCCACTGTCTACCTTTTTTTTAAAGCATAAAAGTTCTAGAATCATCTCAGAATCTTTTGTCAGATCTGGATTGGTTCCCTTTTCTTCTTTCATAAGCCTTTTGGGAAGCTTAAGTGGCAATGGCTCGGTTGACCAAGGTATGGAAATCCTCTATCTCCAAAGCAGTAAAAAGAGGACATAGTTCATCGCAGAGGTCGTCAATGAACATTATGCATTTCTTCTTTTTCGTGCGTATGATCTTAGCACCATACCTCGCATACTTGCAAAAATCGTGGATATACTACTGCACAGGTCTTCCTCCTTGTCTCAGATGGAGGAACTTCTTACGTCTTTCGGCAATGTAGTTCTCACTGATGTATTTCTTGCGGAACTCTTGAAGAAAGAAGTCCCACATGAATTTATGCTCGGGTACCATGAGCGTCACAGTGTCCCACTAGCTTTGAGCTTCTTTAGAGATTAGCGCCAGAGCGCACTCCAACTTGTGTTCCTCGGGGCACTTCATTTGCTTATTCATAACTTTAAGAGTATTCTTCAGCCAATACTCTGCTATCTTCGAATTATCCAGGTCCTATCTAGTAAAGGTGTAAACTGGATACTGACGGAGCCTGTCAATAGGGGCTCTTAAAAATAGATGGAGGAGCTTCAGCAGGCTGCGGTGACGGCTCTTGCTTAAGAGACACGACCACTTGTTTAATCATTTCATCCATTGACATCAGATACTCCTGTTGAGCGAGAGGCATGAAAGAAGAATGAGGCGAGTCGTTCTGCCCCACTTTTTCGGACCTTACTTGCTGCCCTTAGATTGTCCCCCTGTGTCGAGGAGGAGCCGAGATGTGGTTCATTTACAGCAAACCTATTAGTGGGTGTGGACATTTTCAGATCTAATTATATAGAAAAGATTTAATCGTGTAAGTTGCAAGTCACAGATAACATGTACAAATAAACTCCTAGGTGGCATATGCAGATGCAGACTCATAACAGACTTCAGTTTAGTCCTAGAATTGGCTAAACCTAGGCTTTGATACCATAAATGTAACACCCTCTTCCAGGCCTGATAGAGAACCGAGTCAAAAAGTACTGCCGGAGAACATATCAAAGATTCAAAAGATTAATTAGAGTACAAAAACTTATACGGATCATTTATTAATATCCTTTTAAGGCTTAATAGCATTATCTTACTAAGATTTACACAATTCGGGATCAATTTTAACCCCTTTTTAACTTAAGGACTAAATCATAATTTTTACAAATTAGAGGTCCTTATTGGGATTCCTTTTTGCTAGACTACAATTAAACTTACCAGTTATTAATCTGTGAAGTTTCGTTGCTAACGAAGGTCGTTTACCTATCCAATTAGGCCATACAAGTTTTAGTGACCATTTCATAAACTTCTTAAAACTAGTTTTTATGCCTTTTAACAGAATTAACTAACTCTATACCGATACCCTTGGGGCTGTATCAGTATACTAAGCAAATTTTGAATTCCCAGATTCGAAGATAACATGCTCGTATCAATACATCTAGCCCCGTATCGATACGCGTTGACTAAGGTTGACCCGTTTTGGTACAACCTACAGCCGTATCAATACAATTTAATTATTTGACCTTACTGTCCAAACCTGTATCAATACACCCCTTCGCGTATCGATACGTCCTATTTTACATAGTCCAATTATGCAAGGTCGTATCGATACGCCATCACCCGTACCGATACGCATGCCTTGTAATGAAAGATTTTAGCAGGTTTTTAATCATTTTAACCTATTGAACGTTGTCCAAACTTAACCAATTTTTTCCAGCAAGTCTAATATTCATATTTTTAACAACATACAAAATATTAAGGCATTTCGGACGCATTTACCTACTTTTTACCATTTAGCTCATTTAAGCTCATTTTTTTAGTTAACCAAATCACAAACATACCATATTAGCCATTATCCAATTGGTCACTTTTAGGCTATTACACTCACACCAAAAGGACATACATAACATGTTTAGACCATATGCCACCTTACCAGGAGTTCGAGACAAAGGATAAGTATACATGTGATTTGTAGGAGTGACTTGCAACCGCAACACACTATTGAAGGCCGAAATTCTTTACGATCCTGAAATGCATGAGACACATAAATGGTAGGCTTACATATCCTAGTGAGGTCTCTATAACAAATGTAAATATTTGACGGGTAATATGAACATCATAGTAACATGCTTGAATGACATATTTAGTGCACAAATCATACTTCTATCTCATGCTTAACTCAAGTAACACATTTCCATATACAAAATACATATTATAAATACATATTAATTCCTTGGACGTGGCAAGCAATAGATACGTGGATTCCCTTATACACCACACATATCGAAATAGGTCGTAGCCTTGAGCCGTAGCTCCAGATAGTCCCTTACACAATCCATCCTTATTTTACCATACATATAGGTTGTAGCCCCAGAACGTAGTCCAATCCCTTACTTGGTGAGCTCGAATAACCCTATGGCATGCCAATTGTACCCAATGTCCACATATGTCCAAGTTCACATATCATTATCAAACTTACCATTGTGCCCGTAGGCCATACCATATCAAATCATAAATTGAGCCTTAGTTCCAAATTCATATCATAGCATAACCATATCATATCGGATAACATATCATGGTAAAATCACAACATTTCGGATGGCATACATATGTTCATAGACATGTTAAAGCAATATGAAGACTTACCTTGCTTACCAATAGCATCCACACATATGCTTGCTCTACTGGAGCCCTTAATCAAAATGCAAACATAATCACAAAGCAAATGCAACATGATGGCACCTAGCCTATCCCTTGACACAACTACACTCACCTAATACACGAAAGCTTTTAGGATTCCCAGATTTTGATTCCTTTACTTCTAGACTTGGTTGAAGGTGACAGATTGTTCCCTTCCAATATTTGAACTAGGAAGAAACACAAGGAATTATTATAAGAAATATAACAATATAGTACTCATTTCAAAGCTTAGGCTTAGGATTTTGATTTTAAAATAAGCTCAAATTATCCATGGAATTCAACAATTGATTGAGGGCTTTTACTTACTCGATCGACAGTTTGCTATGAAGGTTTTGAATTAACGAAAGCTTGAACCTAAGGTAGTCAATAAGGGAGGTGTGTGCTTGCTTAAGGTTGAAGTCAACAATGGTGGTGTTAGGTTGATTTCAGACAAGGGTGGGTTTTAGTTTCAGTAGAGTCAAAAACAAGGGAAGAATCTTTCTTTTTACTTCATTATAAGGAATTATGTCCTTAATAATTACCCACCTTTCTAAGATACCAATAGGAATGTTTCTTATAACCAAGGGTTTGCTTAACCCAATTGAGAAATCATTTCTCTTTCAATTGACAATTTGATGACAATTAGTCATCTTTTCTGAGGTGTTTCACGTAGGAGGGGCAAGCAAGGAGGTGAGTCAGCACCTTGCTTTCCATTTCTTTTAATTTGGCTATTAAAATAGCTTCAAATAGGGGACCTGTACCGATACGCCTTATGGCCGTATTGATACGGCTAGGCTAAAATAGGTAAGTTCGTTATGGCAATCAGGCCGTATGAATATAGTTCTTTGCTATATCAAAAAGCCTGGTTCAAACCATATCGATACCGATCCAGCCGTACTGATACGCCTAGGCTAAAATATGTAAGTTAGTTATGGTTGTTAGACCGTATCGGTATTGGTCTCACCGTATCGATATGCTTGACTTATTTTTAGCATTTGAGCTTTGAATTTCTTACAAAGAGTTTCATAGATCAATTTAATGCCCTACAACTTTCATTGATTACAAAATTGGGTATAAGGATCATTAAAATACACTTTTGGGTATATCCGATATAGAATTTCTGATCACCAGAGTCTTATTTTGACTAGACCAATTTTCAGGATGTGACAACACGCTCTACAAATAAGAGGATGGTGTGTTGTGCTCTTGGCTTCTTGCCTCCATTAGCCCATCTATCTTGCCTTCTCTTATTGGGTGCAAAACTGTGTTGGACATTTAGAAAAAGGTACAACAAGCCTTTCCAACTTCTTCAACTATCAAGCTTATGCATTTGCATTGTTCTTTGAAAAGTCTAAGGATAAGAGATCAAAGTATGAAAGAATACTTAAGGTAGATTCAAACGATTTGCGATAGTTTGGCTGCAACTGGTAATCCTCTTATTAAGACTATGCACATTTTAGCAGTCTTGTCTGGTCTTCCACCTGAATATGAACATGTTGTGGCTGTGATTACATCCAGTCAACAGCCCTATAAAGTTGATGGTGTCTATAGTGTTCTTCTTGACACCTGTAGGTTAGTACGTGTAGAGTAGGAGTTGAAATCCTATCCTAACTAGTAGTTTAGTTATGATGTAACTCTATCTTTATAAAGAATAAAAGTCCTATTGTAGAGGTTAACTACTCAATGTAAAACTCCTCGTAAAAGTATATCTAAAATTACAACAGAAAATATTTCAAATCTGTTTTCTACATGGTATCAGATTATGTCGATCCTTTTCTACCCACTCTTTAATCTATTTTCCCTTTCGATCGATTCTATACCCCTAAATGGCTACTCTAGACCCATCTGCTTTAGAAGTTAGCTCCCAAAATAGTCTTCGTTCATCTGATTTCTATCTATCAGATGCTTCTCTTTCCTCAATTCAATAGAAACAACTACCTCCCTTGATCTCAATCAGTACGGCTATATATTACAGGAAGAAGGAAGGTTTCCTATCTCTTAGACTCCATGTTTATTCCAGATGAGTCTGATCCAGCCTATTTTAACTAGTTGAGTGAAAACACCATGATAATGTCATGGTTAATCAATTCCATGGTTCCTAAAATTGGAGAAAATTTTATGATCTACAAGACTGCGGTAGAAATCTAGAGTGCAGCCACGGATACATACTCTAGCGTTGATAACACATCTGAACTCTCTGGAATTGAGAATCAGATAAAATATCTCAGACAATGAGACATGTCTGTGGCACAGTATTTTGGAGTCCTAACTAAGTGCTGGCAACAAATAGATCTGTATGGGGAAAATGAATGGAAATGTACTAATGACATTAGCTTTTACGACAAGCTTAAGAATCAGAAGAGAATATTTTAGTTTCTTTTTGGACTGAATGGAGATTTTGATGGAGCCAGAAGCAGAATTTTAGCCACTAAACCTCTCCCACTTGTTTGAGAAGCATTTTCAGAAATTAGGAGGGAAGAAAGCAGGCGTACCCTAATGGTGCCTGCAGTCCAATAGACAGAGGCTTCTGCTCTTCTTACAAACTCCAACTCTGGGAGTAAACAAAAGAGGGGACGCCTTGGTGTGAACACTGCAAAAAAACTGGGCATGTGATGGACCAGTGTTGGAGGTTGCATGAGAAACCAGTAGATAAGCCTCCTAAATCCAGATTTCAAAAAGAAACTCATCTTGTATCTCTTGACAATTCTTCCAATAGCTTTAGTAAACAACAGATTGAGGAACTCTAATATATTTTTAGTCACCTACCATTAATGCCTTAACAGCTACTGAAGGTAGAATTTATAGCTTGGCAACAGTAAATTCCTTAAATTGGATAGTGGATTCTAGTGCTTCTGACCATATGACAGGAAACCCTAGCCTCTTTCAAACATATAGCAACCACAGTTCTACTTCCTCAGTAAAGATAGAAGACAGTTCTGTTGAGGGGATCAATCGATGTGTAATTGTCCAAGAGTGGGGTGAATGGCTTTTTGAAATTGGAAGGAGCAAATTGAAAAGATAAAAATTGAATATAAGGTGATTTAAAGTGGATCAAGCTTTGAACAAGATTTACATCTACTACCTTAGCTCCCACTAAGGATTTTGAACCAATATCCACTAAATATTCTTCCACTTTTTCTAGGCTTAGGAGGAAACCTTTACAAATCAGTTAACCTTTCTACCAAAAGATTAACCAAACTCTCTCTTTACAAAGAAGAAATGGCAAACTTAAAAGTATCTTTCACAAGATTGACTTGTTGCCCAAATTACAAACAAACTCTCCCCAAACTTGAAAGAAATGTATACAATGAAAATTATAACAAGTGGGGTACAAGAATTCGACTCTTTAAGCTCAAGGGTTTGGATATATGCTTGGGTGTTGCAAAATAATTTCAATTAGTTGTTGTTGAGGCTTTGGAGGCTTGCTTTTATACATTCTTATTGATTTCTATCCGTTTAGGTGGCTGCCATTATAAATATAGTTGTTGGGCTGCATTTTTCCCGCAATAAATGCTCAAATGCAACCAATTGTATCGATACGCGGGAGGCCGTATTGGTACGGACATGAAAATAGAAAGAGCAGTTGTGCAGGTAAAACAAAGAGAATATCGATACACGGGAAAACGTATCAGTACGATCTCAGTGTAAAACAAGGGGCATATCAAAATGGGCAAGGCTGTATTGATGCAATTTTGCTCACTTGGGCTATTATCTTAACCTGTATCGGTACGCCTTGAAGGTGTATCGATATGGGTTAACTGATTTTCAAAATCACATGTTCCCAATAACTGACAAGGTAATGTTCGAATCGTAAATGAAAATATTTGAAAAAAAAACTCAACCACCGTATCGATACGCACGTAGTCGTATCGGTATGATGTTCTTAAATCTTAAACCCAGTATGAAGGCCGTATCGAAATGGATGACACCATATTAAAATGCCTGAGTAAAAACCTTAGCCCATATGAAGGTCGTATCGATACAGAAGGAACCGTATCGAAACACTTTCTTACAGTGGCCTTTTAAGTTAAGCCCGTATCGAAACGCTCGAGGGCGTATCGATACGCCTGAGCGTAAAAGTTGAGTTTGTCTTTAAAAACACTTAGAAAAATTTATGGGGTTTAAGTTTTTGACTTTGAATAATTTTGTACTTGAAAAATCATTGTCAGTTGTGAGTATTTGAGATACTTAAAAATTTATTTTCTTTTACAAATAGGTTTTCAAACAATTTGTTATATCAAAATCAAACTTTGGTTTTACAATCTCCCCCTTTTTGATATAACAAAACTAAGTTAAATTTTTAAGTCTTTTTAAAAAAAAAAAACTCCCCTTACTTTAAGATAGTTTTTAAAAGCATTTTTGAAAATTTAAGCTCTTTCTTCTCCCCATTTTTGTTAGATCAAAATCAATGATAATAAAGGATAGAAACAAGAAATATAACAATGAAGCATAAATCAAAGCATAATTAAAGAAACAAGAAATATAACAATGAAAATTTAACCTCGGTTGTTCTAGCTCTCTTTCTTGGTGCCATAAATAATCTGAAAAACAATTTTAAGGCACAAAACAATGTATGCATAAATCATCATATTCGATCCAATATTCAATCAAATAATTAAAGGTATTGTTTAAAAAATCTATAGTTTAAAAACATACACAAGTATAAAATATAATTTTTGTAAAAAGAATTTAAAAAAAATTAGAAAAAATATATGGTATAATTTTATATTTGAATGGAACTTTTCGAATTTATGAATTTTTTTTACAAAAACTTAAAAAACTATAGTATGTATATGTATAAAACACAAAAACTAAGTAAAGACAATATAGAAATCAAAAGGAAATTAAAAAGAAAAAGAAAAGGGTTTTATACCTTGAAGTTGGGATTATGGATGAATTAGTGGATAATGATACACCAAATTGATGAGAGAGCAAAGATTTGATTTGAAGAGTAAAAATCCTCAAAGAATTTGAAGAGTTGTGTGAGAAATCAAGAGGATTTGATGGGTTTTTATAGATGAGAAATTAAGGTTTTTGGGAGAAAAAGGTGTTTGAATTTAGTGTAAAGTTAAAAACCAATTTAAAGACTCATTTAAGGATCTGCGTTCGCGCGTACCGATACGCCACGTGGCGTATCGATACAGGTGTAATGAAACACTAGTACCGTTTCAATACAAACTCAACTATATCGAAACCTGTTCTTAAACCCGTATCGATACGGTCAGGCCCGTAGCGATACACTTGTGCTCAGAAATGCAATCTGAGTTGAGACAAGAATGATGTATCGAAGAACCTTCACCCGTTTCGATATGGATAACCAGAAAATGCATTTTGGGCCACAAGTAGCTCAAAAATTCAGTTTTATTTGAACCAAAATGCCTGTTGATGATAAGTGAACAACATATATGGTCTAACATGGATACATACCCCCTAGCAACAAGAATAGATGCATCAAGAAACAAAATCACACATGCATATCAATCAATTGAATTCAAGCAAATTTTTGACCTTAAAGGGCTCTAAAGGGTCAAGAGAGGCTGGTTAAACCTAACTCTCTTCTAATAGTCCAAAATTGCTCTTTATCTAAAGGTTTATTAAATATATCCGCTAATTGGTGTAAGGTGTCAACATACTCTAGAACTACATCATTTCTTAAGACATGATCTCTAATAAAATGATGTCTAATTTCTATGTGTTTGGTTCTAGAATGTTGGATGGGTTTCTTAGTGAGACAAATGGCACTAGTGTTGTCACACTTAAGGGGTATGGTACCTACATCGACTCCATAATCTAAGATTTGTTGCTTCATCCAAAGAACTTGAGCACAACAACTCTCGGCCGATATATACTCCGCTTCGATGGTAGAGAAAGCTACACTATTTTATTTCTTAGAGATCCAAGATATGAGCATACTACCTAAGAATTGACAAGTTTCGGAGGTACTCTTTCTATCTATCTTACTTCCCCCATATTCTTCATCCGAGAAAGTATGAAGATCAAAGGAGGAATTTCTAGGATACCAAAGACCCAAACTAGGTGTATCTCTAAGGTATCTAAAGATTCTCTCAATGGCTATAAGGTGCAATTCTATAGGGCTAGCTTGAAACCTAGCACACAAGTAAACACTAAACATAATATCGGGTCTACTTACGGCAAGGTAAAGCAAGGAGTCAATCATGGAACGATTAAGCTTAGAATCGATACACTTACCTCCTTCATCTTTGTCAAGCTTTATGGATGAGCTCATTGGTGTGGCTTGAGGCTTCACATTCTCCAAGCCAAACTTCTTGAGCATGTCTTTTATATACTTTGCTTGATTGATGAAGGTGTCATCCTTACTTTGCTTGATTTGGAGCCTCAAGAAAAATGAAAGTTCCCCCATCATGCTCATCTCAAATTCACCTTGCATTAGTTTAAAAAACTATTGGCAAAATAATTCATTAGTAGAACCAAAAATTATATCATCTATATAAATTTGAACTACTAAGATATCTTTTCCATATCTTTTAATGAAAAGTGTAGTGTCCATTTTGCCTTTTTCAAAACCTTTATCAATCAAAAAGTTTAAAAGCCTTTCATACCAAGCTCTAGGAGCTTATTTGAAACCATATAAATCTTTAGTGAGTTTGAAAACATGATTTGGAAATTTTGGATCCTCAAAACCTGGTGGTTGTTCTACATATACTTCTTCATTTATAAAACCATTTAGAAAAGCACTTTTGACATCCATTTGAAAAAGCTTGAACTCATGAAAGCATGCAAATGCAAGAAGCATCCTAATTGCTTCCATTCTAGCTACGGATGAGTATGTTTCATCAAAATCAATTCCCTCTTCTTGAGTGTAACCTTGAGCAACAAGTCTAGCCTTGTTTCTCACTATGTTACCACTCTCATCTAGCTTGTTTCTAAAAACTTATTTAGTTCCTATAGTAGATTTATTACTAGGCCTATCAACTAATATCCATACTTTACTCCTCTCAAATTGATTAAGTTCTTCTTTCATGGCCAATATCCAAAAATCATCTTTTAATGCTTCTTTGATATTTTTAGGCTCAATGCATGAAATGAATGCAATATTATTCATTAATTGAAGAGAGGATCTAGTAGTTACCCCCTTCGATGGATCACCCAAGATTTCACCACCTTTGACATAGTTGAGTTCCCTTGGGTAGCTTACTTCCTTTTCCTCAAGATTCATGTCCTTTGTTGCGCATAATAAGTGCTCCGCAATTGTGCAAGTGTACACGTCGCAAGTTATAGTATAAAAGATATCGTCTCCACAAGGATTGGTGTCACTTCAAGAATTCAATCTCTTGCATAGGTAAAAGTAAAAGAATACAAGTAGAAGATTGTAGGAGTTTTAACTAACAACTAAAATAGAAAGCAATAAAGTAAAAGAAGATGTAATCAAATGAGAGAGAATAGGCCATGTTATTGTGAATTGAGGTGTGATAGCCAATGGGATCGTCTTGGTAAAGGAGTGCAAGGGCAACTCAGTTGCCATGGCAACTTGCGCAGTGGGGTTGCCTTGGGAACTAATCAACGGTTGCCTGGGCAACTGTTTGGGTGGCTGGGCAGCAACTTCAAGGTTCGGCAGAGCGTTCTTCAATGGTTTCTTCTTATCCCTAAGTCGAAACTCTAGTTAATTGTGCATGCCTTGATAATACATCCATGCGTGAATCAAGGGTGAACAACAACCAATCTTGTACTCCTCTTAGCCATTGAAATCCTTAACTTATTCCTATGCCGAATTAATCTTCACCATCAATAGATTGAATAAAGACCATACTCATTCGTTTCTTGAATCTAACTCTCCCGATATTAGATAAATAGATGAAACTGAACCCCACCGGGATCTACCACGACCTCTCCAAAATGATTAACTAGATCGAACCTAAAATAAGACCCCGATCGAATGTTGGATCGAACCAACTGGGGCCGAGGGCACTGCCCCCAACCCCTGGCCAGCCTTGCGGTCGGCCTAGCTCCCAATTGGGGAGCCGATTAAATTGCCAATTTATGGCAAATTTGGCGTCCCCTCTTCGCTGCCCCCATGCCTTGTATTTATAGGCAAAGGGGTGGGTGAAATGGGGTGATGTGGAGCACCCTGCTCCACGCAATTTCTTCTTCTTTTTAATTAATAATAATATATATTTTTACCTTTTTATATTCTTTTTTTTACCTTTTTTATATTTTATTTTTATTATTAATTTTATATTAATAATACTACCATTAAAATAATACTAATAACACTAAAACCCGGTCAAAAATGAGTGATTACAAGGAGGTAACCTACATTTGCATTTACATTTTAGCTTACTTCATTTTATTTTCATGTATTGAGGACACTAAATCCTTCAAGTTTAGGGGTGTTGGTGTTCATAGTTGATCATTTGCATTAGCATTTAGTTATGAACAAATTTTTGCTATGGCATTTAGTGAGTATAATGACAGTTTTATGAATAAGTTGATGATGTCCGATGATGAGTATTTGAATTTGATGGATGTGAATACATGTGACTACTAAGATTGGTAGAATTGCCTTTAGGGTTTGATGCTTCATGATGTGAGTGCTACATGATTGCATGATCTCTATGTTTAAAACTGTTAGATGATTTTTGGTGAAAGAACTCTCGTATGCTTTAGTTTAAATGTGTAGAATAAACTTGAATGATAAATGAAAGCATAAAGGCTTAATTAGCTCCCTTTTTGTTTGCATTGAATTACGAATAAACTGTTCAACATAGCTGTATAAGGACATTCCTCTATGCATTGCATTGCCTGGAAAACCCCCTTTAATAAATGGCAACAATAACATATGAGTGAATGAAAGTAGTCACGGGATGACTCTGCTAAATAGGCTAAGGAATGAGGAGTTTGCTCCACTTCATTTTCAAGTCTAGGAAGATAGTTTTGATGAGCTGACTCCCCTCGTAGTAGTACATAAAAAAGAGGAAAAAGAAGTTAGAATTATGAGAGTAACTTGTGCTTGAAGGTTAACAAAAACTAGGGCAAACTTGAGAACTTAGTTAAAAATCTTGTAACTTTGTTAAGCATAGGGTGGGTGTAGTCACATACACATTCGAAGGATCTTGATCTAAGGAAAAGTTCTTAAAATCTCAAAACTATCTAGCATGTTAAAGCCTTTATTTTCCGAGGACTAAAATTTTGCCATAGCTCTGTCTTGAACTGATTTAATGTCGTAGCATTTTTCTGTTTATTTCTATTCATTGCTTGAGGGCAATCAATGGCTTAAGTTTGGGGGTGTGAAAGTTAACATTTTGTGCCTCTTTACTTAGGTTATTGCGTGAAATTAAGCTCATTTCATAGCATATAGTTGCATTTAGCTCATGTAGTTGAATTTGGTGTTATTTGTTTGGTTATCTTTGTTTATTTATAAGAATGGTGCTGCTTGGGAAGGTTGTTGTTTGGTGTGGTGATGTGCAGGGAAATGAGGAGCAGTGTAGGAGAAAAGGAAAAATGCCTTAGCATTTTGGATAGCATTTTTGGGCACGCTAGAGGACAACGAACTAAAGATATTTCGCAACCCCACACGTGAACCTGCCAGCCAGCTGTGTCCCCATATGTGAAGGGAATATTCCCTTGGAATTAAGGGCACAAAACCCTAGGAGCCCCCACTATATAAAGAAAAAGACACCCACATTAAAGGGAGAGCTAAAAAAGTTACTTTGTGAGCTAAGAAAGAGAGAAAAAAAGTGGTTGCCTTTCTTCATCTTCTCCATCATGGTGTCCTCCATTGTTGAAGCTCCAAGGGGTGTTATTGCTGGCCTTTGAGAGAAGCAGGAAGGTTAGAGTGGTTCACGACAGTTCAAGGTGGCTTGGGGGTTTCTCTTTCTTTAGTTGCTTTTGTTGTTTCATTTCTTTATATTTGGATGGGTTGTCTTAAATGATTGATTGTGGATGATATTTGCCCAGCCATAAATTGATTTTAAGTGTCCTGGGCTTGTTTTGAGATACTTATGTTTTAAGTTTGAATGAATGTTTAGTTTTCTTTCTTGCCCTTTACATGCTTTGTCCATTGTTTTGTATGCCTTAAGCTTCTAGGAGCTTGCGAGAGTTAGCCTTTGCTTAGGTGTTGGATAGCTTAATATTCGAGAGAGTTAGGCTTAGATCTACATGGAAATGGGGTTTGATGCTAAGAGGCAAAATCCTAACTCACCTTAGAGATAAGTGTAGAGTTTCAACGACTAAAAGGAGTAGAATTTCAAGGATAGTAGCTTGCTAGGGTTCACGTTGAGAGGTATTGCAATAGCATTCTGGCTGTCAGGTTTCTTGCTAGAGATAGTTTAGAAACACCTTAGTAAACTTTGTCGAGCATGATATGAGCAAGGTAGAGCTAAACATTCTTGAGACTTAGACATAGGAGTCCTTGATAATCCCAGTCTGTCATCCCAATAGAGAGTTTCGTACACATGAGAGGACGTTTGAAGTATCCTTGTTTCAACCTAGTTTGTATTACAGTTGTTTGCTGCATCATTTCTGAACCTGTTTCCTATTGCTATTGCATTTATTTTTAAGTTGCAAATTTGTGTGTTTTGACTAAGCTAGTTTGGCCTCCAATCCCTGTGGAGACGATACTCACTGATCACTGTATTACTTGTTCGATGTGTATACTTGCACTATTTGCGTATCATTTATAGTACATCACAACATGCAACAGGTAGGCAGGTTTGGCAAGCTAGGAGCAGGCGGAGAATAAAAGAAATGCCAAGCGCAATTGGCAAAATACAGGAAAGAGAAATAATGGGAGCAATTGAAAAAATGCAGGAACAAGGATTGCCAAGCTCGGTTGGAAAAAAAGGACGATCGATGCCCGGTTAGTTAGTCGTTAGTCAAAGCCAGGTCAGCCCTAATTCAAAAAGAGGATAACGCGCCTAAAATGGTGTGTAACAAACTTTCAAGAAATCAAACCCTAGCTAGGGTTTCCACGAGCGCCTATATAAAGAAGCCCAACATCGAATAAGGGGAGGTTGTGCCGTGAGGAAGAAAGAGGGTAGAGGGCAAATAGTGGTTCGAGCAGGTCATGATCGAGAGCTCTGGATCCATTGAAAGGTTGCATCAACAGATCTCCTTTTTTTGTCTATTTCTCTTAGTTTTATTTCTGATTTGATGGTGATGTTTAAAAATGACATGGTTTTAATGGTTTCCCCAAGCATGAACTAATTCTTTAAAGTTGGCTAGGGGTGTTTTGTGATGAACGCTTAGTGTTTAGGTTTTTAATAATTGAATGCCTTGGCATTTTTGTCTATTTTGCCTACGCTTAATTTTATCATATTTTATGCCATACGACAGTTGGCATTGAATGCCCATTATCCCTTAAGATCTTAACAGACTTGGGAGATAAGGATTAATTGCCAAATACTAAGGAGAGAAACTTCGATAGAAGATGTTCAAGTAGATGAGCTTACTTCGGAAGTGAATCTACCCCTTAGGAGTGAAGATTAAAACTTTTCAGGTTAATTATTTGAAAACAACACTATAGACATATAGGTGTTTAAAGTAAGTAACTTAGAGTATTGTCATCGATAGAGGCAATACTGACTTAAAATTTGCTCGGTAATAAAACCAAGACTGAAATTTATTAATCGATGTCTTCACTAGTCTAAAATCCACACATCCCTTCCTAATGCAATCAATTATCTGGATACATTTATTTACCAATATGCCTGAATTCTCACTTCATTTTCCCTTATTCATTTTCTTGATTAAAATTTGATCCCAATTACCAACCTATTCATTCTAATTCACAAGTAATTATCATGACATTTAATTCCTGGATAATCCCTGTAGATACGATACTCAGCTTACTTTTGTATTACTTGTTGACTGTGTATCCTTGCACGCAAAGAGAACTAATATTTGCATTATTTACTTGCTTAATTATACTAAACCATCGACCTATTGCCAAGCATTAGTCGGTTGACATAATCTTTATAAGTGAATCCATTCAGACGTTAGTAATTTGAAAAGTTATCCCATGCTTGGAACGACTGCAAGAACTTCCTTAAGCATAAGAGAATGAACCCTATAAATGAATGATTGGAAAATAGTATGAAAGTGCATGTCTAAGATTGGTTTCATGAAAGACTTGGTATTTAAGCGTGCCTAGTGCACCACCTTTCTTTTCATAAGTTACATACCTGGTGCACTATTCATTATTTTTCTTTCTAGAAGATCGTGTGAACTTTTGTTTCAGGTTTTTAGTTTACTAAGTTCTTTTCGTCTAAAAAAAGTTGGAAATTGTGTTTGATTCTGGTTTTAGTTAGTCTTGAACTAAATTCCTATTAATAAGTTCACAATTTTCTGTTTATGGTTTGTGACTATGAGCCACAATGAAAAACCAATAAAATTCATTGTAGAGAATTTTAAAACGAGACAACAAAAGAAGTTGTCTATTTGACCATGTTAAACTTGGCCAAATATCTGAAGGATGATCCTCCTATTGTTAGAGATTAGGTAAATGTTGCCTCCACCTTCAACTATTACTAAGGCAAATATTGTTGTAACAAATATTGCTTAGGCAAATGTTATTAAGACAAATATTGTCAGGGCAAATGTAATGGAAGTCAAAAAGGACTTCAAGAAAACAAATTATAGACAAGGTCTTATCTGGGACAAAAAATGCGGTGTGCCCAAGAAGAAAAATTTCATAGGAAATGCTTCAATTACCATAAAAGGAGGAACAAGTTTTTGGATTATATACTTCCAAATGAGGTCAATGTTATATTATTGGCGTAACAATTGACATGACAAACTATTGTTTGAAGGAATACATTTATTACCTTCACTGTTGATAGCACAAAATAGTGTTATGTGTATTTGCTTAAAAGCAAAGATGAAGGTATAGAGAAATTATTCTCTATAAACATGATGGGGAGAAGCTCTATATGAGTAACATTGGTACTATAATTTGAAGATGACTTCTGAAAAGAACTAAAATTTCAAAAATTGTGCCTAAAATGTGGGGGGAAGTTGTTTTATTAGCTAAATTAAGGTTTCCCACAATAAAAGAGACAAGACGCCATATGAGTTATAGAAGAAACTGAAACCTTCCTACAACTACTTAAAAATGTGTGGGTGTCTTGCAAAGATAATGACCCTATTACCGAAGTAAATGAAAATAAGTCTCAAAACGGTGGACAATATTTTCATTGGCTATGCAGATCATAGCAGCATATATCAATTTCTTATATACGAATAAAAGAACACTAATATTCACAAGAATATGATAATAGATTCAAAGAACGTCTCATTATTTGAAAATATACTTCCTTATATAACTAGGGAAGTTGATCCAAGTTTAACGAAATGAACTTTAGAGACTACTATGAACATAGTTCATACATTCAACAAAAGATTGAAACTAAGATATATTGTCATGATGAAAAATAAGTGTGACAAATGTGTGTATGTCAAAACTACCGATATTAGGATATATGATCCTATGTTGATGACATACTCATATATATAAGTACAATGAAATGGTAAACGTACCAAAGGCATGTCAAATCCAAGATTGACATGAAAAATATGATACTGACATATTTGATTTTGGGCATCCAAATTTAACTATTGTCTGATAGTCTCATATTGACACAGCCACACTACGTGGACAAGAGAAGTTTGGAAAGGATTTTTCCAGCATAGACAAAACTCTAATGAATAGTAGATAACATTTTTCCAAAACCAAAAGGTTAAAAAGTTAACCAAATGGAATGTGAAAAGGTCATAGACAGTCTAATTGAACTATACTAGACTAGATATTGCTTTACTGTAAGCAGTGTAAGAAAATTCACAATCAATCCAAGTTAAGACGTCTGGAAAACAATTATGAAAGTACTAAGATATCTTAGATATACTTAGGACTATGAACTACATTATTCCAAAGATCTTACTATTTGGAAGGATTCTCCGGTGCCAATTGGATATCTGATACTCAAGATACCAAATGCACAAGTGAATATGTTTCACATTGAAAAGAAAAGATATGTCATGGGATTCCTCAAGACAAACGTTTACAACCCGATCCACAATAGAATATGAGTCTGTAACTCTAGATAAGTCTAGAGATGAAGTCAAATGGTTTTAGAATTTCTTGGAGGATATTCATGAATAGCCAAAGCATGTGCAGAAAATATTCATAAATTGGTAGATCAAAAAGCTTTATGTATAATGGAAAGTCGAGACATATGCGTCATTGACACAATACCATTAAACAACTGATCTCAAATAGAGTTATCACTATTGATTTTATAAGATCAAAAGATAACATTGCAGATTTGCTATCCAAAGGGTTAAATCGAGATCAAGTTGAGAAACATCGAAAGGAATGAGACTAAAAGCCCATGTAAATTAAAGGTGTTATGTGAAGGAAAATTCTACCTAGTTGACTGGAGATCCCAAGATCTAGGTTCAAAGAGATAACCTAATTGTATAGACCTTGTTCGGTCACTGTGGGGTACTTATGTAACACCCTAAACCCAGATGTAACATTTGGGCCTTAAGCCCAATAGGTTACCGTAAAACTCCTCAACTCGATTTAGCCCAATAAAATACTTTCCAAAAAAATTAAAATCAATTAGTTGAAAATTTAAATAAATAATTAAATTGTTACAAATGAGCTCCAAATTAATTTAAAACATTTGAACATTTAAATTGATCAATACAATTCCAAAATACGAGTTACAAACTCAACCACGTAAGGTTCTATGAATACACTGCCCACTAAATACATGTGACAAACACTGGCAAACACTGCTTGCTGGAATCTTGTACTGATAGTGCTTCTTGGTCCCATGATCTAACGATCAACGTACGCACAGAAACAACGATTTTGAGAGCTGACCTTACAAAGCTTAGTGGTGCACATCTACTCTACTATACTCCATGATAATCATAAACATAAGCATGCAAGCTAGTACAAACAATAAGGAGAGATAAATAAACATGTGGCACTACCACTAGTCGCCTAACACATGTTTTCATCAAGAAAAATATAAACCAGGGAGCACAAGGCCCAACCATAATCAGGAT
Source organism: Hibiscus mutabilis (assembly GCA_019671005.1). Classification (NCBI taxonomy): domain Eukaryota; kingdom Viridiplantae; phylum Streptophyta; class Magnoliopsida; order Malvales; family Malvaceae; genus Hibiscus; species Hibiscus mutabilis. The sequence goes on along the minus strand of CM033735.1, from coordinate 23,589,515 downwards.
CTCACTAGATCATCTGAGCAAAAACACACAAAGTCATAACCATAAAATCTAGAGTGAGGCCCAATGATACACAACCTTGAGAACATACACTCTCTCTAGGAGAGGCCCAATGTCACAGTCTTGGGAACATACACCCATACTCAGCATCTCTCCTCGAGTATCTTTGAATGAGGCCCAGTGTCACACAACATCGGGAATGTACATTCAACATCTTTGACCATTGTGTTGCAACACACTCTCTCTAGGTATTTGGATCCTATCAACCAAGGTGACTCAACCAAACAAGATCTCCAAAATAGCACATACTGTAGACATGACTACCATACGACACTCAACATCACTCGATCCACCAAGGATATCCTATGGTTGCTATTACAGCAAGTCACCCAAGCTTTTACCAAGTTATTACACATTATGCTCGTATATGAGGGTTAAATCTCAGTTTCTCAATTTTATAATTTATTTTACTACATTAGAAGCCCAATGGGCCAAAGTCCTTGAAT